>JBAIZL010000003.1:25363872-25426372 GCA_036971475.1 Prosapia bicincta
ATATTCAGAAATATTGAATATTTTATTGAATTAATGTGTTTTAAATGATTCTCATACAACAGCGGTTATAGTTACTCGGAGGTTAGGTCACTTTCTTTATTGTAAATTAGCTATAGGGCCTAAGTTAAATTGTATCATTTCCTGTAACTTGAATATAGTTACGTACTATACTCATATGTTAGTGACTTAAGTTATAGGCCTATTTATTAATGAGTTGCCTATTAATAGACCTAATCGGGTGTATTAAACTTTTATTCAAAGATACACTTCTGTTCTCATTTTAATGACAGTTTCGTCATCTTCATCATTAATGAGTATAACTAATACAGTACTTAATAAAAAGTATAAATAGGCAATATATATATATATATATATATATATATATATATATATATATATATATATAAAACTATAGGTTATAGTTTAGACGTCGTATTAGGTGTACTTACTGATAATAACTTATCAATGAAACGAGATTGAACGATAAATTACTAATTATGAGTTTGTGTCCTTTGTTGTTTAATTACTAATTGTGTTCTCAAGCTCAGCTGAAACGTTTTGGTCAAAAAGTATGGTAATTTTCTTAGTTGACAAAAGATCAAACAGAAACCTTATAATAATTCTAAGGGTGGCCTAACCCCAAAAACCCCTCTATGTACCCCTGCATAGGTAGAAATACATCCTGCAGGATCTCAAGTAATATAAGTACAAAAACAAAGCCGGCCAATCACAAAACCTCTTCCTGATAATTTCACTCGTCATTATAAAATACATTATTCAAACAAGAAAGCTCTAAATTAGAACAGACATGTGTTTCGTATCAAGGGAAGCCGGCGCGAAAACAAACTTGTAACTCGGGCGTTGGGGACTCGAATAAATAACTTCAACAGGGGTTTTCAGTTTTACAATCTTTTCTAAGTCTAACTCTGTCACTGGACGAGCGAAGCTAAATAGTTTAGAAATTGTATTAATTAATTACATTTAATATATATATATATATATATATATATATATATATATATATATATATAGAGAGAGAGAGAGAGAGAGAGAGAGAGAGTGTGTGAATTAATGGTAGGATTAGAATAAAAGGTTAGTTTGGTAGGGATTTAAATCTAGTGAGCAGAAAATTCGAATAATATCCAGAATCATTATTTGCCGGGAATACATTAAGATTCCTATTATATTTTTCTGAATGAATTTGTCTAAAGTTCCTCTTCAAACTTTTCCCCTCGTAGTTTACTCACAACATAAAGACAAACCAAAACATAAAATTCTTATATTGGCTTACATTTTGTTTAAATATTCTTATTAAAATTTACATGACGACGTAGAAAGTCTATAGAATCACGGAATCTCTCTCTCTCTCTCTCTCTCTCTCTCTCTCTCTCTCTCTCTCTCTATATATATATATATATATATATATATATATATATATATATATATACTGTATAATGTGTGAGTGTGTGTGTTTGTGGGCGCGCGCTTGTGTACGTTGTGCGAAAGAGAGGGAGAGTGTGTATATGTGTGTGTGTCAGTGGCGGCTCATGGGCAGGTTACACGGCTGCTCAACCCCTAAACCAGAGATAAAAAAAACAAATATTAATTTACTATGTAAGTATTATTTACATTGATTATTCATCGTATAACATGATATATCATTATAAATAATAATAAAAACGTCAGAACCGTCATATTTTTCTGAATGAATTTGTCTAAAGTTCCTCTTCAAACTTTTCCCCTCGTAGTTTACTCACAACATAAAGACAAACCAAAACATAAAATTCTTATATTGGCTTACATTTTGTTTAAATATTCTTATTAAAATTTACATGACGACGTAGAAAGTCTATAGAATCACGGAATCTCTCTCTCTCTCTCTCTCTCTCTCTCTCTCTATATATATATATATATATATATATATATATATATATATATATATATATATATATATATACTGTATAATGTGTGAGTGTGTGTGTTTGTGGGCGCGCGCTTGTGTACGTTGTGCGAAAGAGAGGGAGAGTGTGTATATGTGTGTGTGTCAGTGGCGGCTCATGGGCAGGTTACACGGCTGCTCAACCCCTAAACCAGAGATAAAAAAAACAAATATTAATTTACTATGTAAGTATTATTTACATTGATTATTCATCGTATAACATGATATATCATTATAAATAATAATAAAAACGTCAGAACCGCAGCGACCGTGTGATAGTTCACTCAGTCGCAGACAGTCTCGTTCTGTCTGGTTGCAAGGAAACCTGGAACACCCAGTGACGTCATTTTTGAAGAGAAATCATTTCAAAACTGACAGACTAATACAGCTAGGCAGCGCCGTAAGGCTCCTTAGGTTGGAGACGGGCTGCAACCTCAGGAGTGTTCGGCTAAAATCGGCTCCATCCAAAGAGAAGCATCTCCGCCCCGCTCCGAGTTTGTTGACATTCCCAGTTAAGAATGAATTGAGATATGTTTGTTAATAAATAAACCCATGCTTGAGATTTGTGGTCTTAAATAAGTAAAAAAATAAAATGAAAAAATGGCAACAAATTTCCTTCAATAGAATAAATCACACAAAGTATTAAGCAGTTTCCATATATTTTCCCTATAACAGCCCTTAAAGTTTTTATGATTACGGTTTCTTTGCCTTAAAAAAAACTAACACTTTACGATCTGGAACCCCATAGGTTTCAGGCACCAGCCACTACTAGTGTGTTTCACACGTTTGTACTTAGTACCTATACACTCATATTGTAGCTATGTCAATTTTTTTGGAGGGCGTGGGAATAGTAAGAGATTTTTGAAATCGGCAATACTATGGCGATTATTATGAATAAAATCATAAACATATTGCAATAACGAACATAATAAAATAATTATAACATTCTATAAGTATTGGCCTTTATACTCGTAATAAATAATTTATTGTGGAATTAGTGTGAAACTAAATAAAGTAATTTTATTTCGATAAAATATTTTTTTTTATCAAAACATTTTTTATACAAAGAGACCTGTCATGTTCTACGAGAAAATCTAAACATCTCAATTTTGATCTTTTTGCATCTGACTTGTATTCATTACATAACCTTGAGTAAGGTCTGCATGTTAAACAGATTACAGTTTTCGTTATCAAGTCACATAGCATATCGATCAAGTACTGTATTCAGATGCACTCAGTAGCCATGAAAACACAGCTGACTAATTTGTTATGACTGGACTGAATCACATGACTCGACACTGCTGCGTGATAACGTATTGCAAGACACGCAACGCTGCAGCGAACACTAGACACTTCGGCTGTTATTGATCTGTAGCCAATCGAATGTATGAACGCGGGTTTTGTCTGATTACCTGCATCGAAATTACTTTAGGAATAACATAACGTAATATTTAAATATTTGTAAGGCCTAAGTGTAAAGATCCCAGTCTGCTCAACTACTACAGTTTTATCACGACTGCTGATAACAGTGTTTTGGTTCCAGGTTTTGTATATGGTGAAAACTGTAGGTACTGGGATGTTTGCTGGCAAAGTGACAGCTATATTATAAACAAGTTATATAAAAAAAATTTGAATGTCTATTCCTACTTAGTGCAATAAAGAAAAAAATTATTTTAGTTACCTTTTAATAAATAATTACAATTAATATAAATAAAGTAACATAGCCTATGCGTTAAAACAGCTGTTCTACCACTCATCCTATAACATAAAGTCAGCTATGTGAAATACTGTGTTATTTATTTTAAGCCAAGTTGGACGAAATAACTAAATTGCATACCTTACCCCTTTTGTGAAAGGTTTTTCTCCCACATAAAACTAAAATTATTAAATTAAATTAAATTCATTCGTTATTATTTGATAAAAATGTATTAACACCAAATGCCATTCATTATAAGTTGAAAAAAATGTATTTGAGCTTGAGTGTATGAAAAAAAAGTATTTTTATTAACGATTGAAAATTTGTACAAGTTATATATAGGAGAGTGTGAATAGAAGGAACTGAATAAGGAGGCAGCATTTGGTGTTTTAATTAAATGTTTCCGTATATTAAATTAAATGTATGTTTTATTCATCCAACAATACGAGTATTGTGTTATATTGGACGATAACAAAATCATTTGATTGTGAGTAGAACATATTACTATTATTTGTTTTTTGTTTCAAGACGAACAGCCAGTAAGACTATTATTGCCGGCTTGTAATATGAAAGTATTGTTTAGGATCACTGTAGCGTCACAGGGGATATACTCAGCGGTAGAGTCACATGGAGTCACGTGTGTAGATCCGAGTACCTGAAGCATACTTACACTATATCAAGATTATAAAAAGTTGTATAATCGCGACCCCTCTTCCTGGAAGCAGAATAATAATGAAGGTTATAGGGAATTAGGTAGGACTAATCCCCTAATACTGGGAATAGGGATAACCTTTTGCATCCTGTGGGAATAGTAGCTTACTTTTAGTAAACTATCTCTCAATAAGTTAGGAGAGGTATCCAGGAGAAAACCATTTTAATTTTACAAAGTAGCTTTTACAGTAGCTTTTAATGTTCAGAACAAAAGCATAAAAATTATATTACTTTACCTCATATATCGACTTTGGTTTACCATTTTTTTGCAAGTGTTTGATACGATATAGTATAAAGCCAGATTCTTGTTTAGGTCTTCTTTAATGTTTAGGACACTAATAATATATTCAGAACCGCTTTTACAAACTGGATTTACATGTAAATTGCAAATTTCAAAAACTTTAGTAATAATATAAAAGTTACAAGTGCAATATCTAATTTTAATTAAGTGAAATATTCATATAAAACTTGAGAACACTATAAAAAAAACAAAAGTAAATACTTAAGTTACAATTATCGGTAATTACAATTTAAAAACCCCTGGTAATTGTTTATTTAAAATTTGGGCATTTAATAAATGCAAAAGAAAATCAAGCAAATAAGTTTAAAGGATGAGATTTGGTTTGCTTTTAAAACGTTTTGCTCGAAAATACTGATAAATTAACTTTTAAAATTGAGGCCCTAGGGCAATAATTTTATTATAGCTAGTACTGTAAAATAGAATATTCTGTGAGGTTATCTTCGTTACAGTGATAGACAGACAGACATAGAAAATGTCCGAATAGTTGTGAGGAAAGATGTCCGGTCTTAAAGTATGTCAGGCGGGGAGGGGAGAGTGGATCTGCCCATATGCAGTGGGGAATATGTCCATATCAGCGATAGCTAGGCCCTTTTGGGGAACCCACCCGACGTTTATTTGCATCGTTTTAAATTTACGTCTAGACGATTTCCAAAACGGATCGGTGTTTACAATGGCACGAATTGAACAAAACAATCTATAGTTTCAGTATTGCTGAACGCCGAGATCCACGCTACATTAAATATCCGCATTTCTCTGGCTTCAGAAGTAATGCAGGCCTTTTAAGACGTGTCTGAATACCGTTGAACTTCTGGTTTGTTTTTCTAAAGGTTCACTAAGGCTATTGTGTTTGGCTTGGAAACAGTACACGACTTATTTCTCTTTCAACAAATAGCATGGACAGTCTATCAGTGTGTTATGATCTTTAATCTCGGTAATTTTTTTCTGAACAAGAGGTATTATTGCTTAATAATCTTGCCTTAACAATAAACTTGTTTATTCTCTCGTTATCTACTGATTTTACCTTCTGAATTCAGGAGAAGACATTGTGAGAAATATTTGATGTACAAATAATTTAGATTACAAATATATAGGTTACGAATATTTCGAATTAGTTTTATTGCGATTTCAATATGTATTAACTTTAAATTATGTACTTTTTAACTACATAACTGAAAAGTTACAACAAACCTTTTTTCCTTGTTGACTGGGTAACTATACCACGTAATTTAGAAAATAAACGTAAAAAATTTTAAAAAACATGAAAGAAAATTGAGAAAATTTGAGGTAGAAATGCTATGAGAACAGAATATAAGAGACAAGGGATTCTAGATCGAAAAAAAACTAAGAACGACCAATATGGAAGATCTACAAGAGTACAGAAGAAAAGAATAGAACGATTCAGGCTAAGAGGATAGAAGAGGACCACCATGAAAATAGTAATGCTGGTAGGAACGAACATTGAGAGCACCTTTAAGATGACCTACTTGCATAAATATGTTGGGGCAATATGCGGATAGATAATGCCGATATATTAACAGTAATAGGAGTCGATTGCTAGGCAGGTAACCTGCAACTGACATATGGGGAGGCATAATGAGACTAGTACTGAGGAGACAGACAACGCCGATAAAGGACCGAAGATAGAGAACTACACCAAACAAGATTTATTGTTGGATGAGAAGGTAGGGTAGAATAGATAATACCGATATAGATAAGAACATAGAGGGTGACCGATAGGAAGGCACAACTGGCACATAAGGGCAGATAACCATGATAAAGGAAGAACGAAAGATAACGAGACATAGCAAGATTCATTATTAAATGAGAAGGTATAGTAAAATAGATCATACCGATATTGCAAAGTACATAGAGGATGGCCGATAGGAAGGCACAACTGGCACATAAGGGCAGATAACCATGATCAAGGAAGAACGAAAGATAACGAGACATAGCAAGATTCAATATTAAATGAGAGGGTATGGTAAAATAGATCATACCGATATTGCAAAGTACATAGAGGATGACCGATAGGAAGGCACAACTGGCACAATGGGGCAGGTAACGCATGTAAAGAAGGACGAAAGAGAACGAGTTATAGCAAGATTTATTGTGAGGCCTAATCCTCGATGTTAGGCCTAATCAATGCAAGATGTATGCCAAGGTTATAACTCCATCTGTGTCTTAAGGCGTTAGTAGAAAACGTCCTCGATGTTAGGCCTAATCAATGCAAGATGTATGCCAGGGTTATAATCCCATCTGTGTCTCAAGGCGTTAGTAGTAAACGTCCTCGATGTTAGGCGTAATCAATGCAAGATCTATGCCAGGGTTATAATCCCATCTGTGTCTTAATGTGTTAGTAGTAAACATCCTCAATGTTAGGCATAATCATTGCAAGATCTATGCCAGGGTTATAATCCCATCTGTGTCTCAAGGCGTTAGTAGTAAACGTCCTTGATGTTAGGCATAATCAATGCAAGATGTATGCCAGGGTTATAATCCCATCTGTGTCTCAAGGCGTTAGTAGTAAACGTCCTTGATGTTAGGCATAATCAATGCAAGATCTATGCCAGGGTTATAATCCTATCTGTGTCTCAAGGCGTTAGTAGTAAACGTCCTTGATGTTAGGCATAATCAATGCAAGATCTATGCCAGGGTTATAATCCCATCTGTGTCTCAAGGCGTTAGTAGTAAACGTCCTCGATGTTAGGCATAATCAATGCAAGATGTATGCCAGGGTTATAATCCCATCTGTGTCTCAAGGCGTTTGTAGTAAACGTCCTCGATGTTAGGCCTAATCAATGCAAGATGTATGCCAGGGTTATAATCCCATCTGTGTATCAAGGCGTTAGTAGTAAACGTCCTCAATGTTTAGCCTAATCAATGCAAGATCTATGCCAGGGTTATAATCCCATCTGTGTATCAAGGCGTTAGTAGTAAACGTCCTCAATGTTTAGCCTAATCAATGCAAGATCTATGCCAGGGTTATAATCCCATCTGTGTATCAAGGCGTTAGTAGTAAACGTCCTCAATGTTTAGCCTAATCAATTGAGACACAGATGGGATTATAACCCTGGCATACATTTTGCATTGATTAGGCCAAACATCGAGCACGTTCACTACTAACGTCTTGAGACACAGATGGGATTATGATTCTAAAATGAATTTTGCTGTTTCATAGATGGGATTATAACCTTGGCATGAATCTTTATGTTTGTAGCATGGGACTAACATTAAATTTGAATGAGGATCCCTATAAATATTTTAAAAACATTATTTACTTTTTCTTTAAATATTTCATGACTTCTCTAAAATGTTAATGCACTCTCCATTCTGAAGTTTAATACGTAAGCAGACACAAAGTTTGGCGTATTTGATGCCCATGCATGAAACACGATGATCATGGAATACCAATCCCTAATAAACAGCGAACCAAATCTGGTCATTCACCTGGATTCATTAGAGACTCTGAGTGGAAACAAATTTGGTTTTAATGTCTAGATTCTTCTGTAATTGACGTTAATTGTGAATTCATGTTGGGACCGCTTTTGATTTTAAAAATAAATAATTTAATGAGTCCGAACGGCGGTTGAAATATGCGAAATTTGCAGAGCAACCTATCGACGGACCGATATCGCGTGAAAACAACCAACACAAATCCCTGCCTCATACTTTCAAAATATTGTAGGTTTTTGTGCATTTTTGCTAGAAGTTTTATATCTGGAAACATTCTAAATGTTTGCCACTATAAAAGTCATAAATTGTTAGAACACATTTAAATCATGTTTGATTATGTTTCCAATATAAAATTTATGTTCATGAGAATATTCCTGTTTTTATCAGTGAAATAAAAGTTAATTTACACAGGCCCGAAGAGAAATACCTTTTGTTTGTGATGTTAGGTATTATCAACTGCTTATTGAAACCGTTAAACGTGTAATAGGATATCGTGAAATTTTACTTACGAAATGTATTGACTAGTTGACAACATGGATATGAAAATACGTTTAGTAATGCCAAAGAAACTGTTACAGATATTCTAAAATAACAACATAGACACTTCAAAACTAACACCACAAACATAGATATTAAAATCCTTTCGCTTTTACTTTTCCAACACTAAAAATATTAAAAAATGTGGCAGTCATAGAGCTGATGGTATAATGTAACTAATAATGTTAAATATAAAATAAAATCATGAAAGTCATTCAGTAGTCGATAAGAGAGTAACATAATCTTCTAAGACATTAATGTTTGAACCTTACTTAGGTATTTATTGTTTATTTTAACGTAGGCCTACTATAAAAGTAAAACTTGTTATACAAATATTTGTATTATATAGAGAAAGTAATTATTTTTTGTATAGTCCAATTTAAATTTTTTTAATTTAAAATTTTAACAACTTACAGTAACTAATGTTTAGGTTCGATTTTAAATCTTATTGAGATTTACATGAATGTACAAATGAATGTAATAAATATAATTTAGGTAATTTAAGACGTAGTAAGCCATATAGATATACACTTACCTAGAAATATATTTTAACAGACTAATTTAAAATAAAGAAAGTAATTTAACTACAAATAAAAACAATGGGTGTCGTATGAAATCATACGTTATCCCATAGTATATTCATAATTTTATAAATGATAAATGTGAATATATAAGAAATTGTATAAACGTTTTAGCATTAACAGTTACGTTTTTGAATTTCTGGTTAAAAATGTGTTTTCACTGATTGTTACACAGTTTCGTCTACGTTCCTAAGTGATGACGTCACGAGCTACATATTCACTATAATTTAAATGTTTTTCGTATGCTATACCATAAAAAGTAACACTTATAAAACAATTAGTTAATTTTTGTATATAATACACGCTTGTATCCACTTTTCTTACAACACAAATTTTAATCAGAGCATGTTTTCGATGACATCATGAGTGATTAAACTACTCTAAGTATGTTCCAGTCAGATATTGTTCTAGCTCAATATAAACTAGGAAACTGATCAAGTTAAAGGAAAAAACTACATAAATCCTCCATTCATATTATTTTAACATATCAAAAATTTAATAGATTAGTATAAATACTAATTACACACACACACACACACACACACACACACACACACACACACACACACACACACACACACACACACACACACACACACACACACACACACACACACACACACACACACACACACACACACACACACACACACACACACACACACACACACACACACATATATATATATATGACGCTTTAAATCATACATAAAACATTTAAAATTTCTAATTTATGTAATGTTAATCAATTTACTATTTTAAAACTCCTAAACACATACATAGAAACTAACACTTGACAATAATTACAACAAAAAGTATACTTCTAATAATATAATGTTTACAGAAAAAATCTTTAAGGATATAGGCTACATTAACAAAATTCAATTATTTCAAATACAATAATCACTTTAATTTTTTAAAAATTTACCTGATGATTTTATATATGCCTAGATACTTGAATAAATTGAATTAGTTTTGTTGATTTAAAGGAATGATTTAAAATGTTCGCATAGGAAGCCTGAGTATTATACAGAATATATTTTTAATAAAAAAATAACCACTATTAATCTGGTGAATGGAGATTGGATAGTGCAGTGGCAGGATACTGACTGTACTTTGCACATTATAAACTCCCGTCTTTGTTAACGACATTCGCGTATAATTAGTCGAGATATTGCTACGTTTTTGTATCTTGTCATTCTATAAGGGCATGTATTGACAGGGCCTCCTTGTCTACGTGAGAACGTGAACTTTAACGTTATTGTCGGTTTTTTATTCAATTACGTTCTTTCCATTACCTCACACTCTCCTGATGTATACAGTATATGTATATTTAGCTTTGCAACACTGTAACGGTACACCACACCTTGTGACAAAGGAAATTCCACACAACTCGCAGACTACTACAACCCCCGGAGAAGTGATGCTTGATGATGTAGATACTACCAATCTTTGAAAGTTAACTCGCATAAATACCAAGTTAGAGTCTTGCTAAGTACATATAGTGAAAAAGATATATATATATATATATATATATATATATATATATATATATATTTAGCTTTGCAACACTGTAACGGTACACCACACCTTGTGACAAAGGAAATTCCACACAACTCGCAGTCTACTACAACCCCCGGTGAAGTGATGCTTGATGATGTAGATACTACCAATCTTTGAAAGTTAACTCGCATAAATACCAAGTTAGATTCTTATTTAAGTACATATAGTGAAAAAGATATATATATATATATATATATATCTTTTACAAACCTAAAATCGTTAATAAAATACGTATTTATTCATCCAGTCAAGTTCAAATACATTTTATTAACCTCTCGTGGATAACAATTGATGCTATTACAGTTTAAAAAAAATATTTACACATTTATTTAAATTTTAAAAAAACATGAATAAAAAACTGAGGAGCTACTTGTTTGATATCCAGTACTTTGGCATTGAGCCAACATTCCTATAGCTAGAAATCATTTACTAAAAGATGTATATAAATTTATAAGACAAATTTTTTTTTCAGTAGTGAAGCACTACAAAACGTGAATAGATTGAGAAGTTATAGATCACCATCAGCTTCATAAACTAGAAACGAAAGATTAGGATGCGAATAAATAGTATTAAACAAAAATAATAGTCCAACACCATATACTGAATAAAGAGGAAAATGGAAATTTGCAAAGAAATGCACTTTTTATTTTGCCATATAAAATTGCGATTCTGTCATATGTATACACATAAACATATTTATATTATTTCTAATTATAAAATAAAAAGTAACTGAAATGAAATGTTTCTTTGTCGACCTCAGTGGAAATTGACTTAAAAAATGTTTTTCTATATTAGGCTACTAGTTTATCACATATCTCTTTACACGTGCGCAGTAATGTGTCGATCAGCTGATTTGTACCACCAGGTGTTTAGGTAGATCATATGATTGGGTTTGACGTTTATGTTGTTACAAGTGTTAGACTTATTATTAGAAAAATTTATTAAAAATAACTTTCCAACGTACAATTGCAAAAATACTCTTTTGTCACATTATATACTTATTATCTTCTTTTTTCAACCACTCGTCCAGGCCTGGGCTTTTGGCCGTTCTGAAGATGACGTCATCTTATCTCCAGGGCGGTCAGCCTAATAATATTTTTTTTTAATTTTCATGTTTGTCTTTAACACCGAACTGTCAGGAATTTACCTGCTGGGTCAATCAGTTGATTTGCTCTATCAGGTATTTAAGTAGATCATATGATGTAGTTTGACGTTAATGTTTTTCAAAGTGTTGGCGACAAATTAGTAAAAATATCTATGCTACTTACAGTTGGACTATATACACCATACATAAAGCGTGTGTGAGAGGGATAGAGAGCGAGAGAGAGAGAGAGAGAGATACTTTAAATTAGTTAATTACATAATTAATTCTTCCTCCCAGCGACATTTGGTAACGAAAAATTTAATTAAGTGTTATTGTAAATGAATATAATATAAATTATAGCTAACACTATATTTATGTGTGTGTGTGTGTGTTAGTTTGTGTATGTGTGTGCGTACATTTGTATAGTAAACCTATTACTTAGGATAGATAGGCCCTATATAAAGTTGTCTTGTGTATTTTGTTACAACTCTTATGGTGCTTAATATGGATCCATGTGCAAGCGAATTGTACAGCACGATTAGTTTTCTCCGGACATGTGGTGACTGGAAGGTAATACACTAGAGGCCAGTAATGACGCGGCGCGTAAAAAAACAGAACCTGAAATAGCTACCTCCCTGGCGGTATGTCGGGACACTTGTAAATATCGTTATACTACCTGAGTAAACTAATCACAAAATGGCGGTCATTTGTTAGGCTCTGTGAACCAGGTTCCTGTTCGGTGCAGACTGGACTGCCGGCCCTCCCGGATATGGAAAGACGCGTCACACATAGACTTGACCACATGTCCGACACGGCTTAAGTCTGAAGAGAAAGTAAAGTCGGTGACGTGACGCGATGCGGATTCAATCATCACAAGTTGCTAGTAAGCTAAGCTGCAAATCTGTTGCCGTATTTTGGAATTATCTACAATCTATTTATAGGCTCGTATATTTAGTTGATGCTTAGCTATACAATTATCTGGATTTCATATTGAAGGTTAACGTTTGCCCCATAACAAATTGTACTCAGAGGTTTTCATGCTTCCTTCTGAAGATAATACGAGTGCTTCTAAAAGTTCAAAACGCTATTATTGATGAGTTAAAAAAGTGCTCACTTTGAGTAAAAAACAGACTGGATTAGAAGTAGTATGTAGCAGAGGGAACAAATCCATCGTAGGATCAATCGATGCGACTACATTTCCTTCAGAATGACTAATAGGGCTCATTTTGAAGATAGGTCCTCAAATACATTTTAACTAATATTATAAACAAAGTATGCAATAACATATGACCCTATTAAGAAAACAAATTTAATGAATTAAGTAAAACTGTTTTACCAAGGAAAATTAAATAGCAAACATGTTAAAAAGTATAAATTGATTTCTTTAATTCAATCTCCAACTTGAACTACTACTGTACACTTAAGTTTATTCATTCATGAAACAAAATGTAAATACGTGACCATAGTAGCACTTTTTATCTGCCTATTTTTGGAAGATGTATTCCATGATGAACTTGTAGTTACGGTTCGAGTTGAAAATGGGATACATATTCCAAAACAGGTGTCTTCGTTTGGGCAGAATTAAGCACTCCTATAGGCAAGTTTTTACATAGCAATACATGCAAAGAGTATGAGCGTACACACACACACACACACACACAGACACACACACACACACACACACATATATATATATATATATATATATATATATATATATATATATATATATATATATATATACATACATATATATATATATATACAAGAACAGTAACAAAAACACACGAACACAAAAAAATTCATCACCCTCACAAACATAAACAAACTCACAAATAAAATAGCACACCAGTACAAAAAAGCAGAATATAATATAGCTTACATAACAACAAATAAAATCCAAACGGCTATCAGACACAGAATTAATAAATATACCAACATATACAATAACTCAGGAATATACAAAATACAATTCAACAACTGCAATTAGTTCTATATTGGATAAACAGGCAGATCTTTTGCCGAAATATATAAGAACACAAAAGCGCACTGCACACTACTATTGAATCCACCTTTGTAAATCCCCTCAAGGACATTAAACACTCGTGCAATAGTATGGAAAATAACATGAACTTCATCCACACATGCAACAAAGGTCATAAATTAAACACACTAGAACAATATGAAATACACAGACATAGCAACACACATAAAAATGACAACATAAATGAACAAACACGGCACAGATCACACATACTCTTCGATCACATAATTTCTAACTTTCAAAAATTGCTACCAAGGACGTACAACTGCAGCATTCCTAGCGGTAAAAATACGAGGCTGAAAAAGTCGTAAGACGAAAACGTTTCTTCCAAGTGTAAGTTAACAATTTAACATTCTTTAGTTAACAAAACGTCTGATCACAAGTAATAGCAAAAGTGTAATAAGTAATTAACAATCAGATCGTCATGAACGGCAACAAGATTTCGATATATATATATATATATATATATATATATATATATATATATATATATATATATATATGGATCTTAGTACATCTTTTTAATGTTTACAAGTTTAAATAAATTTACTTGTAGTCTTAAGACTACATACAAGACTAAATACTTTGTAGTCTGAGATATTTCATAAGACATTTACATGTTTTTGTAAAGTGAAAACATATTTTCATTAAATAGATGTAGTTTTTTACTTAATACACATATTAATATTTTAGACTAATATTTTAAGAAAGTATTAATATGAATAACAATTTTTTTTAAAATTTTGCAAGATTAAAAAAGATTCTCCAAATAAAACAAGCTCAATAGAAATGTAATTATTGTAGCATATAAATACTAGTTGTGGGAATACATGGGAAAAAAAGTAACAATAAACACCATGTTCACTTCTAGTAGCCAACTTAGAAAATACATTTTTACTGCCTAACAGTCTCTACAATATATCGGTTATACTTGTTGTAACGGATAATGGTCTCAACGATACAATAGTTAAACTTTGGTAACAGTATTATAGTCATAGCAGTATAAATCAATATACAATACGTATTATAACTGTGTAACGGTGTCAACAGCCTAGCGGTATAGACAGTATAACGGTCTCAACAGAATAAATGTTGTACTTACCTAAACAGGTAACGGTCTCAACAGTATATCGGTAATACTGACTACAACCGATATCTGACTTACTACTTATACTATTTTCATAGTAGAACGGTTTTAACGGAGTAACAGTTATACTTATTATAAAAGTATAACGGTCTCAACAGTATATCTGTTATGCTGATTGTAACAGTTAACTGTCTCAATATGGTTAATTATATATATAAGTGTTACTTGGTATAATACGTAGAACAGTCTCAACAGTATATCTGTTATGCTGATTGTAACAGTTAACTGTCTCAATATGGTTTAATATGTATAACAGTTACTTGGTATAATAGGTAGAACAGTCTCAGCAGTATATCAGTTATGCTGATTATAACAAATGACTCTCTTAACAATTATACTCTTATAATGATATAATAGTTTTAGCAGTATAACAGTTGTACTTAGTATAATAGGTAGAACGGTCTCAACAGTGTACCAGTTATATTTTGTATAACAGTAACGGTCACAATTTAGCTATTGATACATGCTATAGGATTGATGCTATAGTTATTGATATAGCATCGATGTTCTTTTAAAAACTGTAACAGTAATGTATTTCTTAGTTATCTAGCTACTATTATTTATGTCGCTTTTCAGTTATAATTAAAGAATGTGTAAATTGTGTACACGTATATTGTTGACTAATGTACCTTAGCAATAATTCTCAAGTACAATGTGTCAAAAACTACTTGCAAGAACAGTAATGTAAAGAGCGGTTATTTTAAAATACACAACGAGACGGGATATTTCTGTGAAACGCAGTCCACCTAAAATTAAGTTGTCTTTCCATTCTGAAGCTGGATTGAACAAAAAAAAAAAAAAATTATATTTTCCATTACAAATGTAGTGGCTGAAGATTCATAAAGTGATCAAATAAAATTTGTTGTTTAAAATGGGTACATACTGAAAATCATGGTAATATATATATAAAATTGATCATTTAAAAAAAATATTTTAAGAAAAGGTTATTAAATATGAAAATCACAAAAGATAATAATAAGTAAGGTAGAATTGTAACACTTATATTAGTATGAGTTAGTAACTATTTTATGTTTAGAGAAAATAAATGCAATTTTAGAAAAAGTTATTATTTTTATTGTTTATGTTAATTTGAACTATAAACATTTATGTCTAATAAATTATACTATAGTCGTGAAATATTTAATATCAATCAAGTAAAAAATCTGTTTCCGAAAAAAGTCAAAAGTGAAATTAAAACTTTTTGTAATTTTTGATCGAAGAGTATCTCTCTTTCCCAAAATAAATCGTACCTACGTCACTGATTGCCCTGTTTAATAGAGCAACTAATAATAATTTACTGTCCGATATCAAATATCTGAATGTTTTAATAATATAATTATTACTATTGAATTATTTATTTCCAGACTGAACATTACTAAGGACAGAATCCTATTGGCTTTTCAAAATGACGTTAGTGGCGGTATTTTAAAAATAGTCTTTTTTTATACCTCATAGACCGTAAAGCCGCGGAAAGGTCGTTTTCTGTTAATTGTGAGTATATTGTACGCATGCGCAAAGGGGATCTGTGAAATGTCTTCATATCTAATCCATAAACACCAACACCGTGTTTAACAGCTGTTCTGGAAAGTTACAGACGCTACAGCAACCCGCCACTAAGCGGCTCGTTGCAAGAATAGGAAGTGTTGGGCAGACACATAAAAATAAAGCTGGTAACTCGGCTGGTTCGCTAATTTTTATTGGCCAATGGCGTGTAGTTTGTGTTTAATTTCAAAATTTTTTCATCATGGGAGTCATTTTTTTCTACGACGGCATACGTTTTAATAAAACCATTCTAAAGATATTTTTTCAAATGCAAAGACATATTTAAATACATTTAAATTCACTTTCCCGAATTTACAGAAAAAATATTTATTATTTTTGTTTTAGTTTTATAACAGTCAGTCAGTATGTCTCCGAAGTGTTGGAAAAATTATGACTTTAGTGGGAAAATATGTAGTGTCATAAAACCTTAGGTAGAGAATATAGGGGAGATCATGAGATTGTAGCACGAAAAATTCGTATAGCGAAATATGAGTACATGAGGAAACAATACCAATTGACGAGAGTAAGTGGTAAATTTGATTAGCAAGAAAAAAAACGTACAAACCTGGCTCCAGTTTTTACCCCAGGTCAACTACCCCTAAACTATTTCATAATAAAATGGGGTCAACTACCCCTAAACTATTTCATAATAAAATAAAGGTTTTAGAATTTCCCTGTCTAAATGGGTCAATTTTTAAGGGTTTTCCAATTTGCCAGTGGGCAGTTTACTTTTAACTGTCGTGGTGATAAGTTCGATTTAATATTCACTTAAGTGTGTTTTATAATTAGTGAATATGACGGTATCTACTAAGTGGAAAACAACATATCTATCAATTGCCTATATCAATATCTATCTATCAAAAGCCTAGAAAACGTGTGATAGAAATCAGTTTTAATAGATAAAGTTTTAAAGGATCTCCATTCTCGAGAAACTAAGCGACACCTATGTTTAGCTCAGAGGTAAACTCATTTATGTAGCTCAATGATTTTAAAAGATCCATGTATGCCTAAAGGTTATACGCATTTTTTGCCGTTCACAATGATCTGATGTCATAGCTTACCCTAACCATCGGCCCAACTCGACCCTGTGCATCTTTCGCATGGTTCCTGGAGTACGCATATTTCGTTGTGCGGATTTTTCGTATATTCCATGAGATTACTTGTGCAGGCTCGTGTACCTTAAGTAGATCTATTCTCTATCAAGGACGTAAATACGTGTCTACCCTTTACTCGTCCTTGTAGGAAGTAGGATAACTGAGGGCAGATATATAATTTTATTGGACTGAGGAAATGATGCCCTGAGATTGTGAAAATGGGAAAATCATGGCTTTGTGGGGGGCAGGATCGCTTACCTAATGAATACCTGGCCACAATCTGGGCAAAGAGAGATGTATACCCAGACACAACATCACAGTGCTAGGGATGTTTTTGTAAATGCTTACTTTTTTAACTTTTTTCAGTAGACTACCTACTTTTTCTCAAAAGATAACACAATTGTATACATTTGTATACTTCACTATATTGCTTTATAATTATTGAATTATATCGTCCAATGGTAATCAGAACGAAGATTAACGAATTGCTCCGAAGATTTTCGAATGGAAATCATGGCGGAGGTTAACGCGATCAGCTGTTATACGTCTTCACTGATTCATTATTTAGAGGTTATGTTGAAGCAGTTTCAAATGTAATTTTCCCTATGTATAGCACGAAGTTTATTAAATTAGGTAATAAATAATAATTTATGTAACAGATTATTTATTACTCGTAGATTATCATATAGGCCTATAACTTAAAATATTTTCTTTAAAAATAAATAGTATTTTTAAATTTTGATAAAAGTGGATACATTTGAATATAAAACGTTTCATTGTATAATTACATTTTACGATATTTCCGTGTGTACGAAAATATATTTTATCGTATAAATATGATACAATGTAATATTTAAAAATGTAAGGGTTATGTTAATAAAAATTATCAACTCATTTTAAATGTATATTCTGCTAACAATAACACTATAAGGCAATGTTATTTTCTCATAGCTAGATTTAATTTCATAAAGCCTATCTTAATTTAATCAAATTTTTCATTACAAGACATACCGTGTCGCTTGAGCGAGATAGGTGGGTGGACAATGATAACGAAAAACGCCCGCGGTCACGACAAAATAATGAATCGTTTCCCTTCCATTCTTTCCCGATATTTCGCAGCGATACATAAACGCCTTTACCATGGCAACCGAATCACAGGCGTGTAGAATGCAAGAAGACTGATTGGCCAACCTGTTTAAAATCTCACAAATTACTTAATTGCTGGACGCCACCAGCTAGTGGTAGAGAATCCCAAAGACGCGGTCTGGAATACCGCTCCATTAGTGGTATCGGTTTACACCTTTCTCGTGTTCACATTCCGCGTAAGGAACAATGTTTCAATAGGGGCACTATTAAAATTCCTTTCAAATTGCAAATTAAGAATATCATCTTCCGTTTGTTACACGCGACCAACAAGGACAAAAGGAGGCCAAGGACACTACGAAACCCTTTAATTTCCGGTTTGTTTGATCGGACAAGATTAGAAAATTAATCAATGGGAACCATTTTCTCAGCACTGAGCAATTATTAAATTGTTTGTAGATTTCCTTTTTGCTATATAACAAATTTATTTTGTCTAAGCCAGGGTTGTCCAACTGGCGGCTCATCGGGCTATTCTGTGCGGTCCAGCAGGCTATTCTGTGCGGCCCACCAGGCTATTCTGTGCGGCCCACCAGGCTATTCTGTGCGGCTCACCAATAGCTTTTCAAACTTAAGAAAATATAGTTAGGTCTATTTAAAAATGTTTTACAAATTTGGATCAGTGTATCCGTCAGTTGAAACCATCTGACTGCCTCAAATGCACCATTTTGTATCTAATTTTATAAAAGTTGCCCCCCTGAGCAGTAATTTTAATTCCGTACCCCCTGGTTAATAGATTTCTCGGACATTGCACCATACATAGGTGTGGCCCAAAGATTGAGTTTCGCCTCCCCCCCTTTTCTAAGTTGGAGAACTCTGGTATAAACAATTGAAATATCATTCCTTATTGCTTGATTTTTTAAAAGATTTAATCTAAATGTAATTTTACTTTCCTACAAGTTTCTTACAAGTTTACCCCTCTAAGTGAAAAGAGTGGGGAAAGAGAACAAAGGATACAAAATACAAAAGTAAACTGGACTATGTTGTACTTTATAATACTGTATGATAAATAATAGACAAAACAAAACTACCCAAACTTTACAAATAACTAACTTACACGATGGAGTCTATTCGGATGGGGAACTACATTTGCATAACACAATGGAATCCAAAATTATGAAAACTTATTTTTATATTGTTCCCGATAAATAATACCCCTAAGGACGAAACTCATTAAAAAATAAAATTTTAATTTATAATACAATTTACTGACATTCATAAGGTCGGTATTGGAAGTTGAGTTTTTACAATTCTTTAGGAAAAAAATCTCGACAAAGTCTTTTCTATAATTTTCAGAAGACTTTTATAAAACTGACCTTCCAAACCGTCAGTTTTTCAAAACTTTTTGTCATAATAATAAAATTCCACTTAAACTAATATTATACTTGAAACTATGAATTAACAAATTTCTGACAATAAAATTCAATATTTGTTTATTTATTACAATTTATTATTTATTTATTACAATATTCAATAGACCTTTACAATATCGGCTATAATATTCAATGCATAATATTGAATATACAAATATAGATATATTCAAAAAAATTTGTACTTGATAAGAAATTACATAAGACAATTTTTTTATTGATATAATTAGGACAGTACTTGTAATGTAGGAGCGTAATCCCATTTCTCATCGTACACTTCCAAGATAATATATTCTCTTACTCATTAGGTAAAATAATATAATACCTGGTAAGAACCTAACCTAATTCGTAACTACAGATGTTTAGCATTTGAAACTACAAAAGCCTATATAGAAAATTGTTATTGTAATTGTTAAAAAATATATTCAGAAATTAAATTATTTAAAACATTTTTTATTATTAAATATATTACTATTATTAAATACATCACAAATACAAGTAATTTTTAAGTTTAGCCTAAGCTTTTGAAAACTAACAAAATTGTATTGAAACATTTTTTACATAATGAATAAAAAGTAATTCACCTTAATATGTCCTCTAAATAAGCGTAACCTAAATACTAGATACGCTCTATATAGATCAGCTTTAAGTAAGAAAATTTTGTATTATTCGAAAATAATAATTACAATAAAAATATTGCAAACAACCCAATACCACAAAAATAATCAAACATTATTAATGATACAAATTACTTAAGACTAAACCCTTAAATATATTTCTATGACCATGTCATTATCATCAGAGGGTCTTGTTTGTAAGTTATATTTTCCTAGATTGTTATATTGCATCAAGACCAATTGATGATGATGATGATGATGTCATGGTCATCGAAATGTACATAAGGGTTTAATCTTAGGTATCTTCCATTATCAGTTATTTTTGTGGTATTGGGGTTGTTGTCAATATTTTTATTGTAATATATTGTACCACTGTGCTCTTGATATTGTATCCGAAAGTAATTAGTTTATTAATAATAATTCAGGAAATTAAGAAAAACCTTATTGTTTTAGTGCTTTAATATTAATTTAAAATTTAATGTGTAATAATGATGTCCCTTTTTGTACCATTACCATGGCCTAGGGTGTAAGAGGTAGAAACGCTTAATCAGGTCCAACTCTATTTAAACTAGTAAACAACTCTACTAGTATTGCTTTGTGAAAATGGGTTCAGGTATGTGGCACGGAAAGGATTCGGTTTGAAGTAGGAAATCGAACGGAAAATTCCATAAGAACGCGATACTAGCTTAACTGTTTACGCTCAGCTGGTAGATGACAGTCATCGCAATCAGAGTCTGCGGTGCAGTATAACCATAAACAAAAAACTACAATATTACGTTGTTTTAAAAATTATTTCAATCAAAACAAACTATAAACTAAAAATTGAATTAGTTTTCAGTGTACAATAGTATAGCTAATGTTTTCAGAACGTACGAAGCGGTACTCGTAGAGGTAACTTTGGTATCAACTGACGTCATCAAGGAGGCTGTCGTTTGCCGGCGCAGGCGCATAAGTGACTGTCCAACGCACATTATGCCTACCGATTTTTCATAGTAATTCTATTATAGAATCTATTATAGGTTCTATTATAAGAACGCTTAAAGTGGAACAGTTAAAGTGCCCAAAATTAATATTTTCATCTATTCTTCATCACTATGAATTGCATTTTATTTTTTTTATTAGAAGTTTTCATGACGCGGGTGAGTAACGTTCTTCTGAACTTAAAATCTGATAAAGCTAATGTTCAACGTTAATAAAAAATAATTAAATCTTTATACCCCTACTCATAAGTAAACTGACTGTTTGAAATTAAACAAAATTATATTCTTGGGTATTGTTGTTGATGATGATTGACGAAAGTTTTACATCATTCGCCAGATTTAGTATTCAAGTAGTCTTATGAAACATTTACTCAGAAATAAAGCTTTTAATTGCACCCACTGATCTTAAACAATAAAGTAAACGTTTTTCAACAAGGTTTTCATGAAATATTCTAAACCATAGGTTTGTCAAGTCGTTTTTAAAAAAAATTAACCCAAAATATTGAAATAAATAACTCACAAAACAATATACTTTATTGTCTTACTCGTTTTGATTACTTATGTTATCATCATCAGTGATACAACTGCAAATTTACAACTGCAACTAAACAGGTGACGCATAATCATTTATACACTTACTAGCCATCTCAACTATTACTTATTTAAAAAAAACGTTATTTTATTACCTAATTCATTCAATATGTAATATTAACAAATAAATAGGTAGAGATAATAAAATAGGTAAATTTATTCACCAAAACAAAACTCGAAAATATAAATTTGTTACTTGTTGATACAACTTTCTAAAATAATGAATTAAATTCATTTCTAAGCTCCTAAATTTGGTCAAATATTACTTTATAGAAGCAGTTACGTTATTCCTAAGTTATTGTTATTATGTTGAGTAGGGTGGTAAATTCCTAATTGTATAAGTGCGATTGTAATAACCTTAACTATATGTATTAAGGTTTTAATTATATTATTATAATGATCACAAATCTATCCCAAGGGTCAAATTATAACAAAACAATTTATTTAAGGAAACGTCAAATTTCTCTTTGATTCAAATAAACCTATTTTTAGCCAAAAACAATAGTTTGTTTTTTAAAGAAATATATTTGGAAATTTCATATCAATTTAATAAGTTTGGTATACATTTGAGTTTATTTTTCTGTCTTTCCTAACATTTAAATATTTACTTTGTTGACACATTTCGCAATAGCTCCATTCTTAAAACCTTATTAGTACTAAAATAGTAGAAAAAAGAATGTTATATTTTGAGAATGGTGTTATTCGAGGAAGACGTCAACGAAGAAAAATATTGTAATGTCATGAATGGCAGATAAATGTACTCAAATGTATTCCAATATTCCTATTAGGAGTGAAGATGAGTAGCCTATATTAAGAATTTCTATAAGTTTTGTTATGTTTTCTTTCTACTATGTTACTTTGACGAATACGTTTGTCATTATTTGTGAGAAAAGTTTACTAAACAAATCCGAAATTCTAGGTGAATGGAAAAGTATGCTTTACTTTAAATTTAGTATAAGAGAAATTTAAGAAGAGTGCCGAGAAAAGAGACAACTTTTATTGCCCCTTCTACAAAAATTTGGAATTGGGAAAAGATTTAATTTTACGGAGTGAGTTTATCAAAATATATGTCATCAGACACGTCTAAATATATTTATATTTAAAAAATTGGATTAAATATACATAAGTTATTACTATCGATGTATTGAATTATTTATATTGAGATTTATTAAATGTAAAGTATATTATTATATTTATTAACTGATCAAAACTATTTAATAATAACCTTTTCCCTTAACAATGTTAAATATATAATGTAACATAACCTAAGTGTAAAACAGCTATTCTACAACATAACCTATAACACAAAATCAGCTGTTGCATGAAATCATGTGTTATCATTTAATTCACTTTGAAGTGACTCGTAACCTAACGAAAAATTATTCTGATGAGAAATTATGTTTACGTCGATCCAATAATTTTTTTAGGCGTAGCTATGAAAGTTTTCTCTTCTAAAATGAAAGCGATAAACTCTGCAAATTTCGTAACAATGAGTTTGTTTCTGCCCCCTAGAGAATATTTGTATTAATATGCAAAGTTGTTTTTGTTATTGCGTACGGATTACATTGAGTTATTTATTGGCTAGAACAGAACTGAAAATTCTGGCGGAACGGATGTTCTGTCATTGTGTCCGGCTGATCGTGTAACTGTTCCGTGGAATGCAGCATTTTTCGAAGCCCCCTCGCCGTCGGCCTTGCGGTAGCCTAGCAAGGAAACGTCAGCCCATCCAGTTCCTCCACTTCTTGGAAAGTCACGGAGCGGAATTCTCACCGAGCTCTCTTGGGTCACCAAGTGTACACATTTAGCGTTCTTGAGCCCTACCCGCATTCAACCCAAATTTGAAACGTTTCTATTCGGAATCTGTGAATCACAAATGACAGAATGAAAAAAAATCTGGCGCGAGCAAAGTTGGGACTATCTATTGTGGAGCTAAAGGTTATTTTTTAAAAATATTGTTAAACTGAAGAATAGATATAGACAGTTTTTTGAAAAAAAATTAATTATAAATAACTAATTGAAAATAATGATCTTAATACTCGGCGAGTTGTAGTAAAAGCAATTTTCGAAACGTCTGCAAATATATCGGTTCCAAACGTTAATACATTAAACTGCACTTTTTAATTTAATAATAAGACCAAAATTAACATAGTGAATAAGGCTACCACATTAAACCTTATTTTTGACCTCGATCCGCTATTATAAATTATTAATATTTGAACGCTACACTTTAAAAGAAGTAAACTAAACTATAAGTTACTTTTATGTAACACTTGTGTAAGAGTTACATAACATTGATAACTTGTAAAGAGAGGCTGAATCCATTGCGATGGTCACTGTAACTCAAGTACTTGTTGTGAGTCTCTGCAAGTTATTATTTGTGAGTTTTAATTTATTAAACAATAAAATCTCTCTGGCTCACAATATAAGCCATTCATAATTTTCATTAGGAGAGCGTCAAGATAACAACATTATTAAACAACTTGAAAATTATTTACACAAAACAATATAAATAATAAATTTATTATAAATAATAAGTATATTTATTATTTCTCTAGATTTAAATAAACTTATGGAGAAAAAATTAATCTTTAAGATTTCAAAAAATTGTTTTTTTTGGGGACTTACCGTTGTCAAAACGTTTTTGGTGTCTTTTGATTAATTTATTTTCCAATATTTGTAACTTATTACCGTTACATTACTCGCATAGTATGTATAAAATATTTTAATTACGAAAATTAATCGAATAAAATAATAACGTTCAAAGGTTTTTGTTGATCAGAATCTTCTTCAAGACGTCTGTCATTCTTTGATGAATAACTATAGTTCTAATTTGTAGATACTATAAAAATTTTGTATAGCTTTTTACATTAATATTACTGAAGATATTATTGTGAATGAGAGTTTTTATTGTACTACAATTGTCTGTGTTACACACACACACACACACACACACACACACACACACACACACACAAGCAATAAGTTCACTTCATATTTTTAATTTTAAAAGATCCAGTTTATTAATTTTCAATAGTTGAATTCTTCCGCAAGTGATTTTTTTGAAGAAATTATCCTCACATAGTTTGACAGTAGTTTATTTTGATAATAAAGTGGTCTATTAATTTGCTTGCTAAACAAACATTGTGTTAAAAAAACAGTGAATTGTTCAGGGAAACAAAAATATAAATAACGTTAGATCACGTAACCACAATCGTTTTATAAGCCTTACTTCAATGACTCCCCAATTCAATGCTTGAACAAGAAAGTACTGGGGAAAAAATTAAGAGAAATAAGATTCATTTTTATTTACATTTTTCTGTTAGTTATACATGCATTCTCTCTCTCTTTCTCTCTCTCACACACAAACACACACACACATGTATATATATATATACATATATATATATATATATATATATATATATATATATATATATATATATATATATATATATTATTTGGTAATAAGCAACAGAAATATAAAACTACAATTTAAGCTTAGTTTTCAAAGAGAGGTATAATTTGTTGCAACTTTCTCTTGGGATTGTTAATATTTATTTTAAAACTTAGATGTACAAATTTAGATATATACATATATATATATTTTGCCGTCACTTTTTTAGGCATTTACACTAAGGAAAGATTTAATTAAATAGGTCTTAAGCTAACACATATTGTAAAAAATTGAACGCAGCATATCCTGTTTAATAATTTTGTTGGTTTTGTGCAGACTATCTCAAATAAAAACTATTTCGTAAACACGTTTCATTTAAAATGCTTGGAATACCAAATGTTTATTACACGCATCACCGACTGCCATTTTTCGTTGTCTTGTTGTATCATTTATTCCATTAACAAATAAACTTAATAAATAAATTTGATGAAACTATTTCTAATGCAGCCAACTTATGAATTTCCTTATCAATAATGCGACTAAAGTTTTTATAACAAATTCGCCTCGTCTCAGCTTTACAGTTAGAAGTTACGGCAAGTTGTGCCTGGAATTATTTTACCTATTTCACTAAATAGCTCCGGCAAAGTGTTTAACATTTGTAAGCGGGTAGTTAGGCTTTATTTGTCTGTTAATCCAAACACATTAACTCGGCTTCTTCTCTTACAAAGTTGCTTACATGCTGCTTTAAACGCGATCCATGAAATATCCATTGTTAACGGTCTCCATGTCTCTGACACTTTCTAGAATTTTGGATAATATGTAGATTAAAAAAATGAAAACCTACTTTTTCCGTCAACATTAGGAAACTCATATCATTGGCTGTTAAATTTTTTTTTTAGGTACTCGTGTTACGGCAAAAAACCTTTGGTTGGACACGATCTAAAATACTTTTATCAATAAATAAGGCAAGTTTCATATGTATTAAAATAAATTTTACGTAGATCAACTATTTATGTCTAGTATATTGGATATTTTTGAAAACATTTTTTAAATATATACAGAAATAAAATTTGGACTTTGAAGTAGTATTAAAATACACTTAGATTTATTACTATTTTTTTTATTCATTCCATTCCAACTATTAGTTCACTCTCTCTCTCTCTCTCTCTCTCTCTCTCTCTCTCTCTATATATATATATATATATATATATATATATATATATATATATATATATATCAAATACAGTACAGTTGTTTTTACTTGTAGTGGATGACACTTGATATTAATATAGTTTTTTTCAAATAATAATTAATTAATTAATTTTGTTTTTTACTTTGCTACTTAGTATCATGATTCTGTCATATGTATAAGGTATACATATTTTTAATATTTCTAATTATTTAATAATAAGTAACTAAAACAAATTAGTTTTTTGTTGATCTAAGTAGGAATTGAGATTACAATTTTTTTTATACTTTCTAAATATCCAAAGTTTAATAAAAAAAACAATTCTATAATAATTGCCTGAAAAAATTACATTTATTCCAAAGGTAATACTTTAACACGTTATGCTAAAATATTGTAAACAATTAAATGTAATAATGTAATTAACTTACTTTCGATAGTAATTCCGTTTTTGTTTTTAATCTTCATACTTTATATTATTTCTTAGACGAAACTATAATGTATTATTATTTGTGGTGCAGTTTCACTAATGTCTCAATATTAATTTGCTAAATGTTATTTTCCCTGTTATTGGGTAACAGGGCCTTAACTAACGGTAGGGAGACAAGGGGTTGTAACTACCCTTGAAAGTTTTAATGTTTTTCAAGTACAAATAAGAAAGTACGGTGAATTAGGAATTATTCGTTACCCATTTTGGAACATGTTCGATCAAGTTGAAATCTCAAAACGAAACCCCGGCATCCTCAAAGGGTTGGCTGCGGCCCTAATAGGTATTATAAGTTGTAAAAACATTACTTTGAATTCTTTTAAAATCAATATTTTTGTCGTAAGTTGTACTTGAATTATAAAAGTATTTGAATTTGGTTTCTAGTTACGAGCTACAAAAACTAGTTGGGTAAATTATTACTTGCTATTTGATATTTATTTCTCTTATTCAAAGAGTTTAAAAGAAATTAAAATATAAAAGAATAAAAAAAATATGATTTTGTTAGTTTTTATAATTAATAAACAATTATAAACCATTGCTAGAAATATTTACACAACCTTTATGTACATTTGATGGCACAGTTAGCATCATGCGAAGATTATAATTAATTTTCTTTTGTATTGTTTTGTAACCTTCTGGTGATGCATCTGTGTTAGCGAAGTGTGCATAAAGGTTGTTAGCGAAGTGTACATGAAGGTTGTTAGCAAAGTGTACATAAATATTTGTAACGATGGTTTATAATTGTTTATTAATTATAAATACGCTACTGGGCTTTTTGTTGGTTTTGTGCATTTGTATAACTAAAAGAAATACTGAAATGTTTTTTTCAAATATTACAGTTTTACATTAGTTCTTAATACTAGTAGGCCTAAAAAAATTTATTGTTATTCATTTGGAAATTAAATTAAAGTAAACAAATTTGGGTGTGTTCATTTATTGACCATTGTAAAATGCTAAATCAGTTCAACCAAATTTGGTATTTGGAATTAATGATTTTGACTATCGGTTTGAAGGATATGGAGGAGGGTGGAGCACAAGTAGGATTAAAATAATAACACCCCTTGGTTCGTTATATAGGGAAAAATTATGTCTCACGTGTGCACGTTACAGACCTAAAGTAGATCTACTTTCTTCCGGGGTCATAGAGGGGATTGTACCCTTTACACCTCTAGGTAGGGGAGATTAGAAGGTAGTATACGTAAGGTAAGGTACCTGCATAGGATAAGGTAGGACTAAGGAGGGGATATCAATGAACACTGGAGTCGGAGGAAATTTTGTGAAGCCTGATCGTTCAAACGAAATAGGTTTAAGGTCTTCCGAAGTAAATGAGGAGCGCCAGGCGAGCAGCATCTGAAACTTCAACTGTAGTTTAATATTACACATGTTAGTTTTTTTTTAAGAATTATATTTGTGGTGTGGTACTATAAGATTTGAAAAAAAGTATTTTCATAATTTTTAAGCCAATAATTCGTTATTGTGATTTTGTTCATTTTGACAAAAAAAAAAATCTTAGTTCTAAGACTGCTCTCGTTTCGTACATAATTTGAGTCTTCTTCGGGAGCTAAAACATAATTTAAAAATAAACGAAATGTAAATCAATGTTTTAAAATCAACCAAAGGTTGCTTAACGTTTTTGACTTTAACCAACTAAATAACTAAAAGAGAGTAATAGGTTCACGGAAGAAACTTGTTCAAAAAAGTTTAAAAAATATTTGTACTCGATTGAACGTATTTTAAAAGAAAGGTTCAGTCAATAAAAATCAATTTTATTGAAATAATTATAGTAAAAATTACTAATGATATAATTTATTTATCAATTAATAATTAATATTGAAGAATACGACTTTAATTTAATAATGACTATATAGTAAATTACAAGTAATGAAGAGAGCTAAATGTAGGGCTTATATGAAATATTATATGTGGTCACCTAATATATGTATATATACATCTCGCCCCTAAATGAAAATAAATAGTTTTTGATGTTTTTACTTTTTAAAATTAGAACAAAAATATAAATACTTCATGTACTTCATTATACCTTATGCACTTAATGATATTTTACTTCACATACTTTTATGTACTTCATTGAACTTCATCTACTTCATATATTTCATTATTCTCCAAGTATTTCATTATACTTCATATATTGATTATATTCCATGACGTCCATATTTCATGTACAGTACTTCATTATATGCCATTTAATTCATCGAACTTCAGGTATTTCATTATAATTTATATACTTTATTTATTTCGTTATACTTTATGTACTCTAGTATACTTCATGAACTCGTTATACGTCATATTCTTCAGTGTTCTTCATGGACTTCTTTATACTTAATATACTTCGTTATACTTTATATACTCCATTATACGACATGCACTTCATTATACTTCGTGTATTTCGTTATGCTTCATGTACTTCATTATACTTCACATACTCCACTATACTTCAATCATAACAATTTATTTTATTGAATTGATTATAGTAAATGGTTTATTGAAATATAAATTATTATGTTAATAACCATTAATTATATTATATAATAACATTTTAACTTAATAATGTACAATAAATACATAAAATAAGACATCCCACGAGTAATAAAAACAGTAGTTGTCGGAATTATATTTTTATGCCTTGAATAAGCTGTTACCGCTTATTTAAATAAAATATTTGATATTTCTTACTTTATGGGAAATTTCATTAGAAAATTATTTAAACATAACCTTCAAATAACCACCAAGTGTGGGCGAAACAGCTGTTACCTTTAACGAGTCAATTATAAGTGTTCTGTTTACAGAGAATTTGTCGGAAAATAATCTTCAGTCGCACTTAAAGATCTATAAATCGATTTCTCGAAAATTCAAGACAATAACAAAGTTTTTCATCCATTTAGATAATACATCAGATTGACCTAAAAACGTTTTCACTTCAAAAATAAAATGGAAAAAATTTAAAGTTTCCATAGTTTTTAAACATGTGACAGCCGAAGCTGTAACTGCTTAAAAGACGTATAAGGTTACGTTTGTATCTCGCTCCTGTGGCTATCCGAGGGAAATATTTGTATATTTGTGCGGCGCGGCGGTTCCGCAGAGGTACGGTGTGATAAACGTCATGAAGCGGCCAAAGTGGGGGGCACGCTCCACGTTGTGCGTGTGGCCTGCATAACGCTACTAAAACGTCTTGTCACTCTTTTTATTTCGCCGAACGTTATTCTGTCTCCGTCGCACCCGCTTTGTCTTCGGCTGGTTAGCATAATCAACATGCTTAATGCATGCCCACAACAGATTACTTTATTTGGCGGGCTTTTAATTTCGTCTTTTACAACTTTTATTGGCATTTATCAGCATTTACGGGCTTTTGTATGTATTAATTTGTTAGTTCCTTTTGTATATATCGTGCGGAGGTACGTGTTATTGGCATATCTTTTCCAAAGACAAGGATAATGCGTTTAGCTATACTTGTGTGGGAGCTACTATGAGCGGAATTCCTTTGCGTTCGTAAAATTTAGCAAATATGAACCAACATTTTTAATAACAACTTGGGGGAACTTTCATGTATTTGTTAATCAGAAGAACATTTAATTTAAATCCTTAGGTCTATGTCCATTTCGATTGCAAAGCAATCATTTTAAGAGAAAATTATTACTAGAATAGTTATTATCAAAGTTGCATGTTGTAATCACCTTGAATTCACTGATTAAGCTGCACGTAATTATTGCATAACTAAATGTAAACTTTAGAACTTACGTACTGACACGTTTCGAAACAATCGTTTCATTTACGAAGTTAACAGTAAATTTACGTAAAGACGGTTAAACTCGTAAATGAAACGATTGTTTCGTAACGTGTCAGAACGTAAGTTCGAAAGTATACATTTAGCTATGCAATAATATTTATAGAATTATTAATAAATAAATTATTGTGTGTTCGTAATATTTTTGTAAAAATTTCCTCTGAAGATGATTGAATACAATCGAAATGTACATAGGCCTAAGGATTTAAATTACCAGTTATTGTAGTTGAGTTTTTATTTATTTAAAATTTGAAAAAATATATTTTTTTATTAGTAAACAGCAGGTAAGTTTTCAGTTCATGTTGAATAACTCATTTTGTATTATTACTAATATATAGCATATTCTAAAAATAACTCGTATTCCTTATATTTACGAAAATTAAGATGTTTTTAAGATATGTTCTATTTTCAGGTATACATATTTACTTAAAAGAAATGTTTTATGATAGAGTGGGTATTTCGAGGGACACCGTAAAATATTCAAATTTTCAAAAGCATCAATAATATTAGATCTTTAAATAAAGACCGTAAAACTTCAAGCGTAAATTGTTTGCGAGTACAAAAATAATGAAATTAATTATAGTGGGGAAGCCTACGTTCTTAAATATCGTTTATAGACTCTTGTTTCGGATTTAATTGAAATTTTTGTTTACAGATGACAAATACAAATTAATGTAGTTTTAAGGATGGACTTATAATTTCTCCAGGGTTTCATCTTGTTTTAAATGTTCGTTTATTCATTAGATTTAACTGTAACGTAGTGAAGTGAACAGTTCGTCATATAACCTAGTGTTTGCTCTTTTGGGTAATATTTTCTTTGTAAGTTTCATGCCGCTATAAGCTTTGTTTGTAATAATGCTAAAAACAAATACTAACATAAAAATTTATTAAATTTTCTAAACTGAAACTAAGCACAGGTTCTGACTTCCTGTTAATTTTTCTAGCAATATAAATTACGTTCAAACATATTGTTTGTGCTAGTGTATGGCAAAATAGACAGTTATGTAAATTGTGAGTTACCAAATAGAACCAAAAGTATTTCGTTTTTAAAACCATTATAAATATGATAACTGTTTTAATATAAATTCGACAATAAACGAACTATAGGTTACTTTATCGTTATTCTTTAAAATATCGATGTACTACTAAAATGTGCGTTATATTGGATTTCTATAATTCTTGGTAATTTTAGTCATTTCTTACTTAAAGTTTCCTTGGTTGTATTTATTTCTGTAAGCATGTATTAATTGCAAACATGTGAAATATCAGGAGATATGTACAAGACATTGGGCAGCTAATCATTGTCATTACAATATTTACACGCTGTTTCAGGCATTTCCCTTTATTTCTAAATGCTTATATAATGGCTTTTATTAAAAATATGTTTAGAAGAATAAAAGCTTGTTAAAATAAAAAATAATTATAGTATACCTTCATGCCTTGTTATAATTTCTTAGGCTTTAAATTTTTTTGCTTCTAGAAAATAATTATTTAATTTTTTGAAGCATCTGGGAATTGATTTTGACTAATACGTCCCTAATGCGTGAATATCAATCCTGGTGAGTGAAAACTGCTTTAGATTGTTCCTGCCTGTTGTAGTTAGCTCGTACAAGATGGTTATTCTAAGAGGGAGGTAACGTCATTGGTAGGAAGACACACACACACACACACACACACATATATATATATATATATATATATATATATATATATATATATACACGATTTTATTACAAGGATAACATATATTGTATACAAAATTAAGCAAGAACCTTCACTTGTTTGCGAGTCGGTGTTTGGAGGTGTAAGTTTTACTCCATTTTCAAGCGAACTCGAGCGCGCGTTTGTGTGTGTGTGTGCTGGTTGTAGGTGTTGGTGTAATAAAGGATTTCCAACACTCTACTACTTGAGAGTTAATTAGAACATATCTGTAAAATGAGTTTTGAACGAGATAGAATACAAATTAAACTTTTATTCCCCATTTGTGTAAATATTTCAGACAAACTATAATCTTGGGCCAGAGAGAGCTTCTACTACTATTAGGTTTTTCTACGACTCGAAAATTACCAAAAATGTCATTTCAAAATAAATAAGAAAATTAATGCAGTGTATTCATTCCTCTTAATAGGGATAAATAACATTTACTTAGGAGATTAAATTAAAGGACAAGTTATTCTAGACGATAATGGAGAACTCCGCGCCAAATAAAAGCACCGCTAAAACTTTATTTATGATAATCCGCTCAGGCTTGGAGTCACCGCATTGTGTAATTGGTATAGCGCTGTTTGTGTTTGGTATTTCCTATTGTAGAATGCGCTGCGAACGTTTGATACGGTCCCTTGAACGTTATCAGAATATAGTTACAATGTAAACATTGTTTCCTTTTAAATGACCTGCGTTTGTTTCAGCCGAGTTGCTAAACGCACACTCAGACTAACAGGCAAACATTCATAAGCACACTTCTCAATCCCCCCCCAACAATTGCAATTTATCAACGATCATAGATGTATGAACAATAAAGTCACCTTCATCTGTGATCCTAATTGTTGTGAGAATTAATGATACAACAATCAGAAATTGTTGTTCGCCTAGAAATACAACTTACAAATCGTTGTTGAATAGTTCAGTTGTTGAATTGTTAAATGCTTGTATTTTCAGAATACTGAATAGTTAGGAAAATACTTAAATTGTAACTGGTAATTGTTTTTCACACAATGTTTTATACATTTACTATCGAAAACAAATATTTATTTTATAAACACCTTTCCAACTTTCTTGAAAATTGGTATCCATAAAAGAATTAATTACACACACATTGTTTATTGTAATGTAACATTATATTATAGTAATATAACACACTATTCGGTGACACCTCTATTTTTTCAGATTTGCATTTGCTACTTAAAAACATTTTATAAAAATGAAGAAAACAACATTATTATAATCCTAAAAAAAGTACAGAAATAGATAAAATTTAAAAACATGAACATAACCTAAATTTAAAAACGTAACTTACATCGGATAATACACACTATAAATAGCTATAAGGTAGCCAGATACTTGTATATTCTGACCTAATCGACAATCATTCAAACTTAACGACTTAATTGGAGACTTTGTTGCTATATTGTAAAATAGCTAAATAGCTATAAAGTACATGAGACACATGAGGGAAGAAAAGTATGGATTTTTTTAGCTCATCCAACGCAGGTTCTTGGGAAAAAGGAATATCAGAGGCACTCATGGATGAAGAATTTGAGTGGGAATCGTCAAAGTCCGTGTGGCTTTGATGACTGCCTAACAAAGTAAAGAAAAGAAAAAGGAAAAGTCATAATGATCTGGTAGTAGAAGTAGAGCGAAAATTGCGTATTGTATAGGAGGGTACCTTACATGAAGTAGGTTTGGCCTCAAACGAGGTGTCCGTTAACCTGGTAACAGTTTTTGTATTTTATGGGTAGAAAAAAGTTAGAAATAAATAGGTAATTATTTCTAGGTAATCTAATTATTAGGTAATCCAACTAACAGGTAAATAGATAATCTAGTTATTGTCATTTTACTATCAAGTAAACTAAAGTAAAATTGAATAGTTTTGTTTAGTAACGTTTTTACATTAAATTCCTAAGACAAGACTTTTGCAATTATACAAATATATTTTTGTTTGACGAGTCAGATAGTTTCCACTGTACTGTACACACGTGCTAAAAATAAGTAAGAGAAATGCCAAACCATGATTAAACCCTACATCCAGTACCTTGTGTGAACATTCTCTAGCGGTGAGTAACGCCAACAATCATCTTTCAGGAGTCGCCATGTTACCGTCTAGTTTACTCACTTAACCTTCTCGTTCTTCTGTCAACAGATAATTAATAATTCGCGACGATAAGAAATTGCTTCCTTTAACAATAAAGCAAATTGCTTCAGTCGAAAGGTTAGTTAGCAGCAACGAATACATAAATGAAAAAAGCAATAATAGGTTTATATATGTTCCATAATTCACTCTTTAAAAATAACAATACAAAATTATTATTATTATTAATATTGTGATGAAAATATCATATTAAGATATATTGAAATATAAATTTAAAATTATTATTATTATTAATATTGTGATAAAAATATCATATTAAGATATATTGAAATATAAATTTAAAATTATTATTAGCTGTAAAAAAAATTAATTACAACATTTTAACTTAATAATGTTTAATATACAAAAAAGGTTATCTCTTCATTTAATCTGATATAGGATTTAAAATTTATTATAAGAAATTGAATTTGAAAATGATTTAAGAATAGGAGGAGGAGGACAGTATATGCTACCAAGCAAAAGTTTATACAAAAATGTCTTTGGTTGAAAGCGTAAAGGCATCAGGGATCTTCTTCCAGATACTTTTTGTCAAATATTAACAATTTACAAATATACTAATCGAGTATAATAGGAAATGAAATTAATTTTAACCCTACATTTAGGTTACATTACAAATGTTGGATAATGTAAGATACGCCGTAAAGATCAGATCTACAAATTAAGAGAACATTCTTATTTAAATATATTTATGGATACTTGTTAAAATAACACAAGAACGACATTGTTTAATGAATCCAAGCACTATCAAGTTATTGTCTATTTAATTTACAATGATCACAACAGTAAAAGAGTAGGCTATCAATCTCACAAAGAGCTCGCGTGCTCGTCCCTCACATGTGAACTGGATCCAGTTTTCTTCATAGTTTTCTCAACATACAATGACCGCCACATGCATGCAGTCTTGAAGAATACATGGTGAATGGTTAGGCTTTTCACAAATAAAATTTTGCTTTGTTAATTTATTGTCTTCTTGGTCTTTTATTATAGTTTCAAAAATGTAATTGTTTTCTAGGAGCTTCCTGTTTAGATTATCCCAGTTTTGATTTTTTTTAACACATATATTTCCTCGGTGTTGATCTCGATATTGCGTTCCCTGTTTTCTTCTTACAACTTGTCAACTTCTGTTCACTGCAGGAAGTCAGAGGCAACACGACTTTTAAAATACAACTTAGAGAGACAAGCGGTTGGAGATAACCCTGTACGTTTATTGTCCATAACACTTGATATGTCGACAGTTGCCGTAGGTTAGTCTCTGAGTACTTATTCTCACACGCCGAAATGTTATAGGCCTGACAAAGAACAAAGAAATTCTTTTGAACTAACGAGAATCGAATACAGGACCTTTAGCTTAGTAGTCAAGTGCTCTATCCATTAGTCCACTTAGCCGCCTAGTAATATTGATGACACGTAACCAACTAAACAACTATTTCTTTTCAATCCTTATTAAGGATTTTAGTTACGTATATATGTCCTTTATTCATAATATCAGGTTGAAAAGTCAGTAGATATATAGAGTAATCATTAAATTGGAAATGCAAATGAATTTTAAAATCTTTCCACATTATTTCTTAAACCACCACTAAGTTTTCAAATTATTAAGTGTTCAAAGATAGAGAGAATAATTTCCTTATGAGATCCAATGATTTTACTTACAAACACTCTCTAATAAAGAGCTTTTCTATTGTTAAAGAACTGCAGTATTACAATTACATTTTCAAGTTTGTAAATTTTGGAGAATAAAGCAATTATTTTGTTTCCCAGATTATTGTCGAAATATCTATTCGAATATGTCACTGATTTCTGCTTATAAAGTTAATTAATTTACTGAACTTAAGAAAAAAAAACTGTAGAAAAAATCCAAGAGATGGCTTTTATTTATTAGTCAGTTCTCCTCAACCCCCTAATTTCTCTAGGAAAACGTAAAATACCCCAGAGAGAAATAGAGGTCCATTTAAGGTATAAAACTCTACAATGTAAGATATAGTGTTCAACATGTGTCCAACCTAGGGATTACTTGGCCTTATTTTAATATAATTTATATTCAGAATTATTTTCATATTTGATATATAACATATTTCGTTCTAATTAACTGTAGACCCTACAACAAAATAAAAAGTTGTAGAATATTTTAAAAATTTTTGATTTTTTAAAAAAAATTACTATTTTATATTTGATTTAAAAATAAATAAATAATATATATGTATATATATAAAATAATTATTACTATATTATTATTTTTATAAAATTATTTATAATTTATAGTTGTTTTAATGAAATAATAATAATTTTTTATTTATAAACTTAAATGAGTGTAGTTCTAATCGTAATTTTTTAAACTTTTTTTACAAATATTTTTCGAATGAAATTTTATTTATAAACTACATAAATTCGGACATATAATTTATAATAGATCATCCGTTCGTTACTTAAGAATCACTTTTGTGAGCCTCATCTACTAAAATTTCAAAAACATTATTTTGATTTATCTCGAACGGTAACTAGTACGAAGATTGCTTTCCCAATATTATTGCTATTTACTGCTTATAATTATATTTTTCTGTTACAACTTGTTATACAAAAAATAAATTTCACTGTAAAATATTGAAAGTGTAGCTTGAGATTGAGTAAGTACTGTTTTCATCAATAGACAATGTGATTGTGTATTCCCACGAGGAAATGTCCAGAGTATTCATTATGAGCCTAATTATGAGTTTACTATTTTAAATATATACACATTGTACAATGTTGTGTCTTCTAGTGTTCAACGAGTCATCATTTGTTAACGATTAACTTTGTTTTCCAATTCGTTGTGGAATAACGACGTCAGAAGGAAATAAATAAATATCTCGTCGTCAAAACAAACCGAACTATTAAAAATACGTCTTCGAAATACTACCATAACTCGTATCTATTCAGTAAGACGAGAGTGAATTTTGTCGCGTGTTCGATCCGAACGACACAATTAGCAGCCGGTCGAATCAGAAGAGGGGAGCGATTTTAGTAATTCGAAAAACGTTTGAAAGCGACCAATCATAGAATCAGTGCCTTGTAGATATTCGCATTGCGATCAAGTGGTGCTGCCGACAATGCCTTCTGGGTCGTCTATTGTTTCGTCTGTCGTTTGTTATTCATGTTGGGTAGCGGCAGATCACCAAGGCCGCGCCACAAGCCCAAAGTTGGAATAACAGTCCGAGCTGGACGCACACCCGCCACAAGCCTCCGATTTACATTGTCAGCCTTTACCTTCTTCTTCTTCTTCTTATACACGTCCGACCATTTAGGACTTTCCAGGCCTGTCACATTCCAATTTTTCACTAAATCATTCCAAAAGTCCGAACCTTTCGCAATAAATTCCTTCATCTCCCGCGCGCTCCGTCTCTGATGTTTTTACTACAAATGGAATCCGGGGGTAAAGCATCATCGGATCGACTCATCTGAATTTCAAAACAGATTCCCCGTGTGCCAAATCGGTTCTGCAAAGCCTTAGAAAAACCTTCCTGCGCTCACCGTTGCAATTCCATGTGACATCAGCAGAGTCAAGGATTTGTACGGGTCATCGCAATCCTAAGGACATAATCTGATGGAAACTTGTTCATATCATAAGACTGAGTGTTGCATTCAAAAAATTTGTAACTAAACAATAAAAGACTAAATCGTTTACATTATCTAGAAAGTATTATATACTTTTAGACGCTGCGTATTAAATATATTTTGTTTAATGTTTTAAAAATAATTTTGGAATTGATTCGGTTATACATGTAATTAAATAATAACAAAAACTAACAATAAATTTCATCATTAATATTTTAATTCTTCCATGGTTTTTCTTCCATGGAGATATGTAATTAAATATTAAACATCAACTCACAATAATTTTTTAAAACTTCAATTCACAATAAATAACGTATTATCGTACACACTTCTGGAAGACGTGCATTAGTGATTACCAGTTGAAATGCAGGGTTTGTGTAGTTATAGCTCGCTCTTGTTTGTTTGCCAAATTATAACCAATTCTCGCAACGTACGTTCACACTTTGGTGAGAAAAAAGTATGGACTTTAATATAGTATACATTTAAAAATTATTACCAAAATGTTTTAGAAGAATAAAGTGCAAAACAATAAATTCTCATATTAACATAATAATAAACTAACATAACATAACCTAATTAACCCATTGAACTACAGAATATATATTTTATTATTATTGTTATTATTTTAACCCTGTAAAATGATGATGTTGATAATATAAAAATATTTCAATAATTTTGTAAGACTTTATAGTTTTATATATTTTTATTTTGTATACATATTTTCTATAATATCACACGTTTATATTTGTGTTATAATATTTTTAACATAAAATAACGTATCCAGTTTGAAAAATCCGAACATCAGCAATTTTTCAAAATATTGAACAAATAACACGCTGGTAGTATATCGAGTGAAAAGTTTATTTATTTAGTGCTACGTTTATATATATATACATCCCCCTAAAATAAACATTTGACAAAGTTATATATATAAAAGATATACCTTGTGTAGTGGTCTTTAATAAATAAGGTTACCTCCAAGACATGATTGCTGATTTTGTTTGGGGCGACATGGGATCGATCGGATGAGGTCCTCGCAGAGATTTCTTCACTGGCTTTTCTTGCATGTGGTACATTGACAATTTCTATTCAGCTCTATCAATCCGACTGCAATCAACTTGATTTTTCTTTTAAAACGATTCGGAAAGATCAAGTTTTTGGCTTCTGCTGCTTATGAACGTGGCACCGCGGAGTGCTACTCTCACGCGGAGAATATTGAAACTAATAACTATTTTCCCCATTTAATTTAATCGGCTGTTTGGCGGTAAGCAGTCATTTAAAAAAAGTTTCAATATTTTATTGTACCTTTATTTGCGTTCTTTAACCATTAAACGTTATGGACAAACGTAAATTCTTAAAGATAATAAAGTCCTTTGATTAATAAAGTTGTTCACAATATTGATTTTTGCGTTGGATATTATCAATGGAAGAGTTCAAAATACCTTTATTTGCGTTCTTTTAACAATTAAACGTTATGGACAATCTTTTTAATGTTATGGACGTACATTCTTAATGATAATAAAGTTTTTTGAATAATAAAATACCTTTATTTGTATTTAATGTAGCAACTTATGTTAGGCCAAAATTAATTCAAAATAAATTTGGAATAATAAACTGCTCAAAAATATATCAGTATCTTATTTTGAAGTGACAACACATTTTTTCAGGCTGTATTTCTCTATCTGAATAAACGTATTTTGGATGGAGTATATATATATATATAGAATATCAAATGTGTTTTCCTGTTAGAATATTTTTAAGATCAAATAATATACACAAATACAGGAATATTTAATTTATTGAATAATAAACTCAAAGCTTTTCGTTGGTTTACATTACCAACATCCTCAGGAGTTACAATACTAAGAATGATCTTAGTATTGTAACTCCTGAGGATGTTGGTAATGTAAACCAACGAAAAGCTTTGAGTTTATTATTCAATAAATTAAATATTCCTGTATTTATGTATATTATTTGATCTTAAAAATATATATATATATATATATATATATATATATATACGTATATGGATATTGGTGTTGTTTCGATTATAAACATGTATATAATGTGCTCCGAAGCTTTTCATATTGAAATAATTCATGGTTTATACAATTGCGTGTACAATCTCTTGATGCATATTTTTTATTACGACCACTGGATCGGTGCCGTAATAAAAACGATAACCCGCTGGAATCATACTCAGTATTCTGAGTGAGACAGCGCGGTGCCAGTTCAGTTGGCAAGCAATAATGTGATTTCATGTAAAAGACCTCGGGTTGACCTTGAGGCTTCCAGATGATACAGCTTGCGTATCAGCTGTTGAACGTATGATGTTGACTATGCGAGCGTAAAGATGCTCCATGTTTTGTAAACCCAAGATGTCGGAACAGCTTTAGACGTTGTGAAAGAAATCTTGTCATAACTGAAAATTAATATGATTTCAGGATGTTCTTGCCAATAGAAATTGCGTTGAATTGGAAGAATTAAACTAGCCTAAGAAAGAATCAAATTATAGTTTAAAAGTCGTTCATGATAAACGGGTTGACGAAATTACTCGAATTTATCTAAAGGTACGAAAAAGATTTATGAAATATTTTTTCGTTTCCGTCCAAGATAACTTAAAAACCTTCTCAGAATGAATCTGTGATACCTTCACAGTTTAGACACACATAGAAATTCCCTGTAAAAGATTGACAAAAAATATGTTTTTGTGTTATTTACATAAGACCAAAAGGTGTGCAATAAAGCAATGAACATTCACATTAGAAAAATAGAGAAAATAATCAGTGATTTGACAATAGTCAAGTGACCGAAAGGTACCTCATCACACAAGGTAAAATGATGCACTTAGTGGTGGAAAAAATTATTTACAAGTAATAATAATAATAATTTCATATATATATATATATATATATATATATATATATATATATATATATATATATACACACTAACATTTCAAACCCCGCATCTTTAGTAATAATCAAATATCTTTAAAATAAAATTTTTAAAAACATTATTCTACTCAAATTGTATGAGAAACATGGCGATCTCTATTCTCATTCCAAAATTAAAAACTTAAATTTGTAAAATGTACTCTACAATCATGAAATAACAATTTTACTATTTTCTTAAATCTATTCGTTGCTTCAGTCTAAAGTACGTGGAAAAAATGATATGGCGGTCAGACCCTGTGTTGTGTCTCCAACGCGAAGGAGTCGAAAGAGAATCTAGTTTTGGGCCAACTTCCAAAATATACCTCTGCGGCAGACTCGCCCTGCATGTCTACTGAGTCACCCGGTCTACATTTAGACAATACACATTCAGCATTGCCAACTGCACGATATTCCTCTACCCTAACGTGATTTAGAAAGAAAATATCGTAACTACGAGAAGCTGATACGAACAGTCGTGTCGTCACTTTTCCTCTGGCATACTCAACTAGACCTTTACTGCAAAACAGAATGTTAAACCTAGATCAAATGTACCTTACGTTCCACATTTATCTCATTTATTTTGTTGTCGTATGTGGTTATAATTTGAATTTTAATAAACCCAACTTTTAATATTTCTTATGTTATGCATTTTAAAATATGTATTCAAGTTTTAATATAATCTGACATGTTAGTAAAAACATTAAACTAAAAATAGCTTCGATTATAAAGAGTGGTTGCAGTGAGGTCAACTTAATTTACAGGAATAATTTACACGAATAATTTAGAGGAGACTTTGAGAATGAGGATGTATTCTTTGTGACTCTATACGGTGTGAAGAAATATTTAAAACATTGATGCTTTTTGTTACAAGATAAATAGAAAGTATTTTTAACAGAACGAATAATAAATTATAAATATTACCTAAAATAGGGATAAGTGCTAATAAATAAAAACTATAAAAATGAAAAAAAAAATTGTTGGGTCATTTAATCAGAAGTTTTGGGTTATTTAATGAGGAGTTTTGGGTCATTTAATAAATACTGTCTGAGGCTTATAGCATAAGGAAATACTTAGCCATTAAAGGCTAATATAGGCCATTATAATTTAAAGAAATAATAAGAAGAAGGAAGGTATTGGGCTAAGGACAATTTCATTGCTGCGAAATATAAAGGATATGTAGTTTCAGTGGGATTTTTCAATGTCCGATATAGAACTGTAAGGACTTATATTTTGCAGTTAGTTGAGACAGAAGGTTGGGCTTAAAAGTAGAACGTAATAGCCTTATGTTTGCATTATATCGCTCACTTAATTTTTTAAATTTATTACTTAGATTTTCACTCTTTAAATGTATTTTATTTCGACCGATGAGAATTATTGATTTTTCTCTCGCGGATGATATGAAAGTGTTCGTTTGTAAACACTAAATTTTTATAAATTACCTCGGAACATTCACCGCCATCTCATGATTAGAATGTATCTTGATAGACGTAACGCGAAAGAAACAATATGTACATATATGTTGCAAAGGATTATTTCCAGAGGTTATACATGGATCGGTTTCTACCGGTCTCTATATAAATACAATTAAAATTAGAAAAGTATGCTGCCAGTCAAAATCGAAGAGATGAACGGAAGTTCATCATCACCTTCTTCCGACCCGAGTTTTAAGGTTTTCGTGACAGCCACACGTGACAGATCATTTGTTGACAGGAAGCACTTACTAGTTGTGTCTAGATGAAATAAGTCTTTTATGCATTTTTAAATAATTGTATAAATTCCTTATATATTCATCTTCGCTTTTGTTAGGAATATTTGTACATTTGAGTACATTTTTCTGTCTTTCCTAACATAAAAGTTATTGTTTCGTGATTGAATCCAACAAATTCAGCCCTTTCTAATATTTCTGATGCTACTATGAAATGATCTTTCCAGTAACAATGAACTGGTTAGTAATGGTTTATCGTTGTATATCTAATATTTCTCAAGGTCTCAGTAATATTCAGGTGCAGTATTACATTAAGTCACATTAATAGCTTTATCTTTGCCGTTCCTCCACTCTTAAGATCAGAGGTTATTCGGTAGCCCATAGTCTCTTGGGAGCGTGTAGTATATTTAATTGAGAGATAGCTTTTAAATTTTTGGTGGGCGCATGATTACGGTCGGACGGTTATATTCATTTTTTTTAACTACTTAACCTAACCTAACAAACGTAACCTAAACCACCTAACTTAACATAAATCAACCTATTCTAACCTAACCTAACCTAAACCTAACCTAACTTAACCTAACGTAAGCTAAATCACCTATTCTAACCTAAACCAGCCTAACCTTACCTAAACCAAGTAATTAACCTATATACAGTATCCTATTTGCTTGGTAAATTTTGTTTTTGTGAATTATTGTTTTCATTTGTACACCTGTGTTAATAGGTAAATAAACTACAGGTATTGTAAAATAACATCAATAATAGAAATATTATTTTCGGTCAGGAAAATTCTTTAATTTGTCTAACATATTTTCGGCCTACGAAAATAGTACGTGTTTACTATTTTTCCTTCCAATAAAAATCTCTTTTGATATCTTATCACGCACATGAAAAATTTCAACTGAGTTTTAAGTTATTACTAAAACGTACTATGAAACACAAAAATTGTTTGTTTGTCTGTAGGTCTATAACTTTTTCCAAATGTTGGAAGGGTTCATTCAGTATAATCTTCACGAGTCGATCTCTTGTACAATCTACAACCACAAAGTGCTGGTTGCTCCAAGAACAAAATACAATTCGTGAAAAACTATGCACGTCCCTTTGAAGGGGTGAAATCGAAGAGATCACTTTCCTGATACAGAAGGAGCCGGCGTCTAGCTAATGAGGCGAAGAGAAGAGGGGGGCGTTGATACAAAAATATAGAGCACTCTGCACGTTTGTCAGGCCTGTGAACGCATCACGGGGGCTAAATATAGCTGGCGATATCGGTTGTACAATCCTTGAGGTCAACGGTATCAGCGAGACTCAGCCGAGTCAGCCACAAGGTAATGATATAATCTACGTGACATTGTTTTAATTTTTAAGTTTTTTTTATTCTACTATTAAAACAAAATAAATGTGAAAAATCTGGTTGTGTTTCCTGTTTAGCTGATGTGCAGTTGGCGCAGCCCTTCCCTTTATTCCAGACCGGAGCGCTTTACGATCTCGCCTTATCTATTTATATACCTTTTCTGTACTTATGTGATAGTAGTGAAAGGTTTGACTACATGCAGATCCGATCATACAGAAACACCTAGAACTTTAGGCAACTAAAATTTTTATGTTGAGTCAGTGGTGACTGAATGAACTGTGCTGTTATTTCAGTTGGATGTTAATTATCCAACAGGCATTTGTACAATTCTAGAGCTTGGTACTTCTTGGAAAAGACAAGCAGCTTAGAAACGGTTAAAAAAAATTCTTGAGGGGGACCAATTTTGAAATCTAATATAAAACAGGCCATTAAATTTCGGTTAAATATTCACGTTTTTTATAAATTAAAATTTTGAAAACGAAATTTATTAAAGTCAATGTTTACTTAGGCCAACAAAGAAAAACATTATTTTAGTTACGTTTTATTAAATAACTATAATTAATATAAATAGAGTAACATAGCCTATGCGTGAAACAGCTGTTCTACCATATAACTAATAACAAAACTTATGTTATCATTTATTTTAAGCCAAGTGGGACGAAATAACTATATTGCATTCCTTGTCCCTTTTTGAAAATGTTTTTCTCTCATATAAAACTAAAATTAATTGAATAATTTTAATTAATGAAATTAATATTTGAAAAAATGTATTACATCAAATGTCATCCACTACAAGTTTTAAAAAATGTATTTGAACTTGAGTGGATAAATACAAAGTATTTATTAAAAAGATTGAAAATTTGAACAAAATATATACAAGAGTGTGAACTAATATAAGGATTCTTGAATTTTGTAGTCCATTACTTTCGGTGAATCTTAATTAATCACTTAAACAATAGTTTATTACTATCCAAATATTAGATTTTGTAAATTTGTTAAAACTCACTGAGACAGAACGTTTACGATCGCTATGTGGACTACAAAATTCCAGAGTTCAACACAGCAAGACAGGCTGGAGTCCAAGGATACAGGAATACAGAAGACACTGATGAAGATCGCCACATAGCGATCGAAAACGCTCTGTCTCAGTAAGTTTTAACAAATTTACAAAATCTAAAGTTCGGATAGTCATAAACTATTATTTAAGTGATTAATTAATATAAGGAATTGGAAAATAACAGTTAGTGAATACAATACGTTTTCGTTTTAACATAAAACTGTCAAGAAAGGGTTATCGAACATTTTTGATATCAAGACTTCAGGTTTTATATTTATGCCCAGATTTGGACCAAATTAATTATAAACTAGGAACGTAAAATTTCAAAATTTTTATGTTTCATAAAAATTATTATAAAATCTTTACTTTTTATAGAAAAAATATAAAAATAACTATTGAGTAGTAACAACTTAAAGCAACTGTGGAGTAATTTTTTATTAAAAATAAATAAAACCTTTTAAACACAAAAACTTTTTATTTAAATCTTTGTGTACATTTTGATTCAAAAGCAATCATCTTCAGAGGAAATTATTACAAGAACAACTATACCTTTAATTATTACAAATTTTCTTGTAATAATTTAAATGAAATGTGTATCTGAAGAGACGTGATCTCATCTTCTTGTTACTCATTGTCATCATTATTTCTAATAATTACAAATATATACAACTAAGGACTATTTGATCCAAGGTCAGAATTTGAAGATGGGATTAATTTTAAACCATTAAAGATCCATTCAATGCCAAAGAATCATATCTACCAAAAGGCGTCTGTGGTTAGAATACTGACTAAGTTTTGAAATTAAATTAAAATTATTTTTATGAAAAAATACAAGATTTCGAATTATTATTTACTCTTGAACTCATGAAACTTATTTTTACTCTTGAAGGTTCTTTTTAATTCGCAAAATTAACCTTCAATTACGTACTTTCCTCCATACTAACTCATACCTATGCCCTTGAATTTCAATATATTTATTTTATTATATTATTTCTGTTGTTTACTTATATTACTTATAGATTATTTGAAGTTTTACATTCTTCTAGTCATTTTTAGTATTTAGACTAGCAAGATTTAATTTCTGTTTATTGTTCAAAAATATTTTGACTTCGCGCTAAGTGTATACATTTGGGACATTTACAAATGCCTAGACAAATATTTTTGCTCAAAATAACCTTATAGCTCATAAATATGATTTTTTTCGAACTTGCTTCTTCTTTTACTGGACTCAGAACTTTTATCAAGGGTTTTCTTCTTTAACCTTTTTTGGTTCTTTAGTCATGATTATCTATCTGTTCATAATGAGGTGTAGGTTTGAGCTTGTGAACGGATTGTGATGAAATAGGTTACTATCAAGCGAGACTGAAAACTTTTAGATAATCATGATTAAATGTCAATGTTGTTAATTTTGTTCGGAGTTGTTATCACTAATGAGTACCATTATCTTCATCTAGGGTAAAGTATTTTAATGCATCTACTCTTTTAATTTTTCAAATTTTAATCATTTCAATGTCGCTTGGAAGACATTTAAAAAATTTGGCTTTTTCAAAAACATGTCAATCCTTTTCTAAAAGCTTGTTTCTGCTTGGCTTACAAGCTGATTTTTTTGATGTACCATTATCTTCATCTAGGGTAAAGTGTTTTAATGCATCTACTCTTTAAATTTTTAAAATTTTAATCATCTCAATGTCGCTTGGAAGAAATTTAAAAAACATTTGGCATTTTCAAAAACATTTCAGTCCATTTCTAAAAGCTTGTTTCTGCTTTTTTTCCAAGCTGATTTGTTTGATTTTGTGATTAATTAGGTGTATTATAAACATCACCTATTCGTCTTTGAATATTTGCATCTTAAGCGTTTACCTATCCACACCCAATGTCTAATTTTTGTGTGCCTTCTTGGGGTTTTTTGTTGCACACAACTGAAGTCTAATTGCAAGAGTCTATCCCCTTTAATAATACCTGCTTTAAAGAAAAGTTGGAAAATGTTTCCTCTGTGATTTTGTGATTCAAGACCATTACAACGTATTTCATTCCAGCACATAACCGTAAAGTCATTTCATAAACGATCGTTACAGATTAAAGTAATTGTTGCAAAATTAAACGTTTCGAAATATCTCAAGTTCAACTCAACTGTATTTCTGCAATGAAGTCTAATTGTAGTTGTGTAGTAGTAGTAGAAATATTCACTTCTCCGTAAGTCGGACTGACTCAGTTTACAAATGATGTGAAAACACACTATTGCCAAACTGTGCTACTGGCGGGGAGCCATTCGCCACACGAGCCGCGTTTCAACTGTATTTCTGTTAATGATATAAACATTGTGTTATTCATGTGCAATGATGTTTTGGACTCAAGCGATTTGTGCTGAACTTTATGGTGGACTAGGCTAAATAGTTATTTCGTCACGAGGCCCTGATTTTTATAACGAATTTAAATTTTATGTATTGCCTATTTTTTGGTATTTTCTTTTTTCAGAAAGACTGTTATTAAGTTCCAAGGTTGTGAAAAAATGCTAATTATTAGTGTGACGGCATAGTAATATTCAGAATTAATCATTTGACATAAATCGTAACTGTTTGTGAAACGAGTGGTGGTGTAAATTACTGCAGGGAAACGTCTATAAGTTTGAATTTCTCTAAAGTGTAGGAGTATACAACGTTAGAAGATTATCGACAATGTCGCTACATTTTTGCCCCACCGCGTTATCAGAAGAGATGGAGGTAACTCGGAAAAAAATAGTCAAAGGAATATTAGTAGGTACCAGATGAACAGGTAAAACACCAAGTTAAGTATCTTGATCAAATGTATAACCTGCAATTCCCTCGGACTAATGATTACAACTTCTCAGCAATGAGGAAATTGCTCTCTCTCTCTCTCTCTCTCTCTCTCTCTCTCTCTACAGTATAGTATAATATACTTCATATATATGAAGTTATTATTATTACTTGTAAATAATTTTTTCCACCACTAAGCGCAATAATTTTACGTTATGTGATGAGGCACCTTTCGGTCACTTGAAGAAGAAAATTGACCGAAAGTGACCGGACACTTTTTCTTCTACAAGTCACCGAAAGGTGCCTATCACATAAGGTAAAATTATTGCACTTAGTGGTGGAAAAAAATATTTACAAGTAATAATAATAACTTCATAAAGTTATTGCAACGGAAAAATAATGGACAACGTGAAATATCACGAGAGAGAGAGAGAGAGAGAGAGAGAGAGAGAGAGAGTTGGTAATTTAAGTATCTAGAGAGGGAGAGAGAGAGAGAGAGAAAGAGGGAGATAGAGAGAGATCGAGGGAGGGTATAGAGGTAGGAAATAGAGGTAGGTAGAGAGGAAAAGAGAGAGAGAGAGAGAAAAAGAATATGATATCGGTGTTAACATTAATCGACATTTGCGTTGTAATCGTTTAAGACGCCTGTAATATTTTTCAGTATGTGAGCTTTAACAATATAGCCTATTCATTCATAATACTAAAGCTTCAAACAATACTATCAGCTTTATAGCCTTGTTCTATTACTGAGATATATAGTTTATATATATCTTTAAATACTGTACAATTTTTAGATTTAATGGCAAAATTACTGAGTATAAAATGTAGGGTAAAGATAGTCTCATAAGACATCGCTGCGCACGAACATGGGGCATGATCGTTTCAGAGGTTCACGATTATTGGTACCGGGGTCATAGGAATGTGTCTACTATCTAAACAATAATAGATGCTACTGTTGTACAGGGATTCGATTGCTTACTTGCCGATGACAAAAGACCCGCTAACCGACATAGGCTTCGGCCAGGCAGAATCCGTTCCGTCATGTGCAGCACGTTATTTGCGTTTTCATCGACTTGCGTCCTATCCGGCATATCCGTTATGGCCAGATAGAATGCATTTTGTCAGTAAGTTCGACGGCGTCAGTGAAAGGACTACGTCGTAAATTGCTGCTCCTGGAAAGTATAGAACTTAAGTTAAATGTATGTAATGAAAGATTATGGAAACACGAAATAGACAAGGAAAGGAAGGAGCTCGGAGAATGCCATACATTGTTTCTGAATCTGTTACATTACGATAATAAATTTTTTGAATACATGAGAAAGTCGAAAAGTACATTCTATTTACGTTACAGACTAATAAACTTAGACCGACTATGGTGTCAAGTTAATAAGTGGAAAAACATGTATTCAAACAGTTCGCAATGAATAAAAAAATACGTTAAAATTATATTTAAAAACAAAACGTAATAAAATCGTATTTTCATCTGTTCCTAATTCTTCCTCTAAATCCTTCCAAATCTTCTGCACAATATTTCTATCCTTGTGAGATGGATCCCAAAGAGGAGGGTGCTTAAATACACTTGAAATAATTACTTCTTTAGATACATCCATGTTCATTTTACACATGCGCATTGTCGGTCTTGCGTCTCGATACAAAATATTTGAAACAAGACGTATGTGACGAATAAGACGCGTTCGGAATGTGTGTGACCACACTCACACTCTTTCGAAGAATTGTTATGGTTACAAATGACGAGCATGATGTTCTACCCTGATATGACGGATTCTGTTTGCCCATAGCCATAGGTTGCTTTCTGTAGCCTTGATGCGATCAGCAAAGAAGACCATTCCTACGAAGGATAAGAGAGATTAATGTATATAGGACTTAAGTAGGGAGGCCTCCATTTGCAGGGAGAGTTACGTGGCCCATGTAAGGTACATCGGGATCGTGCACCTGAGGTAGAACTACTCTACTTATAAAGAAATATCTACTCGTTACTCTTAAGAAACAAAATAAGGAAGCATAGGGGGATATTGTACTAGATGAAGTAACCCAATGATTCCGTGATACTACAAATCTTCTACCTATTTGTAATTAAGTAAGGTCAATAGTTTACCTGAAGTAGGCTTGATCTCAATCCGGATGAATGGAAGTGTCTTTTAGGCACAGTCTAACCGCTATCGTGCGCTATAATTTTATTTCACGAAAAATCATTTATTTGAGATTATTTTTGTAAAACAAGAAATATTTCTGTATGAACTAATGAATGAAGTATTCATGAGAAATTAATACAATATCTACAAAATATGTGCAGCACTTTTATACAGGTGTCAGCAGCATCGTCCTGATCTGCAGTACAATAACAATCGTGTATTTATCTTCTCCTAGGATCATAAAGATACATTCATTAAATAGGATCCGTAAAAATATGGCAACTATATATTCGTTTAGGTGTTGACTATCCTTAGGTTTCTGCCATTAGTAGCATTGTTAGGCCGCATTTCTTGCAAGATAAGACCCTCTCAGCTGTTAAGTACTATACGTTTTTGCCGTTAGTAGCATTGTTATGCCATATTTCTTGCAAGAATAGACTCTCTCAGCTGTTAAGTACTATACGTTTTTGCCGTTAGTAAAATTGTTAGGACATATTTCTTGCAAGATAAGACTCTCTCAGCTGTTAAGTACTATACGTTTTTGCCGTTAGTAGCATTGTTATGCCATATTTCTTGCAAGAATAGACTCTCTCAGCTGTTAAGTACTATACGTTTTTGCCGTTAGTAACATTGTTAGGACATATTTCTTGCAAGATAAGACTCTCTCAGCTGTTAAGTATCATACGTTATTACCGTTAGTAGAATTGTTAGACCATATTTCTTGCGAGATAAGACTCGCTCAGGTGTTAAGTATCATACGTTATTACCGTTAGTAGAATTGTTAGACCATATTTCTTGCAAGATAAGACTCTCTCAGCTGTTAAGTATCATACGTTATTACCGTTAGTAGAATTGTTAGACCATATTTCTTGCAAGAATAGACTCTCTCAGCTGTTAAGTATCATACTTTTTTGCCGTTAGTAGCATTGTTCGGCCTTACGTCTTGAAAGATAAGACTCGCTCAGGTGTTAAGTATCATACGTTATTACCGTTAGTAGAATTGTTAGACCATATTTCTTGCAAGATAAGGCTTTCAGACGTTGAGTACCATAGCTGTCTGGCATTAGTAGCATTGTTAGGTCATATTTCTTGGAAGTTAAGGGTCACTTTTGGAGGCAAGCAGTAAATTGAGTATACTTTCTTAAAGGTGTAAACAGGAAAAATATGACTTGAATAGGAAAGGCAGATAATTTTTATTTTCAAAAAACCTAGTTAAAACGTAGAATACAATAACTAATTAGATATGTAAATTTAATATTAAAGTTTCAGGCACAGTTCTAATGTCAAAGTACTTCTAAACATCTACATCTGATTACATAATAACACTATGTACTTGAACAGACATTACATATGTTTATCTTATAACTCAGTCTGGTAGCTTTTAGATCGTCATCGGTTTGTTAAGATATTAATCTTTAAGATTTATTGTTAATGTAACGTTCTCACTTATAATGATGACATTAAAGTAATCGAAACAGGTTTAGAGACAAACATACATATTGTGAGTTGAGGACGTTTAATTATTATATAATAATTGCCATTATTAACAACCTAAGTTTAAAACGTTCTTAATTATTGAAATAATAATAATAATAAAGTAAAAATAATAATAAATAATTTAAGGGAAAAAATTTGAAAATAATTTATCTACTGTATTGTTTGTTTTGGATCAATATAGGCCCTAATATAAATCTGTTTACAAAATTGATTTTGCTCGAACCCAATTTTAAAAAAAATTAAATTGTAAAGTATAACTAATTTCATGGAACACGTATTTGAGAACATTGGTGTAATATAGTCGCGTCTGTATGTTATAAAGATCTTTAACGTCGGAGCAGGGGCAATCGTCCTGTGGAAGACGGCTGGCGTGTAAGTCAGACGTCGATGACAGATCGAAGGCTTTGTTTGACGGCGGGACCCGGGCGCAGAAAGACACGGGCGGCGAAGGGTTGTTGTTTCAGCTTGAGCCGCCATCTATCAGTAGCGACATTCAAGCTTTCATAACAGAGCGAGATTTATTGTTCCTCGGCTACATAAACATAACGGCTCCTCGCAATCTGTTGAAAACTTGACAGGGGTAAACAAAAACACTGCGGACAGTTTGAAACTTCGGGAGATTGGTGGTGCGATGATATTATTCCAATGTTAAGGTTGTATGTTATGTTAGGTCAAGATTTAATTCCCCAGAAATTTAATATTACTTTTAGTCTAGTTTAAAATTTCTAGAAACTTGATGCTATGCTTGGTAAAGATTAAAATCCAAAGAAATTTAATGTTAATTTAGGTCAAGTTTAAAATCTCCAGATATTAAATGTTAAATTAGGTCAAGTTGAAAATCTTAAGATACCGGATGATTCATTAGGTCAAGTTTAAAATCTATAGAAACCTAGAGTTACGTTAGGTCAAGTTTAAAATCGCCAGAATTCTAGTGTTGTTAGGTCAAGTTTAAAATCTCAAGATACCTCATTTAACCCTAGATCAAGTTTAAAATCTCAAGATACCTCATTTAACCCTAGATCAAGTTTAAAATCTCCAGAAACATTTATGTTACGCTAGGCCAAGTTTAAAATCTCTAGAAACGTGGGTGTTACGTTAGGTCAAAATTTAAAATCCTCAGGAACTTGATGTTATGGTAGGTAAGGTTTAAAAACTCCGGAAACCTGGATGTTATGTTAGGTCAAGTTTAAACTCTCCTGTAACGAGGATGCTATGTTAGGTCAAGTCTAAAATCGCCAAAATCTTGTTGTTATGTTGAGTCAATTTTAAAATCCCGACACTTAGATGTTATGTTAGGCCAAGTTTAAAATTCCCAGAAACTTGATGTTATGTTATGTCAAGTTAAAATTCTCCAGAAACGTAGGTGTTAGTAATAATGCAGACATATTGGGAAAGAAGTTATGTGTTTATTAAATTTGACTACAAGAGTCTTCCAATTACTTTTGCTAAAGTAATCCCACAGTATTATTTGTAGACAAACAAAACATATTTGTTTACGTGACAATAAGTCTCTTCTGCAATCTTTCTTCTACCTTACTTCTCGTACCTACCTTACAACTGTAAAATATGGTAAAATAAAAGCGGTCATTATAAAAAGAACACTGTATAGTTATATAACTAGGCTATTATTAATCAAAAATAGTGTAAATACCGCACATTAGAACACTTGAACAACGAGTGAATCTGTATTACAAAAATCGATACAGGCCTAGAGTAGAATACTTAGAAACTGGGAAATCTGTGGGGAGCCCAGTATGAAGAACAGAGTCTCCAAGAAGCCATCATTTCCTGACAAGAGAGGTAGACTTGGGTCCATTTAGGATATACATTTAACGCGTTTGAATTAAGCTTTGTTTTTTAAAAACATAAAGCAAAAACAATTACAATAATACAAAAACAAAACAGTAACCTAGTTATTTAAGCTAATTTTATATATAATTAAAGAATAAAAATATGGTACAACTCACAAATATAAATTTTTTATTTCATACGCGTTTCAATGACTAATTTGTCGTCATCCTCAGTGAATATACACAAATTAAATTAACTAAAAAAATATATATTAAACATAACCTATAAAGTTTTAACTTTATTGTCAAAACTTTATAGGTTATGTTTAATATATATTTTTTTAGTTAATTTGATTTGTGTATATTCACTGAGGATGAGGACAAATTAGTCGTTGAAACGCGTATGAAATAAAAAAATTTATATTTGTGAGTTGTACCATATTTTATTCTTTAATTATAATTTTCACTCACAAGCCAGCTCGAATATTATTTATAATTTTATATAGTTTAAATAAAGTATATATTAGTTGAAATAACCAACGTCATATTCTTGAAATACGTCATATTCTTGAAATAAAAGATTTAAATATCTCTGTAGAGATAAGTACATAAAGTTCTGATTATCAAAAACGCGCAAACAGGACGTTTTGATAGATCCTCGTTACTGGGTTATGGTTTCTGTGCTCAAGGATAACATCTCTAGAGCATAGGTAATAGTGCATTATATTTTTGCCTGTGTTATGCATTTTCAACAATTCTTTAAGATATTTAAAGTGCAAGGCCCGAAACAACTCTATCACTGTAGGATTCCAGCATTTTCGGTTGTAGGATGAAATATATTTATATATTATATAGATATTTATATTAAAAGTTAAATAAAATATACCTGACGTTTAAATGGTCTAACCATCTTCAGATTGTAATTCTTGACTGTAGTATAAATGGCAGGGTTCACGACCTCATGTTAATATTTAGGACCCCAGGTCTATAATAGTCTGTTTAGAGCTAGCTTACTTAGGCCAAACGCATTCGGTACTCAAAGGTTATGTTTCCACCTTAAACCTATTAGCTTCATCGTAGATAGTGACCTAACCAGAGAGAGAGAGAGAGAGAGAGTTAACCTGAGAGTTTAAAAGTTACTCAGAAGTTCTTTGACACTACTGGAGATCCAATCTAAAATATTCAGGTTAGTAAAATGTTCTGTTCTCTAGGCCCTTTACCCACTGTAGATATTTATAATGAATATAGTAGAGAAAAACAATCGGAACAGACCGAAACGCCCTAACGTGACGAAAAAATACGTACAAATAAATAAACTGAATAAAAACGTATCATGTTAGTAAACTTTGAGAGGAATTATGACGCCGGATTTAAATATTGCGGTTGTTAATTCCTAATATTTACGAGGACCTTTTTTTACAAGACGAAGACCCAAGTAGTGTGCGTGCGCGTGTGTGTGTTTAGGCGCGTGCCTCCAACATCATAAATAGTATTAACAACCAGCTCCAGAGCCAAACTAAACATGCAACTGGAGACCCACAGCCTCTATTTATGTGTTTAAACGATATCAAAGCGGCCATACGGTTTTCAATCTTTAATTAAATCAGCTGATTTAAGTGGCTACTAAATATGTGACGACATTTGTCTCCAGTATTATAAGGAGGATTTTTCAACGAAGCGGTATGTTTTTACTGTATTTAAATGTTTACTCCAACACCAGTAAATAATAGACCTAATATTAAATTAAAAAAATGTTTGTATTACTAAAAGATAGGACAAACCATGGTAGATTATTCATCATTAAATTTAATTTATTTACTTTCCAGAGTAGATTCGTTCTTATCTATTCTTTCAAGTATATTGCTAATTAACTAGTCTAGTAACTTTACATATCTTAGTTATTACTTATTTAGACTGTATATGGGAAGAAAATTCTGCTACATATTGTTTGGTTACCCTTGAAGACAAATTATTCTGGACCGATGTCATTTCTTTGGCTTAGATCACTAAAGATGTAGAGTTTCTGCTATTAGCGGATTTTTGTAATCGCGAATTTACAGCATATTCTGCTAATATGTATCCATTTTAAAACAAATAGACGAAAGAAAGAATAGTTACTGTGCATGTTGTGGGATCAGGTGTTCTCGTCTTATTTATTTTGTACAGTACTGTAGTTATTTATCGCATGGAAATCTGATTATTCTCCAAATAGCCGTTCTTAACATCGCCATTAAGCTTACTATCCTCGAAGTACTTTTGGTGAATTATTGAATACCATGGAAAATGACGAAACTTTAACAGTAAGCCAATGCTGGAAAAAATATGATATCGGGGATTTCATTTCTAAAATAATAGAATCAATAGATGAACTAAAACAATCATCCATTGCGTCCATGTTGGAAGAAGCTGTAGCAAAACTGTGTTAACCAGGACGATGTCACGACAGATTCTCACAACGTTTTTACTGACATTGTCTCAATAGCACATGGCATTAACAGCAAAGGATTTTAAGACATTAACTGAGAAGAAGTCCACAATCTTTTAAAAAGTGCAAACGAGGATTTGACGGAAGAAGAACTGGAAGAACTAATTATCGAACCTGTGACTTGGATCCTATGACTTTGGATCCGTCCTGTGACTGTGATCTTGGATAACAAAAACAAAGAAATCGTAAATAATGTATCGCCAAAGTTGACATTAACATCTGTTGGTGAAATTCTATGTTTAGGGAAACAGTTAGCTGCAGCCGTTACTGAAATTGATCCCTCTCTAGAATAGGCAATAAAATGTAATTGAGAGCTGGAAGAAGCACAACGTTATATAAAGAAATATGTAAGGAACTAGAAACAAAAATTACGCTAAAAGTAAAATAACAAGTTTTTTAAAAATCAAATTAACAGTGTTTAAAAGGTTTTTTGTCAAAAATTAGGTGTTTAAAAATTTTGTGGATATTGTTAAACAATGAAGAATACGTGTGTCATAGTTAATATAATATTTGTGTTTTCGGATTGAAGGAAAACGTAAGTAAAAATAAAAATTATCTACAGTATGTAGTTATGTATTAAACTGTATTATAAGTGTACAGTATTGCTGTAATTATGTTAATATTTTTTATAAGGAACGTAACCCACCTCGTTCCTTATACAGTTGGTTTTAGTATTGGCGGTAAGTTCAGCGAACGTAGCCCCCACGAACAACGAGGGGTTGCTGTATTTCTTTTTACTGGATTGATGGTTCTCATTAGCCTTTAATTATTACAAAGCATATGCCTGTTCTTTGCTCCAGTGTGTGACCTATTCATATAATTTAGTTTGCTTTCCTTGAACATATTGTTGTATAATTTCCTATGATAGCTGTATTTAATCTATTAGGCTATCTTTTCCTGCTGACGTAATCTGTTTGGTCCCAAAAGTTTAAGGTCGCCATCCATGAAGAGGATCTGTTCTCTATCAGGGTCATGAATAGGGTCAAAAACACTTCTATAAAGACGAATAAGGTATGGTAGATGAAAATACTTGCAAATAAGTATTTAGGGAAATAAACTACGTATTTAGGCAACTAAGGGAAACAAACATCTCCCGATATTAGAAATAGGGAAATTTTATGTGATCGGTAATTTATTACTTGGAATAAAAGTCTGGTATAGAGTTCTACCTGTCAAGCCGCTTTGTACTAAGGGAGATAAGGAAGGGGGGATGAAATTATGTGCGTATATGAAAAGGACTTGTAGGTCTTCTGGGGTTAGGGGGAATTTATTCCACGAGCAGTGTTGCTCACATAAGAAAGATCGGTCCAAACCAAGGGTTGTGAGTGATGTCTAGCCGTACCTGAAAAGTCAATAGCAATAAAGGTGTATAAATGTGAATAAAGTAAATAAGGTTAAAAAAAAACTTTTAAAATGTATATAAGTAAATACAAAGTACACACTGTATTTGTTGGAATATTACAGTGCAATTCTTTTATTTGTTCTTATAATTTACTTTTATTGCTTCTTACTGTAATTTGCTCTAAAATTAGGGTTTTATTTCCTAAAATATTAGGTCGTTTGAAAAGTAGTGGTTTCAAAAACTACACACACTTTCAACAAGTAATTCGCCCTTTGTAATTATTCAACTATGACTCTACGTAAACAACAGTAAAACGGTTGGTATCGAAGGAAGCAATGTGACCGTAGGGAGCCGACCTATTGCTACTCATATAGAATATCAACTCGTGGTTCTCTATAATTACACCAAACTATAAAAGAGAGGACATTTTGTGTTCATGCTTTAATGAGCGTTTTATTTTTGGATTTCTCTCGAGCGTGGCGTGTGTTGTGTTCAACTTCGGGTTTTGGCGATCTGATTGAATCTGGCTCGGTCTGTGTGATGTCGTCATTCTCTGCAGGCAGTAAGAGAGAATGACGTGTGTTTGTGTTACACGATGACGAATGTCTCGAAAAATGTTGAAGGGAAACGAACAATCAAGAATTAATAACTACATTTGAACATAGAGTTCGTTATCGTGTTACTATGTTATCAATAACATACCAATAAATCTTACATACACCACACACACACACACACACACACACACATACACACACACACACGCGCGCGCGCACACACACATATAATATATATATATATAAATTTCGCAATATGTATTCTTGTATATTAATAAAGAACTAAGTCAAAATACAAATTCAATTGTTTAATATTCCTGATGATGTTGGTACTGTTAACCAACGAAAAGCTTTGAATTGTAAATTCAATTATAATTCTTGTATTTGTATTTTCACTTAGTTCTTTATATATATTCACATAGAAATGAAAACAACTAAAGATTTTCAAATACAACAAATATTTATTAATTTTTATAATTTAAAACATTTTGTTACCAAACATTATCAACATCATCATCATTGGAATGTATACTAGAATAATGTCAATTTATATAATACTTTTCCTCTTAATGTCAAGTTGTTTTCAAATCATGTAAATTCTTCATTCAGACATTGAATCCCCTCAATAAAACCTAATCCAACAGATACTGTATCAGGAAACTAGAACTGCTCTAATAATGTTTAATGTTGAAGCTAGAACTAAAGATATTAATGAATTTTTAATTACAAGTCAGGAAGTTATTACCAAACGATGAAAGTAAAATTACGAATCCTGTTTTTCCACAAACATATTGGAATAGGTTTTATTTCGAATCCCCAAATCCATCCCTAAATTACTGGCTACTACCCCGTTAACAGTCTACTCCAAAAATTCCTAACTACTGTTCCGAATACTCTCAGTGACAAGAACTCGATTAGTTTCATGTCTCCTGTTACAGTTAGATATCTGTTTTTTGTATCATTCGATTATTCAATTACTTACGTTAATTAGTTTACCATACTCAGTATTATAATGAGGATATTAATAATTTTGTCAGCAGGAATAATGTGCTGTCTTGTAGCAACATTATTAGTTCATAATATTTTGGTTTCTGTAAAACCATTATGGTTTCTGGTGCTCTCTTATAGCAACACCAATTTTTCTTAATATTTTGGTTTGTGTAGAACGATTATAGTTTCTAACATTGTGCTTTCTAGTAGAAAATTATTAGTGCAGATTTAATTCGATTTAATTAATTAAATTATTGTTATTTTCTTCTGCTATTTTAAATACTATCAAACTGTTTTTATTTTTTTTAGTAACATGATATAGGTGCCTAATATAGCTTACATACTCTGTAATTTGCTTAGATAGATAATTTTTTCCATTGCGCGTGTGCTCGAACAATACTGATTGCTTTATATAATATTTTAACACTGTAGTTCAGTACTAAGTAATGTGTATTATTAAACAATTAAAAAACGGAAAAACTGCTACATAGTAAAAGAAATTTGACTACGTATAATATCCTAAAATAGGACTTTATCTCATTAAAATATAAATATCGAGGTGAAAGGTTAAAAATAAAGCGAAGATGTTTTAAGCTCTTACTTCCGTAAAGAGAATAATGTGTCCTTCACTTAGGTAACCTTGAGCTAGATCTTTATATTATTTACACTGTTTCAACAGAACACATTCATGTAAATGTGCACAATATACGACCAATGAAAGTCGCATCACATCATGTGGGAGAACAGCTGTTTACCGAGTTAGTTGCTTAATGAAACTGAGAAAATGTAGGGCAAAACGTTACTCTGATAAGATAATAGCAGCCATTCAGTGAGCAGAGTTAAATAAAACAGATGCCGGGAGGCGTGGTCAAGGTGTCGCCAAAACTCAAAACTATGACAAAATAATGTGGCTGGCGTGTTGCAGCAACTCTTTCATCTTGGGTTACGTCCAGTCACCAAGCAGGCCGACGAGCTTGAAATTATAACTATTATTTTTGCTTCTTTAAAAATTCGGTATAAATTCCTACTTGAAAAGCAGCAAGTAATGGAAGAAAAAGAATTTTTTTGCTAATACAAATTTATATACAGTAGTTTAACACTAGCGTAACATTAATGTGCATTAAACGTGTCTATATTAAACTCGAGAAAACTGTCTAGATTTTAACGTAACCATTTCGTTGTTCTAAAAATTTAGAACACACACACACACACACACACATACATAAACGTATGAGTGCATTTATATGAATATGTGTGCGTGTTTGTGGGTGGGTGTGAGGTTGTGTGGGTCTGCGAGGGTGTGAGCGTATTAGTGTGTGTATGTATGTGTGTGTGTGTGTGTGTGTGTGTGTGTGTGTGTGTGAGAGAGAGAGAGAGAGAGAGAGAGAAAGAGAGTGTGCGTATGTGTGTGTGTGTGTGTGTGTGTGTGTAAGAGAGAGAGAGTGTGCGTGTGTGTTTTATGTGTGTGTATGTGTGAAAGAGAGAAAGAGAGAGAGTGTGTATGTGTGTGTGAGAGAGAGAGTGTGTGTGTGAGTGAGAGAGTGTGTTGTGTGTGTGTGTGTGCGTGTGTGTGTGTGAAAGAGAGAGAGAGAGTGTGTATGTGTGTGTGTGAGAGAGAGAGAGAGTGTGTGTATGTGTGTGTGTGAGAGAGAGAGAGAGTGTGTGTAAGTGACATAGTGTGTTTTATGTGTGTGTGTGTGTGTGTGAGAGAGAGAGAGAGAGAGAAAGAGAGTGTGCGTGTGTGTGTGTGTGTGTGTGTGTGTGTTTGTGTGTGTGTTATAGAGAGAGAGAGAGAGAGAGAGAGAGAGAGTGAGAGAGAGAGTGTGTGTGTGTCCATTTGGTAGCAGGTACAAATCTATACCTCCTGGTTGAGTGCAAGAATGCCTCAAACAATACACTGCTCACAAGATACCATAAACATTCTCTGAAAAGGAGAACATGCTTTTTCTTAGCCCTCCCTAACTCCGGCTATCCCTCCTTATACAGGACCTCCTCTTATAGTACTAGACGCATCTTTATGGCCCCGATAAAGAGTAGGTATAATTCATGTACCCGTTGCTGCAAATACGATACCATTATCCCCGTGGATGCCCTACAATAATCCTACATAAATTAAAAATGGTTTTCTAAATTTCGCTGGTCACAATAGTTATAGTCTACCGATTGACCGTCTGTGAAAACTTCAGAAACATAAAACGGCAACAAGTTAAAGTTATTAAAAAAAATTATAAGTAAACTATACAAAACGTTTATTAGAAGTGAATGTTTTCACTATTCAAAGTAAAAAGATTTTGACAGAAAGCGAAGTATTGTTTATATCTATTATTAAAAGAATGATTTTTTCATATTAGCTCTTACTAAAAACTGTTTGTCACCAGTATAGAACAATAAGCAGTAATTATATTAAAACCTGACTTACATTGTACTATTTTAATCCCAGAAAACAAGTAAAATTTAATCACACTTTTTTTTCTATACGACTAGAATAAGAATCGGTTTCAAAAGCTCACGTCAAGTCGTGAACGTTGTTTAATGTAGATTAATCGAAGTTTGAAACCAGCTAATTATCTGGAGGGGCTTGAATGGACTCTGCTAACAAGAGGCCACTGGTTACTTGGCGCATGCCCAAGACGATTTTGGCCCATCGTAGACAACCTGACGACTACAAACCTCGACTTTTAAAAATATTTTATCAATTAAAAAATTGCTAATTACTAAAGAGTATGATTAGAGCTGACCAAAACACGAGTAAAATTCTAAAATGTACAAATTAATTATTGTTCTATATAAAATTGTTATAACTAATTTTTTAAACTATATTGCATATAAACAGGTTGGTGCAAAATTCACTACACATTACTGTAAACAAAGGCTGAATTTATTTTCTACTACAAAAAACTGACAATTTACAACTTGCAATTATTAATTTATTTTCCATCCTCACTGATACATATTTCAACTTCCTCTCGAACACTGATACATACTCTATGGCATAGTCTGGTATCACTGTCCAAATCTACAAATGTCTCGTGTATGTAGCATTTCATTTCGATGATGGTCTGAGGCTTTCGAGAATAAACAGAGTTCTTGACGTCATCCCACACGTAAAAATCCATCTAATACGACTTGAAAGATGTATTAGTGA
>JBAIZL010000003.1:25431372-25486372 GCA_036971475.1 Prosapia bicincta
GCAGTGAAATAGTTGGTGAATTGAGAAAACGTATCTGTCTCTATATTGGACATAAAAGTACAAGATTGTTGCTCAATATGTAGATAGATGCGATTACGCAGCCACACAGAAGTAATTTATTGAACGGCTGCAAAGTGAAGAGCGACGACTGTAAGAGGCAGTGAAGTACTAGGCAAACTGCCAAAGATGGCTTTCTTTAAATAAAAGATAAAGACCGGAGAATGATATTTATTATTTCGGTAAACATAGCAATGGAAGGGGTTGAAGCACTGAATTATTCTGAAAATTACCAAATCTTTTCGAGTATATAAATAGGAAGAGGCTCGACATTATCTCTTGATAATGTCAAAAATATTAAACTGATGAAACTCTTTCAACTATTTTTATGGAAGTACTTGTTTATGAAGTACACACACACACACACACACACACACACACACACACACACACACACACACACACACACACACACACACACACACACACACACACACACACACACACACACACACACACACACACACACACACACACACACACACACACACACACACACACACACTGCAACGTCCCCCCTCGTTCCGCTCTGTTTCGGTGTTGTTGCAGAATTTATTTATTTTATATTTATATATCTGCTGCTCACACCGTTTTGTGTACCGCGTTAAGATCCCTAAATTTTGACTTGTGTTCCCGCGTAACGTACCACGAATAAATGCAAGCCAATTCCCGCTGACTTCTACCTTAACGTTTGTATGACCTCCCCGAAGTTGGTTGGCAGGTTTGTTGGGTCTGTATTTAGTCACACATGTCAGTAAAATAGTCACCTGGAAAGAAACAACATTTATATGAACAAAAAATTTTCAAAGAATCTTACCACTTCATGAGATCTGCAGGCACAGCAAGAGGACGTGCAAAATATGAACATGTTTAAGATACCTATTTTAAAAGGCTCCTGTGTTCTTTAAACATGATCTGCCAGTAGACATCGTCTCTGGGCTTCAATACAAAAAAACAACTAATATTTAGAATAGCTCAATAAAAATGTTCTCAGGAGAGAAATCGTTTGAAGAAACATTAGGTTATGAATTTTATATAATTATTAATTAATGAAATTTAATTAAAACTATACTTTGATTTTATAATAATTATTTATCAGTTGGAAAAAACTAAAAGTTTTTATTGGTTGTTCAACACAGGATAAATTCAAATACTGTAAGTTTTTATAATGCATTTAACTACTGATTTTAAACTAAAATAATTTTTTTTTCAAATAAAATACATTAAACTCTGTCTTTATCTTCACAAATTATTAATTTAAAGTTCGTTATTTTTCACACATTTAAATCCTACATTTCATATACAATTAATTAATTACATTGATACATTTTTAAACAAAATTATTTGCAAATTTAACATAAAATATTTTATCTTCTTATTTCAAGATTAAATTGGTAAATTCACATTTTATTATAAATAATTTTAAAATTTATATGATTCAATAAATCTGGTCTTCTTGAAAATGATTGGCTTATGGCCAAAACCACTTTGGAAATTTAATATTTATTATTCATTATTTAAACATTTTTGTTATACTAATTAATTTTATTACTTTTAAGATTTATTTAATTTTTCAACATAGAATGAAGTCATTGTTTAAGTTTAAATGGTAATTTGAATTTAATAAATTTAACTGACAAAATATGAAGTTAATTTGTATATAATAGAGAAAATGACTTGCCAAGGATTTCCCTGCCGGTCCTAGAGGCCTCTCATCTGGATTCCCTGGTCTCTGGACATCGGAAGTTGCCATTCCTGGTCAGTCGATGGAAGTCTTTCTCCATTTCCACGTCCTTGAGGCTGAGTCTGGAGCCCTCGTCCATGGATGGAAGTAGACGGCGAAAACGTGGCTATTTTGGTCCCATCTGGCCTGATGATGGTTGTCCTAGGCGCTGACCGACATTACGACCATTAGCACCTCGTATTAAAAATGTTTAAAGACTGCCCTACAGGTCCCTAAGTTCCTGTATTTATTGCGGCTATGTAACCCTTCCCCTCCGCTCTAAGCTCGTCGCTATCTCCGTGCTTGTTTCTTGTACGGGCGTGTTGGACAACGTATTAGTTTTAACCTGCATAATTTTGTTATCTGTTTTAGAACACTGAAAAATGTCTATTATTTTAAAATGGCTGTAACTTTTCTATTATTCGAGTTTTTTAAATTATGTTTTCACTATTGTTTATTATAGATTTTTCTGGTCATTTCAAAATGTCGATGATAGTTCTACGTGGCCTAGTTCTCATAGCATTGTTCGGCACTTAGAAAATTTTCACTTCGCTCTCGTTAGTTAGCTATTACAGTTTCATGCTGTCATAATTTTTAATTTTTCTTAATAATACTTATTCAAAATTGTACTGACTTCTTCACTCTTTACTATGTTTATTATACCATAAATTAAAACCTTATTATTCAAATATTAAAATTGTTATTTAAACAATAGGAAATTATTAATTTCTTTATTTGAACGGTAATTCAGACCGTTGCAACACACACATACACACACACACACACACACACACACACACACACATACACGCACGCACACACGCACACACACACACTCACAGAGATAATTTTATAATTCAATAAATCATTCTTGCAATATATATATTAAAACAACATGGGTTATTCAAATACAATAATATTTATTAATTTATATTCAAAGCTTTTCGTTGGTAAACAGTACCAACATCATCAGGAATGAAAAACATCATCATTTTTCATTCCTGATGATTTTGGTACTGTTTACCATTGAAAAGCTTTGAATATAAATTAATAAATATTCTTGTATTTGAATAACCTATGTTGTCTTAAACTATTAAACAAGAAACCATATTATATATATATATATATATCACTTACACTTTAGTGTAATTTAATAAGAATCTTACTTGGTGTATTTGTGGATCGACTTTCGAGATCTATTAATTACCTGCTCTCATTTTCAAGTTGATTTGGAGACTTGCGGCTTCTTGTAGTTTGGCAGTTGTGTGAGACATACATTATCAAGTGGTATAATGTTGTTCTATATTCGGTCTCGCTGCAATGTGATTTAGTTTTGGCCTGTCTTGGGGTTAATTTTGTCTATTAAGTTGAATAATTTACAATTAAAAAAAAAAATGATTTATACTAGTATTTAAACACAAAATTATATAATTAACGAATTAATACAAATAAAATTAAAAAAATGATAAATAATTATCCTAATAGACAAAATTACCCCCAAGGCAGGCAAAAACTAACCCACAGTGCAGTGAATCAGAAAATAGAAAAGTACTGCTATACCACTTGATAATGGAATTCTCACACACCTGCCAAACTAGAAGAAGCCGTTTGTCTCAAATAATAATGAATATGAGAGCATGTAATTCATAGTTCTCGAAAGTCGACTGGCAGATATACCAAGTAAAATTCTTGTTTAAGTAAATTAAAGTACACGCGAGGCTTAGAATGTAGAAATGATTGTGCAAGTAAAAAGTAGAACTATTTCTAAAACGTTTTGTGTTGTGACAAGCTCAATATTATTTTAATATTCCTGATAGTTGTAAACAGCAGTATCCTAGTGCTCTGCAATCAGTTATCTTGGCGTCTGCGTGAGTAAAACTGCAATACCTTGAACACAATTTGTAAAATATTACAAGTGAACTGTTGATATTTCAGAAATGCTAAATCAGTTTTATCTACTTTTTAAACTGTAGTCTTATAATAAGGCAATGAATATTTTGTAATATTGAAGAAACGTTTTTTTGTTTGATTTATAAACTCTGTGGAAAACACTTAGTACTTTATATTAAGGAGATTTAGTGATTGAGAAGTAAACAAAAAGCACAGTTTCACGAGGAGGACGGTAATCTGATAAGGATGGCTAATAATATTCCGGTAACTAGGCCCATTGAAAACGAGTAGGCCCTATATAAAACTAAAAGATAAAGTCACGCACACTTTTTATATTGCCGAGCGACAATGAACTATAGAAATTTTACACAGACCTAGTATATTTGTCAAATGAATGGAACGCTTTGATCTGAAAATGACGATTTGTAAATAATCATACAGGCACAGGATTGATACGTAATTTATAGAGGTAAACAGACTGACATGATGTATTAAGAGGCTGTGGAGCGAAGAGACTTTAAGAAGCATATAAGTACTGGGCGCATTGCCAAAAACGTCGGGACAAGTGGCTCTCTAAGCAAAACTTACAGATTTATTTAACTTTTTTTTCATACATATATCTTGAAATAAATTTCAACTGTTCCAAAGTTATGTTCTCTGGTGCTTTGTTTCATAAAGAAAAATATAAAAGCTAATCTACTATAGTTGAATCGTGATTGTAAAATTATTTCGTTTATTTTTTATAGTTACAGACGTTTGTTTGTATACGTTGTTTACAGCGTTCTATTATTTCATAGAATAAGGTTAATAATATCATATGAAATAAAATAAAATGTTCTTGTAGGTGCTAAGAAAAGTCTAGCTTCCCTCACAGTACCACAGTATAGCTAGATAATACACACCGTAATAACACACACAAACACAAACACGGTCATATTAAGCAAAACCGGAATTACTATTCAGGTGTATTATTTGGGGATGGCGGGAAACACATTTTGTTGCCAATTTAAACCGTTTCCTTCTGGTAAATAATCCTGATTCAAACGGAAATCATCCTTTTCTCCTACTTTCATTATGGTTATACTCCATTTCTATTGAACCTTCCGTTGCTTATTTCAATTTAATTTGAAATTCATTGTATTTGAATACGATCCATTTTTTCATTAATTAAATGCTGTGATCAAAAGCTGTTATTTTGAGGTTTTCCAAAACAATTTTGTTATGTTTTTTATGAAAAGGATATAGTTGAGTCTTAAATACTATTCACTTTGTTTAAATTAATAATTTGCACCATTGCTCATGGTCTTGAACAATATTCTGATTTGTTGCAGCAACATAATTGATCTAATATTTAAGTTTCTTGTAGCAACATTATTAGATTCTAATGTTTTGGTTTCCTGTAACAACATTATTGATTTCTAATTATTTGGTTTATTGGAGCAACACTATTATTTTCAAATACAGTATATAGGTTTCTTGCAGCAACATTATCGTTTCCTAATAGTTTGGTTCGTGTAGCACCATTATGGTTTCTAATATTGTGCTTTCTTGTAACAGCATTATTAGTTCCTAATAGCCTACTTTAGTTTCTTGTAGCAACATTATTATCATTTCCTAATAGTTTGATTCGTGTAGCACCATTATGGTTTCTAATATTGTGCTTTCTTGTAACAGCATTATTAGTTCCTAATAGCCTACTTTAGTTTCTTGTAGCAACATTATCGTTTCCTAATAGTTTGGTTTGTGTAGCACCATTATGGTTTCTAATATTGTGCTTTCTTGTAACAGCATTATTAGTTCCTAATAGCCTAATTAAGTTTCTTGTAGCAACATTATCGTTTCCTAATAGTTTGGTTTGTGTAGCACCATTATGGTTTCTAATATTGTGCTTTCTTGTAACAGCATTATTAGTTCCTAATAGCCTACTTTAGTTTCTTGTAGCAACATTATTATCATTTCCTAATAGTTTGGTTCGTGTAGCACCATTATGGTTTCTAATATTGTGCTTTCTTGTAACAGCATTATTAGTTCCTAATAGCCTACTTTAGTTTCTTGTAGCAACATTATCGTTTCCTAATAGTTTGGTTTGTGTGGCACCATTATGGTTTCTAATATTGTGCTTTCTTGTAACAGCATTATTAGTTCCTAATAGCCTAATTAAGTTTCTTGTAGCAACATTATCGTTTCCTAATAGTTTGGTTTGTGTAGCACCATTATGGTTTCTAATATTGTGCTTTCTTGTAACAGCATTATTAGTTCCTAATAGCCTACTTTAGTTTCTTGTAGCAACATTATCGTTTCCTAATAGTTTGGTTTTGTGTAGCGCCATTATGGTTTCTAATACTGTGCTTTCCTGTAACAACATTATTAGTTCCTAATAGCCTACTTTAGTTTCTTGTAGCAACATTATCGTTTCCTAACAGTTTGGTTTGTGTAGCACCATTATGGTTTCTAATACTGTGCTTTCCAGTAACAACATTATTAGTTCCTAATAGCCTACTTTAGTTTCTTGTAGCAACATCATCGTTTCCTAATAGTTTGGTTTGTGTAGCGCCATTATGGTTTCTAATACTGTGCTTTCCTGTAACAACATTATTAGTTCCTAATAGCCTACTTTAGTTTCTTGTAGCAACATTATCGTTTCCTAATAGTTTGGTTTGTGTAGCACCATTATGGTTTCTAATATTGTGCTTTCCTGTAACAACATTATTAGTTCCTAATAGCCTACTTCAGTTTCTTGCAGCAACATTATCGTTTCCTAATAGTTTGGTTTGTGTAGCACCATTATGGTTTCTAATATTGTGCTTTCTTGTAACAACATTATTAGTTCCTAATAGCCTACTTTAGTTTCTTGCAGCAACATTATTGGTCCTTAATATTTTGGTTTCTTTGGTTTCCAATATTTTGGTTTCTTGTGGCAACACTATTTGTGTAGATTTAATTCATACAAAATATAAATATCCAGGTAAAAGGTTAAAAATAAAGGGAAGATGTTTTAAGCTCTTATTTCCGTAAATAGAATAATGTGTCCTTCAGTTAGGTAGCCTTGAGCTAGATCTTTATATTATTTACACTGTTTCAACAGAACACATTCATGTAAATGTGCACAATATACGACCAATGAAAGTCGCATCACATCATGTGGGAGAACAGCTGTTTACCGAGTTAGTTGCTTAATGAAACTGAGAAAATGTAGGGCAAAACGTTACTCTGATAAGATAATAGCAGCCATTCAGTGAGCAGAGTTAAATAAAACAGATGCCGGGGGGCGTGGTCAAGGTGTCGCCAAAACTCAAAACTATGACAAAATAATGTGGCTGGCGCGTTGCAGCAACTCTTTCATTTTCTTTCTTTCCTTATTTTTCTTGGTATACCTTGATGTAACGGTATTGTTCCTTATTTGCTTGACAGAATGTAGTTGTAATATCTACCCTTAGGGGTTCTATTGCTTTTCCTTAATCCTTCCATATGAACATATTACACGACAATAGTCTTTCCTTCATAGGCATTAATAGTCAAATCGACAAATTGCATTAAATGTTGCTCGTGCAAGCGCGCGCGCGCACGCACGCACACACACACACACACACACACACACACACACACACACACACACACACACACACACACACACACACACACACACACACACACACACACACACACACACACACACAAAAGGAACGAAAGAAACAAAAATTTGTTTTAAAAAAAAGTGCACTAGCTGAAAATTATGGATCATTTAATAACATTTTTCTTTTTCTTTGACACTCTTTAATATATACGTTTTAGAAGTTTTCTTATCTGTAATGTAAGTTGTTTCAAACTATAAATACAAAAAAAAACTATAATTATTTCTTGGCATTGGGTCAGAAATATTTTTCAATAGAATTTGTTTATAAAATTGGTTGCATCACGATATGTTAAGGCATTATTCTAATATTGTTTTTCAGTAATTAGGTTCTGAATCTAAACCAATATGTAAAAGGGTTATACAGGATTTAATTTGCTTTTCACCACCAAGCTTATAAAAATAAATAGGGCTACACATTAATTTTTATAATTTTCTACTGATAGGATTCAGAATTACTTTTTTAAAATTTTTTGTAAAATATCAAATAGGTTTTATATATTCTCTTGAACTGTAAAATATGAATTAAAGATATTAAAAATAAAAAAAATACAACATAATTATTTAATGACTAAAAATAAAAACCTTTCGTAAGTTTCGGTTTCCAGGCAAACATTTTCACAGCTATTCTTTATATATCTGAATATATGTATCTGATGTAGCCCACATATGGTTTTTATTAGTATTTGTTAAATTAATTTTCTTGAGGTTAAAGTTTTTATTATATTTAGTTATTCAGATAATCTTGTGTCAGTAGTTCCAGTTACTGTTCACGTTTACCCAAATACGACAAGTCGTAGAGTTATTTCGACAACTATTGTGATTGTATTAAGTTAGAATTCTCTGGTTTAAACAACAATTGACCAACATTTTTGCAAGGCAAACTAGAAACAGTATTGCCCAGGTTTATTTAGGTTACACCAGGCAAGGACTGACCTCATTGGCAGTTTTGTCCGACGACATATCACAACAAACAAATTTTCTAAGTGTAACAACCGTTTGCCGCGGTAATGAGAGTGCTTGTGTAGATATTCAAAATCACATGTAATTGAGGCGAGTTAATGAAGTTACGGGCCCTCCTGCATTGCATTATGGGTGGTCAAGTCTTGCCCACAGAGAAATACTCACTCTATGTCTCCCGCGGTGTTGTCTGCCTCCAACCACCAACATTGATATTTCAATCACCTATACACACGAGACGGAAATGGACAGAACGCTTCTTCTTCATTATACTGTTTGACAAAATTTACAACTTGCTTTATTATTACAAACTAGTTACTTTTTGTTGTTTAGTTAGTGTGTAACAATTTTATAGATCCATAATTTCATTGCATATACAATATTTTTAAAAGGATTTTAGTAAAGCAAAACATTTTTCGACTCTGTGTAAAATATTATTTTCTATTCATATGGAGAGACCATGTTGTTTTGTATTTAAAAAGCTTGTTTTTAAATGAAATCATTAACAGGTGTTCACTTAGATCAGCTGTTCCATTGTTATAAAATATCCGCTTCTTACGATGCTAGTTTAAGCATTTTGTTAAGATTAAAAATTAATTATCTCATAATTGTGAAATATATAATTCTAAAATTAATAATGTTCCTCGTATATTGTAGTTGCTTGTATGAAATAATATTACGGTAAGACTCATGTTAACAGAAATAAGGTTTATAAAATAAATAACAGAGGTAAACATATAAATACTGACTAATTAGTAAATTAGAACGAATTTATAAATTACAACTATAATTGATTATGTTCCAAATGGAACAAACCTTTGAATAAAACAGTTAATGTAATTACGGTTCCGTTACATTTGTATTGTTTTTTCATGATTTAAGGGAGTAGGGGAATACACGTATTAGTTAAACAAAGTAAAAAAGGAAAATTAAGAATAATAGGAGGATGGGTCATGAAGTCACCTTGGTACTGGGTAATAGTAGAAAACTATCGCTTACGTGGGTAGGGTTGCTTACCTAAAGTATATCTTTCTAAGGTGCGTATTTTACCTACGTTTTACTGAAGTAAACAGATATTTACTTAGTGGAGGTCCCTAAAAATGGCCTAAATGCAAGAAGAGACGAAGTGACTATGCCTATCTACATTGTAGGTTTTTGCTGATAGTTTGTGTTACACAATAGTAATTGGTTAGTGTACTGTAAAGGGCGCCAGGTTCCTTGAGTAATATCGACCGATTACAGGGCTAAAGAACTTTCAAATGGTTTAATTCTTTGTTCATTATTAACTGATATCAGTTATCATCCCGAACTACATATAAACTTTATAAGTCAATTTTGAATACTAAGGTCTGAGCTTCGCAAGTATGATAAAACAAGTAGAGTTGTCATAATATTTGGAGCTTAACAGTCGGGAAAACAAGTTTAGACTGAATAGGTTCTATTATGCTAATATAAACTTCCGCGTCATCGTCGAGAATCTGTATTGGTAGCAAAGCAAAAATATTCGACCCAGTACACATTTGGACATGAGTGTATTTTGACCTTAATTTTCTAGTTATATCAAATTTTCAAATTTTTACACCAAATCTAATCTTACAAAAGTAGGTAGAGGCATTAAAATTAAATAGGTATTATTATTTATAAAATGCACTCGAATCTGACCATACACAAAGTTAGCAAAGTTCACGGCAGCTAAGGGCTAAAACTCAACAATTGAAACAACAATTTTACACCTTATGAGGAAGACACTCGAAGAAGCAACAATAATCACAGCTTGTGGAGTACAAGAAGGAAGATTCAATAGCAGTACATACCTCTGAGTTAATGTGAATGGCAACTGAGATGCTCACAAATAATACGGTTAGAAAATGCATTGATGCTGTTTTCAATCTAAAGAGAAATCTTTGTGATGAAAACTTCATCTTAAAATTAAGACTAGATTCCGGTTAAGTATTCTCTTAGCAACCGTTGGAGTAGAGAGCTGGACGGTGACGGCTTCGAGGTGTAGTTCCATTGTAGAACACTACGATAAGTGTGAAAACGAATAAGCAACGATATGCGGTTGAATCAAACAAAGAATATAGAAATAATTACACAAATAATACAAATTGAAAAAACGCCTCGATTATTTTGGTTCCTTGATGAACCTAGAAGAGCAATATAACCCCCTTCACATCATAGTGCACTGTTAGATACTGGAAGACAGGAATCAGGACGATGTTCCTGGTTTTGTATCCTTCAGGTGGCATTGCAAGATACTTCTAGTGTTCACAACAGCCAGATGTTGCCGTATCATCCAACCATTTTTGATATTTGGTATTGTCCTGAAAAGTTCTTAAAGGTAACCATCATTCAAGGCGTTGTTAGAGAAATTATTATAGGCTACCAATGGGTAAACTTCAACCCCATAGAGTCCTCCTCAGTTCAACTGGATGAGAATCAGTCAAGTACTTATGGTACTTTGCACTGCAAATATTTCCGTTCCATGGGAGAAACTACTCCCAAGTCCAATGCAGCTTGAACACAGCATAATCCTAAATTAATGTTCGTGAAACTCTGACACTTTGAACACTTTCAAAATGTAACCGTCCTGATCAGTGAATAATCCATTTGTGTATATGTCTAGACAAGTTCTCAGCATAATCCTAGATCAATGCTCGTGAGGTTCTGAGATTTCGAGCACTCCCAAAATGTAGCCACCCGGATCAGTCAATAATCCTTTTGTGTATGTGTGCAAACATGTTCACAGCATAATCCTAGATCAATGCTCGTGAGGCTCTGAGACTTTGAGCACTCCCAAAACGTAACCATCCAAATCAGTCAATAATACTTTTGTGTATGTGTGCACACAAGTTCACAGCATAATCCTAGATGAGTGCTCGTGAGGCTCTGAGACTTTGAGCACTCCCAATATGTAACCATCCGGATCAGTCAATAATCCTTTTGTGTATGTGTGCACACATATTCACATCATAATCCTAGATCAATGCTCGTGAGGCTCTGAGACTTTGAGCACTCCTAAAATGTAACCATCCTGATCAGTCAATCATCCTTTTGTGTATGTGTGCACACAAGTTCACAGCATAATCCTAGATCAATGCTCGTGAGGTTCTGAGACTTTGAGCACTCCCAATATGTAACCGTCCTGATCAGTTAATTATCCTTTTGTGTATGTGTGCACACAAGTTCACAGCATAATCCTAGATCAATGCTCGTGAGGTTCTGAGACTTTGAGCACTCCCAATATGTAACCGTCCTGATCAGTCAATCATCCTTTTGTGTATGTGTGCACACATGTTCACAGCATAATCCTAGATCAATGCTCGTGAGGCTCTGAGACTTTGAGCACTCCCAATATGTAACCGTCCTGATCAGTCAATTATTCTTTAGTGTATATGTATACCCATGTGTGCTGGTGAGAAATTGGTGTTACCAATACATGCTATTGTTTGTGTGATGAATTTTGTGTATTTGATCCATGAGGAAGTTATACACATAAAACGTAGGTGTTGTGTGTTTGACTAGGGTCCTGCGAGGGGCGCCAAACCCGTATTAGTAGTAGCAGCTACTTAATTCATCCAGGTTACTAGAAATAAATTCTTGCTTATGGTTGACTACCTTCGATAGTCGGTAATTGTGCTAAAGAAAAATATAAACTCTGTATTTACGAACACTTTCCACAAATAGTAACATACGTCGCACTTATATTAAGGCCATATAATACGTCTTGAATTTTATAATTTTATGGGGTTAGCAGATGAAAAAATATACGGGCTCAAATCAACCTGAAAGGATCTTTAAAAGACAATTTTAATTCTTCTAAATTAATATCATTGCATTTGTTTAATAACTCTTGTCGTAATTCTTATATTTACCGAAAATAAAATTTACTTAAAATTAAGTGTAATGTGTTGATGTTATTATATTTGATTTTTCAAACTGTTATTTAGGAAATCGATATTTTCTGCTTTTGTCTGCCATAAAAACATACAAATTGTATTTGGACGGAAAATGCTTTAGTGAATAAAATAAGTAATAAGTCATTCTTAATAAGAAAATGTATAAAAAAATTATTTTTACAAAAGATAATTGTTTTACTAAATAACTAATTTTGTCGCACTTGTCTTTCCTCCAATGGCGGTCTGTTTGACTGTCGCACGGAAGTTGAACGGGCAGCGAGTTGACATAATTTAAAGTTGTCACGTTGGCAGTACCACAAATATGTCGATGTGATGTCATATTTAGGCTCGGCACTGGAATTTCTTAATAGTAAACTACGGCAGAAGAATCCTACATCGCCGCACCCCGTGCTAGCTAGATGCACTATTACTTCGTAGCTAATGCATTTGTACTGTGTTGTTATTGGATATTCACAATAGGTACAGTTTACAGTGGAATGGACGCAATGTAGGCCAAAATACGGCAATAGGTATTGAAGATTGAGAGAAATTATTCTCAATTATCCAAATGGCAAAATTTTATTTCGCTATGTGTTTTAACTTATTTCTTCTAATATTAATATATTATGTATTTAAAAAACCTCTTTGGATGCTATGTTAAGAAATCAATGAGGAGGCGTTTAAAAATAAAAAATTGACAATTACTTTAACGGATTTTCATATAAAATAATGTAATAGATTTTGTTTGTATTATTTATTTTTTAATGTATCCTTTATTATTATTTTGTTGTTTTTCGATAATTGAAGTGATCAGCAACTATGACAGTTATGCTTAAAGTGAGAGAAACAAAATGTGTATACTACTAAAATATTACTAGGGTATGTGAGGGGGTATTCTCGTGTTAGGTGTGTAAGAGAGAAGGCTTTACTATTTCTAAATTTTTATTAACTAATATGTAAACACACACACACACACACACATATATATAAATATCGCAATATGTATTCTTGTGTATTAATAAAGAACTAAGTCAAAATATAAATACAAGAATTATAATTTAATTTACAATTCAAAGCTTTTCGTTGGCTAACAGTACCAACATCATCAGTAGGATGATATATATATATATATATATATATATATATATATATATAACTTTGCAATACTGTTTTCATATATTCGCTTATCACTTTCACTATATGTACTTAATCAAGAATCTTACTTGGTATTTATGCGAGTTTACTTTCAAAGATTGATAGTATCTCCATTGTCGTACATCAACAGTTGATGCTCGACAATGAAGATACTATCTATCTTTGAACGTTAACTCGCATAAATACCAAGTAAGATTCTTGTTTAAGTACATATAGTGAAAGTGATATATATATATATATATATATATATATATATATATATATATATATAAATATTTGTGTGTTTTAGGCGATAATATAAGGTGACTAATATCACCTAAAAAAATGAGAAAAGGATTGTAATTAGTAGTTAGGATTGGGGTTTGGTAGAATAGAAACTAGTAATGTGGCATGTAGATACTAAGCTCAAGTGTGTTTTGTCACCGGCGCACAAGAAGAGCCCGGACCAAAGGCAGACCAAAACTATAAGGTCATTCCCAAAAACATTTCTAACATAATACGTCCGACTCTGTAAACATATTCAAATAATATCTGTTTTGTTATTTTGTCCAACAAACTATTGTGATTTTATGAAAAATTTGTCTACACGAGAATGTGTGATTTATTTCTGAGTAGGTTAACGAATCCTAAAACCGTATCTGTAATGGTTTGGCTCTGCCAGATATTGGAATATAACGAAATCTGAATTTTACTTGGGAATTTAGCCCTACAGTTTCTATAATAACAACAAATTTTAGCCTATGTAGAATAAACAATCAGTGGAGGATTAAGTAGGGCCAAGCTATTAAAATTACAAAAGTTAAAACTCAAAAAAAATCTTTTAAGACCTTTTAAATAATTAATTGAATATTCATCACTTCAAAAATACACAAAACGAAATGTAACAAAATATTTTGCTTTTCGAAAACAATTTACTAAATTTCACAACTTTGATTTTAAACATATTTTTCTTTTTAAAAATTTCTCATAAAATTACTACTTTTATATAATTTTTTTTAAAACGTTAAATAAAGCATTTTTTGTTTTCCCTCCATCAGGTCAAGTAGTCCAGTCAGATCATTAGTATGTAGTCTAGACTATTTACACAAGTATGCGATCGCTACATTCTCACTAACCTACCTTCTTAGGAGCCAGTTTGTGAACGGAACAGGAAACGAGTCGTCGTGTAGAGCAGAAGAGTCACGATCGTAGCGTAATCAGCGGATCACGATTCCAACAAATTCATTAGGCTCTCTGTAATTGGCGATGTTTAAGGGCTGCCGGTCCGGGACACCTTGCTCACGAATCTCGATTCGTCTTGGACGCGAACCTGTGAATTATTCAGTGGATCTGTGACGCGAGCTTGTTGCGATCTTTAGCGTACATTGTCCGTTGTTACTTGTTATATCATTAGTCTGGTATACGAGTTTTAAAAGCAGAAGGAAAAACAAATAGAATTAATTTTAGTAGCGGTTTATTACACCAAGTAGCGTCTATCGTACTATACTTAGTACTTTAAGGACATTAAATATAGGCCTATAATTTATTTATAAAGCTCGGCAAAAACGGTTTTTTAATTGTATCTTCTTTAACTAATAAATTCTTGAGCACTGTGAAATAATTTTAACTAAATAAGTTAATACTCCCTGGTCACAATATAAACATACTTTATCTGATCACAATTACCTTATGCGTTTTATATTGCTATTCTGTGACACGTAGGCCTATATACATTATTATGTTATTTGTAATTATTTAATAAAAAGTTACTGAAATAAAATTTCTCTATGTTTATCTAGGTAAGGATTAACTTGATTTTTTATATGTTACTCGTTTTATAAGAGCAAGTAATATAAACAAGAAAAATTTAAAGTTAATTCCTATTTAAGTGAACAAAACATTTTAGTCTGTTTTATTAATTAAATAATTACAATTAATATAATTAAAGTAACAGAACCTATGCGTAAAACAGCTGTTGTACCACATAACCTATAACAAAAAATAAACTGTTTTATGCAATCATATGTTATCACTTATTTTAGCCAAATGGGACAAAATAATTATATTGCATATCTAGCCCGTTTTGAGAAACGTTTTTTCCTATATAAAATTAAGTTAATTAATTGAATTTAATTATTTAACTATTATAGAAAAATCTGTATTAAGATCAATTAGTTGTGATATATTTGTATAGGCCCTATACAAGTTAAACAAAATGTAACTTACTTGAACTTAAGTGGATGAATAATTACTATTTTATTAACGATTGAAAATTTGTAGGTAATTTTTGTTTTTATTTATGATGTATGAATAGTATTTTTTTTTGTATTAAATAAGATAAGCAAGTATGAGTTATAAAATACAAAAAACGTTTTAAAAAAATTGTTTTGAGATTGATATCGCATAAAATTATATTCAGCAATTCCTCACTTAAACTTTATCATCACAGATTTCAAATAAACAATGAGCATTACATTTACCATAGGCATTTAAGATTGGTTTTTGAACGATGACATTGACGAATCACTGACGTTGAGCCGTGTTGCTTACTACATCAGCAAGGAAGGAAGCCCTCGAATCCTTCCGTAGAATTCACATTCGAATGGTACAGGAGGTATCTACAACCAGCCCCATCGCAAACCGCTACAGAAGCACATTTTGGAAATTCGGTTGACTGTGATCGCAAACTACAGTCAACCCTAAATATATGCTAATAGCATAAGCTTCACTATTTAGGAACTTGTTAAGACGCTGCGGTTTTGAGCGTCCGTTAATAACGCTCTCCGGACATGCATATTTACAATAAGTTCTAGTAATTACAACATGATTTCATTAAATAAAAATTTTATTCTGATATATTTACATTTTATCATACATTTTAATTTTAGTTTAACTTTTTAAGGCAGTTCTAGTTGTTTTGGGTTATCAAAACAATACATTTTAACTTTTAGATGGGTTTTAAATTTGAGATAACATTTTTAAATCTAAAAAAAAAATGCTCTCTGAAACTTTCCAAGCACTTTCAGCCAGATTTCCAAAATAAATGTTATACATGTACAATAATTGTTATACGTCTATAAAATAAATATTTTTATGTCCACAATAAATGTTATGCTTCCACAATAAGTGTTTGTGCAACCACAATAAATGTGTTTCGTCTACAACTACATTTGTTCACGCCTACAATAATCGTTACACTTCTACAATAGAAGTGTTTAGGTCCATAATAAATGCTATATATCTACAATAAATGTTATACGTCAACAATAAATGTTATACTTCTACAATAAATGTTTTACGTCCCCAATAAATATTATACGTCAACAAGAAATGTTATAAGTCTACAATAAATGTTTTATGTCTAAAATAAATGTATTTACGTTTACAATAGATGTTATACCTCTACAATAACTGCAAAATGTTTGCACATTTGAAACTACCTAGAAATATTAAATGTTTGCTACTACTGAACAGTCTGAAATATGACAACACTGTAAGAAACACAGTATTTCCATAAATTGTGCAACCTTATACTATGCTATCCAGAAAATACTAATAATAAACCTAACAAAATGATACCTAATTTAACTTTACAAGAGAATTTTAAACTGACATTGTGTCAGTGTTGTCAGGGTGACGCTATGCCCACTATCGTTTTATAAAGAACTAATTTTTTTCTCGAATGAGTAACTTATTTTTTTATTTATCGAACACGATTCGCTAGTTTCAAGATTGTGCATAGCCCACGTCCATTGATACGTCTTCCTTCCATTCCAGTATGATAAGCTGCCACATTATAATGCCAATAGGCGACAAACTGTCTAAAGCCGGACATCAATATCTTATTGATTTATAGAAATAACTCAAGTACTGTCAGTATGTCTAACGCCATGTTGTTTGTTATGGTGAACGTATAGGCCAACAGTTACCATATCGATGTACCTAACTAGCTGCATATACATACGTTGTGCGTCACAAATTTAATTTTTATTTTTAAACTTGTACCAAACCCTTTCCAAAAATATGACATATAACGTAGTTAAGAATCATCGTAGTACTTTAACAACCATTGTCGAAACACAACAATTAAATGTAGAACAACAGAGTAGATAACAGGTGTAGAGGCTGAAGTATAAAGATATTGTAACTATTCTACCAACAATTCAACGTCACACACTACACACACACACACACACACACACACACACACACACACACACACACACACACACACACACACACACACACACACACACACACACAAACACACACACACACACACACTCACAGATATAATTATACCGGAAGGGAATATTTTTGAATAAAAGTAGAATCAAGGTAAGAAAATCCCCCCCACCGGTAAAAGAAACGTTAAGGAACAAGGCATTAATGTGTAGGGTTGTGTACCCCAAGTAGACATTATTTCTATCGAGGTCATAATGAGGTGTCTAAACATATCACCTCCTTGTAAGATAAAAGATACGGAGGGGTAGATGGATTTAGGAGGTAAGACTAATGGAAGGTCAGAGCAGAAAATAAATTCCCTGTTCTGTGAATAGGGGAAAATTATGCATCTCGTAGGTCTACATCAAAACCAGATCTAACACAGGACTAGGATAGTCGTCTACCCTCCAGCCAGATTGAGATACAGTGAATAGATTGATATACAAATGATATACAAGATGAAGAATATATAAAAATGATACAATTTAATGACTATGAAGGTAAATACAGTCACAAGTACAAAACAAAACAAAAATTATTTTTATATGGGAAAACATTTCGCTATAACTGTCAGTCAATTATAGCGCTGACGTACTGTTTAATCTAAAACAACAAAATGACCTATTAGTTGCTAAAAATGTTTATTAAAATGATGAGATTTAGAAACTGTTTTTAATATAGGCAAAGCTTTATGTATTATTTCATGTTCTTATATTAATGTTCTTATATATGTGTAATCTAATATTTAGTGAATTTGTCTTACACATATTTCATATATAAAAAATATTGGAAACAACATTCTTTTCATGCGTACGATATCTTAAACAATTAAAATATAATTATTGATAAAGAGTCATGTAGTCATTTACGAACATGAAATACTGATGCTTCAAGACGGAGTTAATACAGCCACCACTGTGTTAGGTGATTCCGACTTCGTTGCAATCTCTTCTTCTAATCAATTTCATCCGCATTGTCAACAGATTCGTTTCCCAGATTTGCCTAAAACGGGAGATGCAATAGAGCGGCACCTCATTAATGTGGGATAAGAGGACCGCGACGTTATGGTAATCCAAGAGCACGCGTGCCGCTCGCGATCACGATGGTCCAGATAGCAGACGCGACTCACGGCTCTCGTCTCAGCTGCCTAGAATATTAAGTAATTAAAATGTTTAACTTCCAGAGGCATTGGATTTAAAAGCGCCGCCGTCTTTCTTCATGCTCAGCGTGCTTTCATTTGATGGTACATGTTCTTAAGCAAAAGAGTGGGTGGATATGCTTAGATAATTATTAAAGGGATATTTGTGGCTTTCAACATGTGTTGTATAACCGGGAAATGGTTGAAAAATTGTGAAATTGGTTCTCATTAATATTACAAAACTATATTTCCCATAAGGTACTTTTCCAATGAAAAATATAGACGTAAAATATCACTTACTTTTGCAGTTTATAACATATTGGCTTTTAATAAACCGATATAAAAGTTTATTGTTTCCATTTTTCACACAATTTTCCTTAAAATAATACTATAGTCTAACTGGGAGAATTAAACGTTTCAGAACGAGTTTTATATTGTTTTGAGAGTAGAAAATCTCTGCTTGTGTCTTTCAAATCTCTGCTTGTGTCTTTCAAATCTCTGCCATTACACTACGTAGCAGTTTAAAGTAAAAAGACATTTCTTAAATATTGTTAATGGTTTGTATAAGGATATTCATGCGTGATCACATTTTCATTTCTTAAGTGAAAAACCCTGTAGAAATAAGAGTTTCACAAGGGGGCTGGTAAGTTTTTACGTGAGTGGGATCTGAGAAATATTTAGCACACTGTACAACACTGTTGTAGTTTTATTTTCACAAAATGGCGTCCACCGACCAGAGACCAAGACTCTCTGAAAGAGATCAAGGATTTCAGAGAATTTCTTGGAAGCCAGTCATTAAATTATTTTGGGATACAAATATCAGCATTAAAAATGTTTAGAAGGAGCACTGAAAATTGAAAAATTGTTTTAGAAATGTGACAGGATAATAGTAGAATGTATTCATGTATTATATTCAAGTATTATTTCTGAAAATAAACCTGCGAGTTACGTAATTAAGATTCAATATCTTTATTTTAATTTATTGTCATTCAATAATTAAACAGACGTATGTTCAGCGAATAGCCTAATGACGTTTTATACAAGGAATGTTTTAGTTTGTTGGCAACCTTGCTATCACCTGTTCCATTTATTTGTAAACCTAACCTCTAAAGTTTTATTTTACGATAGCATAGATTATACCCAGGAAATAGGTACTTTTGAAGAACCGCATTCTGTGACCTAATATTTACTCCCGGAAAGTGTAAAACTGTCAGAAATATTCTCTTTCTCTCACTCAATAAATGAATGAACGGCGACAGCTTTCACGCAAAGGGGAAACAAATTTAAATGTTGTCGCAAATGCTTAAGTGATCATTACAAGGCAACAATCGGTTGATTAGATTTTGTTAACCGACGTTTGGAGAGTCCATGTTTGCTATCTGAGGCGTATAATAGATGATTTGGAACAACGTTTACCCTAAGATGAAGAGGAAATGTCTGGGTTGGCAGAAGAAAGGTGTTCCCTGCAATACAGTTTTCCACTCCATACGACACAACTGACTTGGAAAAATTGATTGGAAGCTCTTAACTCACTCTCTTAACAGTTCTGATCTGTTTGATTCAACGATAAAAGTTTCTAGTTTCATCAAATTCAACAGCAACGAGGAGATAAAGAAGAAAGCCAATTTTCAATTTAAACATTGAATAGCAGAGGGTTTGCTAACTATAAATTTCGATCCTTCAAAGGATTCTATCTTTTGCAGTTTCTCAGAAATAAAAAAATACTCCTTTTAACAAGAAATATATATATATATATATATATATATATATATATATATATATATATATATATATATATATATATGGTTTACAAAAATATAGTAAACAGGCTATAAATATGAATAAATTTAATTGACACTGCCTTTTTGGCACCTTTAAAGAAATTAATAAGGAAAGTGTTTAGTCGAAACTGTTATTAAAATATCAGCAGCAAACATAAAAAATAAATTTTGCTAACATCCTTTTTAATTGGTCTTCATAGGCCACTGGCTTTTCTAAAAGGGTTTTCCTTGCTTTAATATTATTTTAAAGCCTCAACTAATATTTAAATTTGACTAAAAACTTTAATCTCCATTTTTAAATCATTGTTCTATATGAATTTGTCTTCGAAGGTGTATCATTGGAACATTACTTTTTCCTCTGTATTAACGCCGGGAAGTCGTATTTGTGCTGTTTAACTTTCTTCTTTACTCATAAAACGCAAAGCCGTCGGCTACACAATTCACACATCTATGGTAAGCAGTGGCATAATTTTAAATTTGTGAAAACGGTCTAGGTTTGATTAATTTCAGGACATCAGGAACCAAATTGCACATTTACATAACACCAGTCTCGTGAGTGGTTGGTTTAGTTTCCTAATCATTAAGTACCCTACACATTATGTTCATTTCCCTCCTTTTTTATACAAAATTCGAATATTTTTCTGCCTTTTCACGTATGTTACTCGAATGTACATTCTACGTCAGAAACAGGTGACCACCGCCGCAAAACACTGCTTAAAAGATTACGTAAATCGTGGTGTTGGAAACATAACAGCATAGTACAAAACATCATTATGATAGAAATATATAAAACTTCACTTATAACCGCAGATTAGATTATTATATACATGTAATAAAATATAACTCCGAAGTATCTGGTTAGGATAGATTTGGTTATAAAAAACTAAAACATAAACTTCTGAAGATATTATTTAGCATTTGTAAAGTTAAACACAGACGCAGTTGCCAGACGTGCATGGAGAAACATTCATTATATAAAACGCCAGTGTCAAGACAGCGGTGATCCGTCTCCATTGTGCGTAAACATACATTGTTTTATACATGTTGAGCCTAACCGGTTACTTTGTGGGTACTGTATATTGTAAAGTACTCGTGTATTAAAATTGTAATAAAAAAAAAACACTAATTTTTTTTTGTATTGCTACATTGACTATATGTTTCATAACATTCAAATTTTAAGCAGTATTTGTGTTTTACGACGTTTAAAATCAGCTGTTTGTTGATTAGAATCATATAATTTGAAACACATGTGAAAAAAAATCAAAGTTGAATACCATTTGCTCAAGTAGTACCATATTTACGAGTATAAGTTATTCTCATCACTAATGATGACTTTTCATTAAAACTCATATTGAGCGAATAAATTATTGACTGTGAGTTGACAATTTATATTCAAATATTACATTTACGTAGAAGCTAAGCCTAAATTTTTATATTCTGTTTCATGTTATGCGTTCTTTAATACTGTAATGGTACATTTACTCACATACCGAAATTGCACCCTATAAGAAAACATATAGAGAAATGTAACAATTGTTTAAGATTCACTCACTACTAAAAAACGGAATGTTAAGTGGAGAGTACATATTAAAAACAAATATATAATATATGATAATGCTTTAATAAAATGTAATCTAGTATAAAATAACGCCTGAGAGAAAAAAATGTTCTATACTTGAATGTAACACCTGTTAATCCATTTTGCTTTGCAGTCAGCAATAGAATTTGTATAGTAAAAGATGATTTTACGGAAGTTTAATTTTTTGCATTGTTGATTCAAATTAAATATGAAATCAATCATTCAGTAGTTCTTTATTTGGGCTACTGAGTGTTAAAAAATATTACCTTTGTCAAATACCTAGATATCTTAGGATGCCTATTTTATCTTTTAAATTTAGTTATAATTTGTAGAAAACCCATGATAATAATTGTTGCCAGTTTTTACGACGAAGATAACAATAATTTAAAGTATTTATTTATGTTACTTAAAGTGTCCACTTTGGATGACGAGATAAGAGCGAACAGATGCAATAAGGAAGAGAGGAGGGGGAGCCGTGAGAGAGAGTGGAAATACTACTGTAGTGAAGAGAAAAAGGGGCACTGTGAAGAGAATACTACTGATGGGGGGGAGGGAGCCGCTGTATTACAACGAACAAGTTTTAATGGAAGAATGCACGGCACGGCACGGCACTTAAACAGCCGCGAGCGGTTGTGTTGAAAGAGTTGGTTATATTGAAGAGAATTTTAAATAGATCGCGCAAAACAAGCCCCGAACAGATGAGCAGACATGTTTCAATTGCCGGTAGTAGGGCAGGAGTGAGTGAAGCTTGCAGAGACACGCTACCTGAGACGGTTGTAAACAATCAGGACAGCCGAGTTCCTTGAGGAGTAACTAGGAGTGTCTAGGAGGACTTGTAGGAACAGTTGTGGTAAAAGGTCAGCGAGCGAGTGGACAGTGGTCGAACAGGCCCCGTAATTATTGCGGCCGGACACAATATACTTTCAGTACGTACGTATAAATCTTATTAAAATTAATTGCTGGCATTCTTGTTAGACTGAGAGCATTCGTTGGTTAAAAATGAAGGTCATGTTGTCGTCTTTATTTTTGTTTGCTTGCGCGTTGTTATTTTATTTCATTTTTAATTTTGTACACTCTTACCACGCCTCGTATTATTTGTCACTTATAAACTTACACGGAAAATAGAGTAAAAGTTTTGGAGTTTTATATAAACATTTACAACTTTTCCTTCTTAATCAAATAATATGTACGAAAATATTAATATTGCTATAAATTGTTTTTATTACAATAATTAAAACCCTCAAATTATTAAACTAATAAAAATTATAAAATCAGGTGCCTAATAAGGAAATACATTTTATACGAAGGAAAAAGAGTTACTAAATACTTATTTTATTACAGGAATTTGTTTGTTGGCCTTATCAAGTCTGAAATAGTTTTACTATTAACCACACTTCGTTTAACAATCAAATGTGAGAAAGTAAAATTCCATACCTTCTACACTCTAAGCATTAAACAATCTATGAGTGTACATGCTTTGTATATGCGAGAGAAAGAGACAGTATATTATTATGGAGTGTATGTAGGCCTATATCGAAATGAGGCGAAACACCAGGTACTGGCTTAAAAAAGCTTTCGCAGGTATCTTTACACGCCACTATTCACGTAAGATGTGATTCAACCCTTAAGACAATCGGATCTCCTGGTTTTAATTTCTACCAAAACCATATCCGTTATTAAAAATGTCCATGTCATTCACTAGTAATGATGGTCATGAATACTGATGGTCTTAAAACGCAATTTATTTCGTGTGTGTGTGTGTGTGTGTGTGTGTGTGTGTGTATTTATTTAACTTTGCAAGAATGATTTCTTGCATTTACTTATCACTTACACTTTAATGTACTTAAAAACAAAAATTTTACTTGGTATATTTGCGAGTCGACGTTCAATATCTTACTAGTTACAGTGCTCTTATTTTCGAGCTTTAGATAGTTTGAAAAACCTATGAAACAGATCACCAGTATTAATCACGGAATTCTTTCAACGTCGAATTACCACAAGTACACGCCACCTTGTAAAGGGAAAACATGACAGCATTGTATTTAATATGCTTTTGAAATTGGACTCGGGAATATACCTAGTAAGATTCTTGTTTAAGTACATTAATATATATATATATATATATATATATATATATATATATATATATATATATATATATATAAATCACTCTGATTTCAGTATCTGCACATTGGAGTTTGCGTTCTAAAATTCAGGTTTTTCATATAGGCGAACAAGAAGACATATTGGAAGAAAAACTGTAAAAGAAATAAAATGCCGCTAGAGCAAACGCTAAGACACTACAGAGAAGTCAGTTTGGCGTACGGCCATCTCGTTTGGCGTCCGATACGCCGTTTTGGCGCACCAGTTCAATCGGAACAGAATAGCCCATTTTGACATACACAGATGCGCGCGCGTGTGTACACACATACACACACGCACTTTCAATCTTATTTCTTTTAAAATAAATGTAGCAGAAGAGGAGGTATTTACTGCTTTAAAATCACCAGCAACAAAGTTGTAATACAAAGACATCCGCCGTCGCTTATAAATTGCATTACATGTACATCTCGTCAACAACTTTTAACAACCGTATTTATTAACTTTAATTAAAAGCGAGTTCATGGTGTCATTCGAATATAAGTAAAAACCGCATTACTTCCTACTGTTATTTCACACTCTCCCTATATATTATTTATTTATCTTCGATCGTTAATAAACTACTTTTATTCATCCACTCAAGTCAAAATACACTTTTTAAACCTGTAGTGGTTGACAATTGATGTCAATACAGTTTTTTTCCAAATATTATTTCAATAATTAAATTTTTTTAAAATAACGTTAATTATTAATTTCCTTTTTTTATTTAGCCTTCTATTATTGTGATTCTGGCGTATGAATATACATATTTATGTTAATTTTAATTATTTAAGAAAAATAAATTAAATAAACCTTTTCACTTTTTGACCCAAATAGTGATTGACTTGACTTTTTGTTAAATGATTTTTTTCGAATATGGTCTGCTTTCATTTTATAAACAATCTACAGTTGATTTTACTTCGGAGTGAGATTCGATATAATTTTCAGAGGTTAAACGCTTAACGTGAGACATTGGAAGCCTAATAGGATAATATTATTTCTTAGTAGGATAAACCTTTTAGTTATTACAAGGATGATCTTATTTTTCAGGTTATCTAGTGAGACTAAATTAGAAAGGTAAACGCTAAAACGTAGACTGAATCTCGCTTATTCTCAGTTCAATAAGCATACTAGATGTCGCCTACATTAATGTAAATCCATCACTCATGGGGGACATCATTGCCGCAAATATGTTGTTTATTAAACAAGTGATTTTAGTGTACTTTCGTAAAGGGTTAGATGACAGATGGGAGGAAGGAAATTATTATTTTATAGGATGTACTTGTAGTCGCATATTAATTCTGTGATAAATTTAATATTTATTCTAATATGAAATCAGAATTAAATTGTCGTGTGTAAAATATATCTAAGTAAAAAGTTTTAATATTTTAATCACTTTATTGTATAACTTTTAAAGGAGTATAAAACATTCAATTGTTAAAAAAAGTATACAATTTCTTTCTTTATACAAATAGAGTAAATTTCCTCACAAAAATTATTTAGCATCGTCTTTAGAATATAAAGTTCTACGATTTTTTTAAACATTTTTTTACGATTATTTATCTTTGAAAAACAGTCCGAATGTTGTATCAAATTGAACCGAGGTCCTATTAAACATTTGTATACCTGATTTAGCACGTTTTTACTTGTATGTGTTTGTAAATCTATGTAAATAAAATAAATTGAAGTAAAATAAAATCATACGTAATGTTTATACTGGTGCATACGGTATTTATGAATTTAAATCTTGTAATTGTTATACAAAGTATTAGAAAGTTAAAAGTAATTAAAGGAAAAGTTTTAATAATGTTTTGTACATTTTGAGTGACTATATCACACTTGAAGAATTGGATCGAGGACGGATAAGGGGTGTTTGATGATCGAAAGATTGATGATGGAGAATTGAATAATAAGGCAATGAAAGATGTGAAAAGAAACAGGACAGATAATTAGGATTGCGGGTTAATTTATGAAAATAAACTTGTATATTTAAAGAAGAATTGGATAAAATATAATGAAATAGCAAACATAATATGGATCAAAATCGTTTATAATAAGTCAAAAATTTGAAAATATATTTCTAAAACATTAACTATAACGATGCCGAAAATATAATCCGGTGAAATAAAATTTAATAGAAAATGCATAGTTACAGATATAAATATTTTGTGATCGTAGTATAATTAAAGAATTTTAATTATTTTTATTAATATTGTTTTTTTATTATTAGAGTTTTTATTCTTAAATATATAAAGAGTTTTAATTAATTACATTTCTCCATGTAGTCTATAAGTCTTATAAAATGTTTTAAATTTCATTTGTTAGTAATTTTGTTCTATGTGCTTCATAATAATAACCTGTTTATAAAAACGGAATATATGTTTTAACCTGTATATGTTAGATTTTTAACGGAATAACTGAATCTAACGTCACACACCACATACACTCTAGCATGCATGCTAGAAACACATAGCAAACATATAGTGTGTGTGTGTGTGTGTGTGTGTGTGTGTGTGTGTGTGTGTGTGTGTGTGTATATATATATATATATATATATATATATATATGCACATACTGTAGATCCTTATATGTACAGGATGACCGAGTAAACCGGGGCTTTTCAAACTAACATTACCCTTTTATTGTGTTGTTAATTAGAACGTAAATTGCATTTAAACATTTATCTACATTTGCATTTACGCAACAAAAAAAAATCACAACATCTCAATTCTAGAGACCTTGCAGGCAACGAGATATCACCGGAACGAGAAATGAGCCTTTTTGGAAACATGCGATGCACCACGGCCATTGCATCTCAATAAGTGTGTGCAGTGGTGCCATTTTGCTGGAAATAAACATTTTTTTGTTTAGTAATCGGACCATTCAATTTAAAACGAGCTTCATCAGCCATAATGATTATTACACTTTATTGTTCTTCAAGCAACACTTGCAGACGAAAGGCAAAATGCTCCTGATGGTTATAATCTCGTTCTTTTAACATCTAAGTCACACACATCTTGCAATGGTGAAATATGTCTTTCCCGAAATTGTTCGCCGAGATGCTGGAGTTAGGCCTAATTCATGAGCGTGTGTTCTTGCGAACCGACTTGGGCTACGAATCAAATCTAGCCTTATGATTTCTATATTTTGCGGTGTCCATGGAGCTTTGTTTCGGGCAGTAGACTTCGTTTTTTAGAATACTTCCATTGTTCTTAAGTTGTTATTCCACCTGAGAATCGTATTCATGCAGGTAACAATATCATGGCATCCAAGTTGAAAATGAACTAGAAACAGCTGCTGCGTAGCTGTAATAGAAGCACTATTTCGCACATACGCATCGCAAGAAGTCCCATGGTATTATACCGGCAACAACTGCTCCATGAATAATGAAATGGCATCATGTGCAGCGGTCACAGTCCCCCTCCAAACAACGACTGCCGCGCGTGTACTAGCCATTTCAAAAACGTCTGATATATATATATATATATATATATATATATATATATATATATATATATATATATATATATATATATATATATATATGCTGATACGTATTCCTTTACGGAATGCGTTAATAGTCGGAGTACAAGATGAACAGATGTACTCCGGATATATATATATATATTAATATATTAAATTTGGTGATATGTTTTCTTGTAATATAGTAAATAAATTAAAAATATTTCAAAAACAAGAATACTTTTAATGAATATATTTATTCAAAGCTTTTCGCCGATAAAATAGTACCAGCATCTTCAGGAAAATAATTATCTAATAAAATATTTTTACAAAATTAAATCATATGTACTACAAAGAATCATATGTTTATAAGTATTGCACTTTATGTAAATTTTTCTATAACATCAATGACTTTATAAATAGATTGGTGCCTTGATCTCACTTGCACCAAATAATATAATAAGAAAACAGAAACTCGAAAATAACTTTATACCTAATAAGAGAGAAAATATTTGGACAACTTTTACATTCACTGGTAACGAAATAAATAAAATTACAATATTATTTAAAGAAACAAATTTACAAATTACATATAAAACTGATAATAAAATTAAAAATTTAATAAACAATAACAAAAATCTAAATAATATGCACGAAAGAAATGGAATATATAATATAAAATGTCAAACTTGTAATAAATTATATATAGTACAAACAAAAAAGAAATTAAAAGAAAGATACAAAGAACATTTAAACGCTTATATCAAACCAAACATATACAAATCAAATTTAGCTACGCATTGTATTAATAATGGACATGAGTTTCCGGAAATAGAAAATATGAAATTAATAAAAGAATTAAATAAAGGATTAAAAATGAATATATTTGAAACATTGGAAATTTATAAGCATAAAGTTAAAGATAAATTAATTGATGAACAAATTCAAGTGAGATCAAGGCACCAAACTATTTATAAAGTCATTGATGTTATAGAAAAATTTACATAAAGTGTAATACTTATAAACATATGATTCTTTGTAGTACATATGATTTAATTTTGTAAAAATATTTTATTAGATAATTATTTTCCTGAAGATGCTGATACTATTTTATCGGAGAAAAGCTTTGAATAAATATATTCATTAAAAGCATTCTTGTTTTTGAAATATTATAAATTTATATATATATATATATATATATATATATATATATATATATATATATATATAGAGAGAGAGAGAGAGAGAGAGAGAGAGAGAGAGAGCGTTTATGTGAGAGACAGTGTATGTGTGTAATGTAATTAATATTTCTACTGATTCTGCCTACATTTGGTAACGAAAGATCAAATTAAGTGTTTACGCTTAGTTACAAGCCACTATCTTTTTTTTTAAAGCTAGATAAAATGAATTTGTTATCTATTTGAGCGTCAGTAATGGTTATTTCTTCCTCTTTGCTTCTTTACAAAGATAAACAGAAAACATGCATCGGATAAAACTGGAAACATACAGCGAGTTGGAAACAAGATTCATATTTGCACGGTTAAACTGACACTGTTATGGATATACATAAACTCCTTCCTGATAGTACATATCAGATACGTCCATGACTTGGATATATGTGTCATCTTTTGTGGTTCGTGTGAAAAATAACATAAAGCAGGTGAAGTAAGGGGGTCGCTTCGAAAACTATCAAGCAAATGCGGCCATTATACAAGTAGGCAATAATATCTAGGGGAACGGTGTTGCGTATTGACGTTACAAATGGCTATACAAGGCTCACATAACTACATAAACACGTGGAAAACAGTATAAAAGATAAAGCATCCGTCTAATTGGCTTTCGGCGTTGCCGACGTCCCGGGCTTACATCTTCATCCAAGGTCCCGGGACTATTTGCATCTTATTTATCGGCAAACTAGAAAATTAAATTTATAGACTCGCAGCACGCCAAAACCATAAATATTGAGGAAACAAGGCGAACTACCGAGAGCTAATATTTAAATAGGGGAATGGGAAAGCTCTCTGATGACGGATGAGCGTGTTGATTAGCGTGGACTAGCCTCGGGAAGGGAGACCACACAGGTCGACACTGACTACACGCAGCCCGTGTGTATACCCCGCCGTCAAATCACGCCAATTTTATGACACTTTGTTATCACAAATGAGAGGATGGGTGCGAAAGAATCAAGAATTAGACAATTATACTGGTTTTAAGATCTTTCGGAAATAACTTGTGTTCGCAACGAAAGAGTCAACTCTATGTAGTAAAAATATATTTTCATTAATTATGACCAGGATTTTTAATTCTAATATTTGTTTCCTTTATCTCCACTCTTCAAATGAAACGTAAAAAGCCTTCCTGCTTGTTTGACTTTCACATAAGACGTGTGTACTCGAGTTAAAACATTACAACACATTAGATTGAGCTAACATTATTCTAGTTGACCTAAACTTGGAGTGGGTGTATTCTAAGTTTATTAATTCGATTTCCGAACAAATAAGTATTATAAAAATATAATTAAGACAATTCCTAATTAGCTTGATAAAAAAAATGTTACTTGAGCTACTTTTTAATAAATAATTACAATTAATAATAATTAATTAATAATTAATAAATTAATTAATTAATAATTACAAGACACTGATGAAGATCGGCAAATAGCGATCGAAAACGTTCTGTCTCAGTAAGTTTTAACAAATTTACTAAATTCAAAGTTCGGATAGTCATAAACTATTGTTTAAGTGATTAATACAATTAATATATGTATACACATATGAGAGAATCGCAATATTAAGTGGCAAAATGGAAAGTGAAATTATTAATTAATTTTGATTAATGACTTAATATTTCAAAAACCTGTATTAACATCAAGTGTCACCCATTAGAAGTTTAAAAACATTTATTTGAGCTTCAGCGGATGAATAAAAAGTATTTTACTAACGATTGAAAATTTTATTCGGTGTTAATAATCTCGACAATGGAAGACATGAGATACAGAGAACAGCTGTATTGGCAAGCTCAACCTGTACCAAAAGAAGGTAATATGACTAAATTACCGTTAGTACGCATTTCCGCCGAATGAAACCATCTGTGGCTGAAACAGAACTTGAACATTATTCATATTTACCGAGGATCCAACCTGGGACGTTTAAGCCACTATAGATGCTCTTCTGCCTAGATTCCGCAACCGGCTGAAAATTAAAATTTTGCCGAGTTTACAAGCAAAAATATGTATCAAATTTTAATTTAGAAAATTAGAAATACATATTGACATTAATTGTAACTACTTGATCTTTTCTTTACTATAGCGAAATTTATTTACTTTTATAAATTAACTTTGATTCGTTTAAAAAATTAATAAAATAAATTTTAAAAGGTTTAGTACCTTTTCACTGAATTTCTATGATTAAGAACCATACATTATAATTTGCGCATTAATTGAAATAATTTACACTAAACACATACACGCACACACACTCGCGCGCAACATTTGACATACAAGTAAAATAAAAAATAATTAAATAAATGTATAAGTAAGATCCGTGAAAAAATTCACTTGCTCATTTAAATATTTCAACAATTTTCCAGTCAAGGTAGAAATAAGGTACATAGACCTAAAAAGGTGACTGCCGTGAGATCTGACGTCTAGAGGGGTGGCGCTAAGGCCTATCAACACACCACGTTAGACAAATTATCCAGAAGGCATGTGTAAAGTCTGGCCATCGTCAGCTGTTTCCGTCAACCCCTCATTCACTTCAATTGGCGCCAATTTACCCCAACCTTGTACTAAGGTTTCGAGTATATGAATATCCCTCCTATTTATGCTTCACTATCTGGTCATTAACAAGTTTAAACTTGGTGACAGCAATAAGCAATCGTTCACTGTGCCATCATAGTTCATGCCCATTCCTCCTTCACAAAGGTGTATATAGGCTACTACTTATTTATTTTTAAATATTAAAAAAAAACAGCCTACATTTTAGAAACACTTTTGTTATGTAGTTTATTAAAGTTAATATTTTAATTGTTTATTATATTTTTAGATCACCGAAAATTGTTTTCAATTAGATAAGTCATATCCAATTTGTTATATTTTTTACTCTATTCGTTTAGTCATTTTCTTTTACTTTTTATACAAATTGTCAATTTGACATACAATTTAGTATACCAGATTTGTAGCCAGGTAAACTCCGACTTTCGACAATGATTCAATTAGTGTCAATGGGTTGAATTAATTTTATACTGAAGACAATTATAAATTTTAAATACGTAACAAATTAAATACTTATTGGATAAATATTTATGTCTTTTAATAGAACACAATTTTTGAAAACCAAACAATTTAGATATAAAATTCACTATTTCAAAAGATTTGTTTTTGGCCTGTTTCTTTAAGAAGTTCAAAACCTGAAATGAAATTGAGAAATTACATGAACACATTATTTTGTGTTATTTTAACTGAAAAATTAACCCAATGACCTAAGTTAAACAAATATTGTTTTCTTAAAAGCTGTCTTTTTTATTACATTAGAAGTTTACATGCGTACAAAAATTATTCTTAATACGTTATTTAGTAGTAATATTTATTATGGTTCTAGTAAATAACGGTATCATACAAAAATTATTTTTCCTTCTACAGTTTGAAAAACGTAATATCCGCACAGTAAGACTTAAATTAAATTTTATTTTTCGCTCTCTCGCAATCATAGATTAAGTAAATGTCACATATTTAGGTAAATGCATTTTGTTTGATTTTTTACCTCTCAGAGAGACTTAACATTTTTCTCTTCTTCCTTCCCTCTTTTTCTTTTGAACAGTAAATATTATTATTAGAAATAATAACCGCCATCAATAAGAAATAGTAATAATAATAAACACAGAAATGTATACTTTGGTATTAAAATATTGTATTGTTGTGAAAATTTATAAAAATTTAGTTATTGTATAATTAGTGCATATATATTTTAACACTATAAGCCTAAGTCTTAAGTCTTCCAGTATGTCTTATAGTGAACTAAATAAATTTAAAACTATTTCAAATAAGTTTATAAAATATATTTACAGTTTAAGTTTGATCTACAGAATGCTAATCTTTGGACTCTAGACTTCAAAAATGTCTTTTTTTCATAACAAACATTTTTCACTGCCCATCATATAAGTGATTTAGAATTACTTAAAATTCTTTCCGTTATATAATAATGTTAAATCAAGGTAATAAAAAAATATATATTTAGGCAATTCCTACTTAGGTCAAGTAAAAAAGTTATTTTAGTTGCTTTTTAATAAATAATTAAATTTATATATATATATATATATATATATATATATATATATATATATCGCAATAAGTGTTCTTGTGTGTTAATAAAGAAGTAAGACAAAATACAAATACAAGAATTATAATCGAATTTACAATTCAAAGCTTTTCGTTGGCTAACAGTACCAACATCATCAGGAATATTCAATATATATATATATTAAATATGGTGATATGTTTTCTTGTAATATAGTTAATAAATTAAAAAGTTAGTTATTATGAATAAATATTCATTAAAAGTATTCTTGTTTTTGAAATATTTTCAATTTATTAATTATATATATATATATATATATATATATATATATATATATATATATAAACATATGAAAGAATCACAATATTAAGTGGCAAAATAGAAAACGAAGTTAATTACTAAAATTGATTAATTAAATTTTGATAATGAATAATATTTGATAAAACTGTATTAACACCAAGTGTCATCCACTACAAGTTTAAAAAATGTATTTGAACTTCAGTGGATCAATAAAAAGTATTTTATTAAGACTGAATATTTGACCAAGATACCTGTATATAAATAAATCCATATATAGGGAGAGTGTGAACTAATAGTAGTAATTGAAAAATAATCAACACTAACAAGCAATTGGTAAACATTATCTTGTTTCAAAGCATCAAAAAATATTGAATATTATTAAAAACAAATGTAACGGGCAGTAATTTAATAATCATAAAACAGTAATATTTTCGTGAAAATCCCTCTTTGTTTTACACGGTCTCTCTCTGTTAAAAAAAATATATATAAACACTAGCAAGGACGACACCGGGTGGTCGAAGTAACCTAAGCCGCCCATCTACCAACTGTTGGCCCCATCAAATCATTCAGGGTACACCATGTTTTCAAAAATTATCAAAAGAACCGCTCGATTGCCACGTGGTCTGGCGGAAAGTGGTCTAACTAGTGTATGCCTAGGCCGGGAGTTTTGTCGGTAGTTTACTATAATAGCAGCTTCTGGCTATCGTGCGCCTCAAGGCAATTCCTTACGTAGCCTTGTTACGCATTATCTTTACTTGATAACTATATTTAAGTCGGAGGGACTTTTTTAATTTAAAGGAACAAGTCATTATGTTTGATAAATATTTTGAAAGTAAAGTTTTTGGTTATATGTTTCAGAAAGTTTGTTTTGTCGGTCGTCCTTAGACAGCTTTGAACCGACAGCTGTCACAACATGCATGCCTACAAAACCAATTATAACTAAAATACTAACATTATAAAGAATGTTAAATATTGTATAGAAATAACTTTTCATCCAATTTGAATACAATTATTGTACAGTTTTTTTAAATTCAAATCCATCAATTTTTAGGTTTTATTAGTAAAGTAATAAGCTTGTAGTCTGATTAAAAATTATTATTAGTAGTAAAGAAAACAAATAAATAATAAATGCCTAGCCTATTTATTTGTAAAATTATTAAAGTAGAATTCTACAGTTCATGCCTTATTTCTGCAATAAGTTTTACGCAAAAGTTACAGTTGTGTGTGCAGGTGTGTGTTGTGTGTGTATATGTGTGTTGTGTGTGTGTGTGTGTGTGTGTGTTGTGAGTGAGAGAGAGAGAGATAGTGAGAGAGAAAGAGAGAGAGATTTGCATTCATACTAAAGCACTAGTTCTAAAAATATTAGGCAATTTTTATTTTTAAATTTAACAATATTAAACTCAGAGTTAAAGTGACCTATCATTTTCTTTTTCTTATAGATTATTCATCTTATTTCTTACAGTGAAGTTCTCTTTTTAATAACTATTGCACATAAATTTAAAAATGTCCGAGCTGTGTTAGTACTTTATAAGTAGGTTACTTAATAATGAAATTTGTTGTTAATGGTCAAATATTCGGTTTTATTGAAGTTAAATTCATCGGGAACTTTTCTTGTAAGCAGTACAATCTTCATAACATGAACCCTAAACTTTCGGCGTCTTGGCAATTACCACCTCCAAGTTCTTCGTTTAGATATCTTTCGTTTCTTTGTCATCTTCTTACTAGTAAAATACATCTTATTTAGCTTCTAGGTACAAATTTTAAAGCCAGTTGCAATAATGGCGAGTACTCCCTTTGATGAACAGTTTCATCTAGACAAGAATTCAATATTTATATGCTGCAAAAATTGACGATATTTACAGCTGATTACAACGCTCTACTGAACATGAGATTTTTACAAACTACTGTTGAGTTTTTTTTTTAAACATACTCTGGTGAGAAAAGATAGTTTAGACATACGTTTGTTTTAAGTTTAGAGCTTCCAGTGTATCTCAAGGAGCAAATTTACTAACTATATAAAATATAGTCGATGTTCTTTATAAATACTCTGTACTCTCACTTGATACAGTCTACCCATTGTTGATCAACTCTCAAAAACGTATAAGCTATAGACATTGATATAATAAATGTTTTTACTTGCAGATGATACATATTAATAAAGAATTTTTCACAATACAGATTTTATAGAGTGAAATGTGATTTTTTTAATTTGTGAAAGTTTTGGAACGAATTGATATTTAAAGGTATCTTTTTAATGTAAGTTTGTCGATTTCTGAATAATGATTCGGTGAGAACGCGTAGAAAGATTTATTGGATATAGATTCTCAGGCTAACGTATTTAGTACGGATCTATCTTATTTCTGTTCTGGAACAATAGCACCTAAATGGATGGCGTAAAACGCAATGTACTGTTTGGTGTAACCGCGCTACTACTGTTAAGATTTATGGGTTGTTTAGTTATTCAAAGCTAAATATTTAATTTAATTGGTTTCATAATGAATTGTGTTTTCGAAAACTTTTATAGTGACGCCTATTAAAGCTTATTGGATGGGCATAAACATACAATTTCGCGTCAGTATAGTGTTCGTCAGATTAATAGCGCCCTATAAATTCCACAGTTATAAGCTATGAGTTACTCCAAAGTAAATTAAATGATAACATGTGATTTCATTAATCAGCTGATTTTATGTCATACGTTAATTCCTTAAACAGTTGTTTAACACGATCACTATGTTACATTATTATTTGAACATTGTTATGGAATAAGGTTATTATTAAATAATTTTTGTCACTTAATAAATATATTAATTTCGATATATACATATATATAAATAACAAAATATTGACTGTAACAATAAATTATGTATTTTTAATCCAATTTTTGAAATGAAAATATTCTTAGGCGCTTATGATAACAAATGTTTAGGAATGTTCTCATTACGTAAAATTAAATGTTTTCTCAATTTAAAATTTCTTTAGACTAGACTGTAAAAGTTTTCACTTCTGTCACAACTTAATTTTTTTTTTATAAACTTTCTTCTGCGTTTATATGAACGATGGCTAAATTTAGTCTATACGAAAGCATATACTTTAACACGTGTTATTAAGGTAAGAAATTGAGTAACAAGACTCTAGCTGCAGAAGGATATGCTGTAATAAGGATCTACAATAGGAAAAGTTGGCACGGAACAGGGCTTAAGAATGTGTACCCTATTACGAAAAATGCATTCTAATATTTTCTGATACACGAAACAAATATAGATGCAACTTTGGAAAGAAATATTCATAAGTTAAAGTTAGAAATGTATTAGGACGTTTAACGCCGTTTCCCAAGGCTTGGGTGAGTATATGTGTGACGTAACACTGAGCGTATACACACTAAGGAAAACGGCAACTCTGCCGCAGTACCTGATTGGGCAAATATTCTGACGACAATACCCACGCCCTTGCCTTGGCTGCCAATATTTCTTTCTGATTTTAATTTTTCCATATGATTTACTTTAGAAAAAATAAGTATATACAGTAAACTTCCGATTATCCGTGGGCGGATTAACCGGTTTGCGGATTATCCGGGGGTCCTCCATTGTTTTACAAATATCCAATTTTTATTCCAATCAGAATCATGTGTTTAAATTTCCAACGGTGAATTACGACGTAAATACATATAAGGCTTAATAGAAGTTAAGATGAAGGGAATAGATGTGTAAATATGTACGTACTAATTTTTACATTGAAAGGGAAGCATCCCGAGGCGGGCCAGCGAAATAAAAGGAGCGAGCAGACTTCTGTATATAAGAGACAATGACAAAATGCTTTGACGCCCGAAAACCTAATGTGTATCATAAGATTGTAAACAAATGTCAACTAATCTCGGCTATAAATAGTCTAGGATGTAACATATGCATTATCCATGTCTGTCATATACATTATCGATCTTTATGGCTTTGTGACACAAGTAGACACTGTGCGACAAAATGGTTCTCAAGAAACTTAGATCGCACATTAAAGCTAAATCAATGCTCACAAAAAAAGAGACGAAAGTGGCAGATTTTTTTTTTTCTAAGTGAAAGTATTATGTGTAAAGGAAATTACATATGTACATACATACTTACTTTTGACATATACTTATGTACGTATTGTAAATAGTTAGACATATAAATGTACATGTTATAATCCGTCAAATACATCGACATTTTAAATTATTTTCTGTATTTATTTTGTCCTCTGACGATTATTTTAAAATTGCATTAACCGGGGTCATTATTTGTGTAACTTATGGTATAATAATCGATTATCGATCGTTTTGCGTATTCTTTGTTCATAGCGGATTATCCGGGGAATTCGTTATCCGGCGTTGTCGGGCCACCCTTTTCCACGGATAATCGGGAGTTTACTGTATATATATATATATATATATATATATATATATATATATATATATATGTATAGGCCCGGGGAGGCATTGTCTAAGCCCTGAAAATTGCGTTCATTTATTTCTAAAATAGTTCATTTAGCGTTATCCAGAGTACACCAAATGAAGGTGAACTACTTTTTACCCCAACAAGTGCTACTTTCTACAAGTGCCATTCCCAGCACTCTGCCAAGGACTGTCGTCGCTTCCTTCAGGATAAAAACCTGGCATGACTACCTTCAAATCCACCTGCACAGGATAGTGGAATCCCTTATCTATCTTTTGTCCAACAATGGAGACCAAACGACTGACCATCTGGCCGTCTGTGTAGCTCTGGAGGAGAGGACACAGTAGAGAGACGGGCAAGGCTTACTGGACGGCTCGGGGTCTAAAACCGGGGACACATCTGTCATTCAGCCTTCCGATCCGACTACATCGGATCGGTGCGGGATCGGAAAGGAATGAAGAACTGCTCCTGCACCTTTCAGATTTTACAGTATTCCATTTTGACATCGCCAGTCACTGTGCCAGTCTCGAAAGATACTAATTTTGAATCATTTTAGAAAGTGTTTGTTATTATTTTCATTTATGTCTATCTGTTACGATGGAGAAGATCCAAATTATCAGAAATAGACGATGGAGAGCAATGAAGAACGAGAATTTTGGGTAATTGATGCTTGGAAAAAGAGACACGAAGAAGAAGAGTTTGGTACACTTTTATCTCATCTGTTGGACGACGAGAAAAAAATTTTAGAATAATTTAGATTGTCACGTTTAATCAGTTGAAACGTAAACTAAAAGAAGAATTGTCCAGACAAGACACATATTTTAGAAGAGCTGTCACTTCTAGACACCGTTTGGCAGTATTTTTAAGGTAAGATACTAATATATAAAGTAATAAAAAAACAATTAGGGTTATCATATATAGGCTATCGTTAGTTGATCGAATTCTTAAAAACAAAACCTACCAATACATAAAATACAAGCCTGGGTTAAAGTGAAAGTGACTGAACATTTGCAGTGAACATTGTGTGGACATAACGAAATAAAGGAATAATTGTCTAATAATGTACCCTAAGTGCAGTAAATGTTTATTGAATAAATGTGTGTCAGTTAGAGAATTTTAAGAATAAGTAGTGGTTAGTAAGCTAAATGGAAATTGATTTATAGCAGAGAATTGTATAATATGTGATGTTATATGTAATTATCAATTAAAATAATGAAGCTCAAAGAAAATTTATCTTACAAAAATAATAATAATAAATGATCACCCTTAATAACCCGAGTTAACTCGGAAAGTCATTATGTGGTTTAAATTACTAGACCGAGTAAACTCGGGGCGTTTTTGTGTGTGATGTGTTACACAAAGCGATAGTGATCGATAATGTAAACGCAGACGTAGATAATGCCTATGTCACGTCCTAGACTATTTATAACCGAGATTAGCTGACATTTGTTCGACTAGGATACAGTTTGTACTGTCGGAGCATAATCGGACAACGACAACGGCAACGGAGACGGACGGGTCACGTGACGGAAAGGTGTGGCCTGCGGCATTGCCAAATCACTGTCAATTCCCCTGTCATGCAGTCGTCCGGCAGTATGAACGGAAGGCTGCATGACAAGTGTGTCCCCGGCTTAACGGCCCAACACCCAATCTCAGGCGCTGAATAGAAGAAGAAGAAGACTTTAGAAAGTTAACATTATAATTCATCTTTCCAATTAAAAATGAATAAATACTCGTCACTAGTTTATAAAAATACTGCTGATGTTCTACCTACAAAGTTGTAGTTCTAGATCAAAATATCTCTTGTCAGTTGTAGTTTCATTAAAACTTAAGCGATCTAGCATTGGAGGATACCTTGTTAAGAGTTGTTTCTTTAATTTGACATTGTTAACTAGATCTTCGTTTTGTTTAACAGTGTATTTTAAAGTGCAATAGAACGTCATTATAATGGACTTAATGCAGCTTAGAGTTGTCTCTTTTAATAAAATCCGTTTCATAGCGAAAAGTTTTCTTACATAGCTAATACTTTAATTTCTCGTAATAAAGAAATGTAAATGGTGAATGAAAATGAATAAACTGATTTAAAACATCTACATTCACACAGTCCGTTATAATACGGTCCATTATAACGAGGTTCTACTGTAGGTAACTTTTCACTCGAAGACTTTGTTTGAATATAAGTAAAACCTTTATGTGTGCAATTAATAAACTAACAACTTAGCGAACTTATAATTTAAAACTTACAGTCTTTGGGTTGTACATCTTCAGGTTTTTTTTTAATACATACTTATTTATAAAACTTAGCGAAAACCTCTACTTGCTGGTGTTTTTCAGCAGACACTAGATCAGTGCATTGTTCAATTATGTGAGTCACAGACAAGGCTGTTGGGGGTGGTTCTTTGTCAGTGTATAGTTTATTTATTTATTTATTTATTGAAAAGATATTTACAGGAAGGATGGTGAATCAATGGTGAATAGTGTTTTCCGCTCTACCTGATTTCATAGAATTAATAGAAGTGTTTTATCTTTCGGTTTTACGAATGTAAAAAATCAGTATCATACATTTGGTAAAATTATGTTTCCACTTTGATAAAGATATGTAGTATGGTTTTGCACGCTAATTTTGAGGTATGACATCGGTGAATATATATATATATATATATATATATATATATATATATATATATATATATATATATATATATAAGTGTGTGTGTGTTTGTGTGTGTGTTCCTCATAGTTTTAAAACTATTCTCACAGCCAAATTACAGGACTCTGCAAAAGCCAGCCGGTTGTGTATAAACTAACTGTAAGTGTATAAAAAAAACTAACATAAAAAAATATTATAAAATTTATTATACTTCAGACTCCTTATGATGTAGTGAAAAAAATAAAACATTTTTCTTATACCTCCCTCAGATATTATTTCTTTCAAACTCTTTTTAAAAAAAATGTAAAAATGAAACAGAAAATTAGACGTAGTCTGTGTGTTGAAGTATTCGCTGGAAGAAAAATCAATGCCATAACAAGATATTGTAATCATTAAAAAGTTGAAATACTCGGTCATACCATGAGAGGTGATAGATATGAAATCCTTCAAATAATAATTCGAGGCAAGGTTTTAGGAAAGAAGAGTGTTTCAGGTATTGGTTGAAGGATCTGCGAGATTAGATCTTTTAAAGGAGTGTGCTTTTATTTTGAAACTGCCCATTTCCCTATGACCTAACCTTCCGAAACCGACTGTAATCAGAAGAAGGTGTTAGGCAATTTCTGAGTCACGTGAAAAAGAAGGGAAAATTATACAAGTTTGGGAATGAAATGAAAGAATTTCAGATGAACGATCAGAACTAATGAAAAATTAAAATCTCAAATAAAATTTGTTTTGGTTGACAAATTATTCACCCATTAAAATCATAACCTCAAATCTTACTACCATTAGATATATTTAAGTGCAAAATGTAGTTATTTTACATTTATATTATATTTAATGGTATAGAACCCTTCAACGTCAGCGTAGATAGAAAAGTTATTTAATTTTAACTGGATTTAAAAAAAATGTCTTTTTCACAAATAAAATAAACGAAATCACTTCAACTCTCAATCACATTCTTACGAAAACTTGTTTAGGGACGTCCCGAAGGAATGCTGGCGTCCCAATCTCTCGGTTAATTATAAAGGACTGTGCGTAATCTATGCAAGAAAGCCGAGAACAGCTTTTTATCCGGAGGGTTTTACGACTCGCAACGCGGGTCTTAGACATGTTTCGTTTTACTTGGTTATTTTTATTGTGCATAAAGTGTAATATTTTCACGGTGGCCGAAACTGTTGATTACAAATAAGGTGGTCAGTTAGAACATTCGGATATGTATGATGGACTTTCACGGATTTAATGATTCAATCAAGACACGGTGCTAGTTAAACTTCTGTGGGTCAGTTTAATTTTGGGGGAATACGGTTTCGTTTCGCTTTCTTTTCCCATCTTATATTGATGATTTTAATACAATTTTAACATCATCGTTTCCAGATATTCTGAGGTACATTCTGTTATTCTTAATTAGGACGGCAAATATATCTTTAAAGTTACTGTCATGATTTCCGCCATAAAAATAATCCGACATAGTTGATTAATGTTTTTGCAGATTCTTGTTTATACACTAACAAAAAAATGTAACAGAAAAATTTAACGATTAAAAAGTTTCTAAAAATTAAATTCATTGCTTTTTCATCACACCTTTTTATTCGTCACAGCCGTGGTAACTTTTTAATTGGCTTTAACATTTCGAAATCTAAACAACTAAACCAAAATACATATCTGTTTGTGATTATTTATAACATCATCGTACATTGAAAAATGTGTACTACTTAAACAGAAATACTGCTTATACTTTACTACTGCCCAGAAAGTTAGTGAAGGCAGCTAGCGGAGAAAGCAATATCGATTTGAAAGAAAAGAGACGATTTTGCTACACGAGAATGCTTACCCTCACCCCGCTCAGCTGATTCAAGAAACCATTGAACAAATGGGTTGCAAAATAAATTTTACGTTCAGTCAAGATTTGGCTCTCTCTGATTTTAATTTTCTTAATCTACTCAAGGATTAATTACGTGAAAAAAGGCCCAACAACAAACGAGGAGGTTGAAGAATTTGTAGATAAAAAAACAAGACAAAGACTTCCAAGTATCAGATATAAAAAGTAGCATATTACCCTAAGGCCCGATTATTGATAGTGGTAGCAATTAGTTAAAGATGCAATAAAAGTTTTTTTTTTTTAAATACACATTTTTTTGGTCACTCTGCCTTTTTAGTTATTACGTGTCCCTCGTAGACGTGTTTTGCATTTAAAATTATCTTTCAATTGAATCTACTCGAATTACATGCTTCAGCTGTAGCATATCTTTTCCGTGATATTTTAACCGTGAAAATATATAAAGTATCCATGATAGTCATTAAAAAATATAACAAAGTCACGATTTAAAGTGTTTCCTGTGATATATTCAGAAAAAACAAAATAATGTTTATTGAGGGAATATTTTACTTGCATTTAACCTTTAAAAACAAATCATTTAAACCTTTTTAATTGTTGATTTTTAGTCTTATTGTCACACAGCCCAACTTCATTCCAGCATAGGAGATGAAAACGTGACACACCCGTACGTTAGGTAGTCTAAGTACAAAGTACCGGCGCTTCAGTCTCACATTTCCTAATCGACCAGTATTATTATTTATAATTATTACATTTATTAAACGTCTGTGTTTTTTATAGCAGAAAATATGAGTAAAAGTACATTAGAATAATAGATTTGTATCATTGGAGGATTAAAAATATTGGATTGTTAAAAATATTATAAAACTAAAATGTGTAAGCTATCTTAAAAGAAGAGGCAAGAATTTCTTTTATTGAAAGATATTGTTAAAACTATAAATCACCTGATATCTAGTATTATACATGAATTTTCTTCAAGTAAATTTTAATAAATTACTAATTTTTTACACACACACGCGCGCGCACGCGTTAAATCATTACACACACACACACACACACACACACACACACACACACACACACACACACACACACACACACACACACACACACACACACACACACATGTATATATATATATATATATATATACATATATATATATATATATATATATATATATATATATATATATATATATATATAGAGAGAGAGAGAGAGAGAGAGAGAGAGAGAACCCACCATTTCTCTGGCAAATCTCTTGGGTTATAGCATGTATATTCCTCGCGCCTTTATACATAAATATAAAATACGTTTTCTTGTTTAATAATTTAAAACAACATAGGTTATTCAAATACAAGAATATTTATTAATTTATATCCAAAGCTTTTCGTTGGTAAACAGTACCAACATAATCAGGAATGAAAATTACAATAATGTCATTAACAGATGACATATATATATGTCATCATATATATATATATATATATATATATATATATATATATATATATATATATATATGTTTAATAAAAAGGCGATGATAACCTCGATAGGTTTTTCGCCTGGAAAAAAAATGTTTAATAAAACCATTTTCATACAAGAATAAAACCTTTTTGAGTCTTCTTGTAGGAACAGAATAAGTTAGAAGTGTGCTAAGTTAGTTTTGATAATGCCGATACTGCTAATCGGCGAAAAGCTTAAACTTTATAATAAAATTAAAAAAAGGTTTTATTCTTGTATGAAAATGGTTTTATTAAACATATACATTTTATCAAGAAAAATTTAATCTTAAAAATACAATATATATATATATAAATAAATAAATAAATAATATATATATATATATATATATATATATATATATATATATATATATATATATATATATATATATATATATATTTATTTATCTGTGTGTGTGTGTGTGTGTGTGTGTGTGTGTGTGTGGTGTGTGTGTGTGTGTGTGTGTGTGTGTGTGTGTGTGTGTGTGTAATATGCAAATGCATGGTATATATTATTGAAAATACTTCATAACGAAAACTATAATTAACTACTTTAAACTGACCTTGTTGTCAGCGTTCTCGAAGTAGTTGAGTTGTAAAGTATTTACGAAACACCAGAGATTGACTAAATCTTCAAATGCTTAGATGCTGATTTTTCTTTTTTATATATAAAATAGATACTTTTTTTGTTTATATATGATCCTAGCTACATCAATATAATTTTGTTTTTGTCAGTTTATGGTTTTAATGTTTAACGAGATGAAAAATAACTTTAAAGCAAAACTGTTTTGCTCTATTGACACATGTTTTCTAAATTATAGTGTGATTCTTTGAAAAAATAATTTAAAATTTTTAAAAATGCAGTTACATTTTGTGATACATATTATTTTTAGAGCCAGTTTTTATTTAACAAACGCGATATTGAGTCCTTTATTATTTCTTATTTGTTTCATAGTAAGACGATACATACTACCCGTTAATGGAACTTATGAGATAAGTGAGTAGTTTTAGCATCCATTTATGTAGAAACTGGGCGCAATCGAAAAAAAGTCAAGTTTATCAAAAACATTTTAAAGTTTCAGTTACACACATAAACTAGATTACATCGAATAGAATTTCATAAACAATAGTTTCGTGGTCGGAGAAACATATATTTGGAAAAATATAAAATACGAAAGGTTTGACAAGTCTATTATTGCTGCTCCTATATTAGAGATTAATAATTATTTAGATGATAATAATGTTAAATTAATTAAAAATGTTAGGAACCATAAACGATGAATAGTTCTAGTGTATATATTAGTAAGTATTTTATTAAATTCTGCTAGTTACCCTATTCCAAATTATATTTTGTATTTACTTTTAAAGTAATGATATGAGTTTCAATGTAATTTTTGGATGGATATTATTTTTTTCTTTGATAAAATTTTATATACAAGGATTTGTTTTATGTTCTGTATAAGTTACGACAATGCGACTTCTTGCAGTTACCATGGGGTCGTGGTCACGCTTTATTGAGTAGAGACCGCGGCGTTCTGGGTGGGGGCAAGTAGTTTGGTTCATTATAAATAAGACTAATGTGTAGAGTATTGTTATGTCTTCTATGGGTACGTTTTAACCGAAATGTACATAAGACTAGAATAAAAATCTTTGTGGATAGATGTGTGTATTATTTATTTATATGTAGGAATTTTTTAAGTAAATTCCTTTGATAGGTTATGTCTGCAATTGCTAAGACAGACATACATTGTGGTTTTTGCAAGATTTATTTGTGTATGTTTGAGGTCGTATATCCGTGTTTATACTCCACACGTGTGCTACTTTAGAACACATGCTTAAAACGTACAACGTGTGTTGCTAGGTTGCATTTACGCGCTTGCAAAGGAAATGAAGGCGCAACAAACTTTCGCATTGATTAAATAATCTACAGTAGCCTATCTACACTATTTATATAGTGTGAATAAAATATAAGGCTACTCTATATTGCCATTTAAAACAGTCAGAAAAGCCAAACTCTATTATAAAACTGCACATTTTGGCCACTACCAGTTTAATCCCGTCCTAAAAATTCCAAATTGTAACTTTTTACTGGACGTTTTGTTCACTTACACATTTTGCCAAGTCCTCAATTAAAAAATTTTAACGTTAGTAATGTAAACTAGTCTAGTAACACCTCATTTTAGAGGTCCGAAATTTACCTGGCAACAGTGCGTATTTAAATACCATTCACTATAGAGTGGCCAGCAGGGACTGACTTATTCAAACTGGATATCTTCGTATAAGGACTCTTTACACACAGCTTGTCTTTAACATATTTGTAACGATTTGAGGAAACGAATTTTCCAAGGAATTAAAGAGTTCTACGACAATCCGTCCTGCTTGCCTTTTCAGGATTTTAAAAAGGATAGTTAATGAGCTATCCTTCTTAGCGTCCAACGGTGGTACTTGAGAAGTACTGGTGCTAGTCTAACAAATTTTTAATTTAACAAAATTATTAAATTAGCTATAATAAAGGTAAATATTAAATATTTCTAACAAACTGTATATCTATGTTTTACAATTTTTGAATACAAAATCATTTATTCCATATAGTTTTATTTCAGTATTTAATGTTAAGCCTGGTTTTTAAACCCACATATTTTAAATTTGTCTCTGCTGCTATTTTGTACTAACTTGAGGTAGAGACTTCTAGATTACATAGTTAATTCTCTTCTATAAAGATCTTAAAAATAAGAATTTGAGTTTACATTTAAAATTTTAAGGTTGCCTCCAAAAGGGTATGAGGGGTTTACGGACGGGGGATTTCTGAGTAGTCTTTATTAAGTTAATATAGGGTACCCATAAGTTTGATTCACTATCCATATAATACTGAAAATACGTTTATAAAACTGGCTACAAACTCAATACTTGGGGGGGGGGGGTTATAATCATAGCTATACCTTTCCTGCTACAATTATCCGAAACATTATCAAATTTAATCTTTAATACAAAGTAACATGTAATTGATATCTAAACACTTTTGCCAACATTTGTTGCCAAAACTGTTGATCTAGTAAGCGGAGCTGTGGGTAAATAAATGAGATCATGTTGGCCTGGGTGTGCTAGAAAGACTTTTCTATTCAAAGTCGGTTTCAGCAAGTAATTAAAATAGAGTATTTATATTGCATGAATAAAATTACAGTCTATAAGAATTTTTCAGTTTTTATTTTAGATTATTTCAATTAAGATTATGAAAAAGTCTAATAATTTTTCCTTCTCACAATACACTCTATGTGCTTTATGGACGTGTTTGCTAATCTAATTCACAATGTACACAAGGGTCTGTGTATTTTATCGGCCGTATAGCGAAAGCAAGATTGGCCGGGTAATAAACTCTCTAATATAGAATTTGTAGCCTTTCATAATATTTTAGTAGTTAATAGTAAAAAGGGTTATTGAAAGTACTAAAATATTTCTAAACAAATATTTATAGTAAATTTCTTTTTAATAATTGTTATGAGTCAATAATTGAATTATTATAATTAGGTTATTGTTAAACAATGACTATACAACATTTATAAATAGCACAACAAAGACCACAAAATACCAAAAGAATGTAAAATGTCAGCATTAAAGCCCAAATTGCAGTTTTAGTCTAAATTATGGTGAAACGTATAGATTTAATAACACGACGTCAGGATGTATAAATACGACGTATAGAATAAAGCGTCAGAGAAAAAATATTCTAAAATACAAGTGAGCATAGTATGACGTATAGTTAAGCTATAAAATTGGTAACAGGTAGACACCTTTTCATGACCCCTATAGAGCGTAGGTCAACCTCATGCCTGTGACCCTGTAAACGTAGTGCTATGATGAATATTGTATCCTCTACCAAGGGGGTTAACTTTCTTCCTTAATATCGTAGGACCCATATTCGCAAATCTTTCTTATCTCTTGTATGCGAAAAAGGTCTTAGCGGTTGATTATCTAGCTACAAAAACATTAAAACAAAAGCTAGGTATAAAACAGATCATATATGAAATTCATTAAATTAATTGTTTGAATTATTTATGGATAAAGAGTAAATTTATTATAATTTAGTTTATTCAAAGCTACTAGGTTTGCTTTGTATATTTTAAAGACTAAAAAAGGCTGATTGAATAAACCGTGACTGGCTACAAAAAAAAAGAATATATTAAATTGAAAAAAATTGTTAAATACGAATATTTGAAAAAGAGAGTGAAAATAAACCATTGATTAGCATAGGTCATTAAAACCATACGAATAAATTTAACAGCTATTAAAATCTTAAAAGTAAGGGCAATTAGATCTGTAGTAAACGTGTCTAGAGTTTGCTCTCCTTAACGCCTACCTTGGAATTCCACCCATTCGCGTGCCCGCGACTTAAACGAGAAACATTCCTCGTAAACATAAAGCAGGAGTAGGCTAGAGTGAGACCCAATAAACGCGATACAAAAAAGAATGTGAAGTATATGAAAACAATACCGGAAAACCTTGTTGGTGGTTTGTCCCATGGTGGCCGAGACCGATTTAGCGGGAGCCATGCGTAGCGTAAAAGAGAGAGATATTAAAAAAAAAACTTGTGAAGGAATAAAGCGTAATAAAAACAAAAACAAAGAATTTGCAAATATGAAGGGATAGGTTAAGGCGTAATTGTAGATACTGCCTTTATCAAGAGCAATGCTTAGTGTAAACAATAACGGGTAAACCAGCTGATAACGTGAGACCTAATATCAGATGCTGTCTTTATCATGCTGGATGCTTAGTGTAAGCAATAAAAGATAAACCATCTGATAGCTTGAGGCATAGTGAAAGATTCCGTCTTTATCAGGAGCAATGCTTAATGTACCCTAAACAATAAGAGAAAACCAGCTTATAACTTGAGATTTTATGGCAGATACCGTCTTTACCAGGAGCAATGCTTAGTGCAAACAATAAAAGATAAACCAGCTGATAGCTTACGGCATAATGAGAGATTCGGTTTTTATCAGGAGCAATGCTTAATGTACACTAAACAATAAGAGAAAACCAGCTTATAACTTGAGATTTTATAGCAGATACCGTCTTTACCAGGAGCAATGCTTAGTGCAAACAATAAAAGATAAACCAGCTGATAGCTTACGGCATAATGAGAGATTCGTTTTTTATCAGGAGCAATGCTTAGTGTATCCTAAAAATTAAAAGAAAACCAGCTTATAACTTGAGATTTTATGGCAGATACCGTCTTTACCAGGAGCAATGCTTAGTGCAAACAATAAAAGATAAACCAGCTGATAGCTTACGGCATAATGAAAGACTCGGTTTTTATCAGGAGCAATGCTTAGTGAGTCCTAAACAATAAGAGATAAACCCGCTTATAAATTCAGTTTTAATGGTAGATACCTTCTTTATCAAGAGCAATGCTAAGTATAAACAATTAAAGATAAACACGCCGATAGCTTGAGGCATAATGAGAGATTCGGTTTTTATCAGGAGCAATGCTTAGTGTATCCTATACAGTAAGAGGTAAACCAGCTTATAACTTGAGAGTTTATGACAGATACCGTCTTTATCAAAAGCAATGCTTAGTATAAACAATAAAAGATAAACCACCTGATAGCTTAAGGCATAATGAGAGATTCGGTTTTTGTCAGGAGCAATGCTTAGTGTACCCTAAACAATAAGAGAAAACCAGCTTATAACTTGAGTTTATGGCAAATACCGTCTTTACCAGAAGCAATGCTTAGTGCAAACAATAAAAGATTAACCATCTGATAGTTTGAGGGATAATGAAAGATTCCGTCTTTATCAGGAGCAATGCTTAGTGTAGCCTAAACAATAAGAGAAAACCAGCTTATAACTTGAGAGTTTATGGCTGATACCATCTTTATCAAGAGCAATGCTGAGTATAAACAATAAAAGATAAACCAGCTGATAGCATGAGTCATAATGAAAGATTCGGTTTTTATGAGGAGCAATGCTTAGTGTACCTTAAACAATAAGAGAAAACCAGCTTATAGCTTGAGAGTTTATGGCAGATACAGTCTTTATCAAGAGCAATGCTGAGTATAAACAATAAAAGATAAACCAGCTGATAGCATGAGGCAAAATGAAAGATTCGGTTTTTATCAGGAGCAATGATTAGTGAATCCTAAACAATAACAGATAAACCAGCCTATAACTTTAGAGTTAGTGGTAGATTCCGTCTTTATCAAGAACAATGCTTAGTGTAAACAATAAAAGATAAACCAGCTGATCACTTTAGAAATAAAAAAACATCCCTTTTTTATCGGGATCAGTGGTTAGTGTGAACAATATAGAATCTAATGTGAATGTATCGAAATGATAATGGCAACATCATTACTGAAACATACCCTATAAGATTAAACATTCTGTTTAAAAAAATTATTATTAGTTTTTTATTTGTATATGCCTATTAAAATAATAGAAAATCTACATTAACAACAGTCGTATTAGTCGATGTGAAGCTTTGTAAACATTATATAACATAGTAGCAGAGTATATATAAACAGTGTAAGATAATATAATTACAAAATAAAGCAAACCAAGCCCACAATATTGCGTTCGATACTACAATAGAATCGGTAAATAAAAACAGAAAATATTATTTTCATTTTACATTTTTTCCAAATTTAATTGTTGCTTAATGCAAATGAAAGTATTCCAAATGCCTTATTGTCCGTAATTATAGATTAATTTATAACTATCAAAATATAGAATAATAACATAACCAATACAGTTTGTCTAATGGTGAAATGCCTTGGATATAGCTCTCTCTCTCTCTCTCTCTCTCTCTCTCTCTCTCTCTCTCTCTCTCTCTCTCTATATATATATATATATATATATATATATATGTATATATATATATATATGAGAGGAAAAAACAGATTAGTATACGTCCTCTCTCTAACGTTTAATCTCAAAACGAGATAGATAGATAGATAGATAGATAGATAGATAGATAGATAGATAGATAGATAGATAGATAGAGAGAGAGAGAGAGAGAGAGAGAGAGAGAGAGAGGGAGGGGGGGGAGAGAGAGAGAGAGGGAGGGGGGGGGAGAGAGAGAGAGAGAGAGAGAGGCTTGCACATGTACATTAATATTTAAACGCTTGTTTATGTGTTAAACACCCTTTATATATATATATATATATATATATATATATATATATATATATATATATATATATATAGTTTCACGTATGATCACTTGTTATATTATTAAATCTTCCCTTAGATCAATAAAAGTTCTTGTACAGACCTAAGCAAGTGTTTTCATAATTATCTATAACCAAATTGAATAATTGTAAACTAGTATATTAAGTTGAAGATGGGAATTGCTAAAAACATACAACTTAATATATTAAATTTCATAATTCTTATAGATTTTGTTAGGCTAATTTTAATACATAAAACTCTTAGAGTAAAATATTTCTTCAATATTATAGCCTTATTATCGAAAGCCCTTGATATTTGAGAAAAATAATTATTAACAATACAGAAATAACAATGATAAGATTAACAATAAAATCACTTCGAAGACAAGGAAAAAACAACATCATAAGAGCAACAAAACCTCGAAAAATTTAAGAATTTTTTTAACAATAATATAATGTAGCAGTTTTTGTTACCCACAGCGATAGGCGAAACCTTTACTGATTTCATAACTGAGACACTGATCAGAACGTAACAGTAATGGTTTTTGTAAATCTTCACAAGTTATAAGTTCGTCAAATTGTTAATTTGTTAAGTTTAAACCTAAAACAATTAATAGAAAATTAAATTATTTAAAATCAGTTCCTACTTAGGACAACAAAGGCAAATTTTATTTTAGTTTTTTTTATTAACTAATTACAATTAACATAAATGCGTTAAAACATCTGTTCTACCACATAACCTATAACATAAAGTCAACTGTTTTATGAAATCATATGTTATCACTTATTTTAACCCATACAGGACAAAGTATATTGCATAACTTGCCCATTTTGTGAGAAGTTGTCCTCCCATGTAAAACAGAAATTAATGGATTATTAAATTTAATTAATTATCTAATATTTGAAAAAAAACTATAGTATTAACATCAGCTAGCGTCCAGTATAAGTATAAAAAATGTATTGAATGGATGAATAAAAATTATTTTATTAGCGATTGAAAATATGAACAAGTTATAAATAACGAGAGTGTGAATTAATAGAAGTAATTGAATAAAATAATGCTAAGGCTATGTATTAAATTGTACCCAGCGTTAAATAAAATCGTCATAAGTTTGTTAAATATATAGTCAGTATATATTTAGCGAGTTAATCAACAAGAGAAGTTAAATGACAGATATATCAAGCAATATAATTTGAAAAATTATAGTAAACAATTTAAAAACCATAAAATCATAGAACCATTATTGTTCAACGCGTTCGAATCGTGACTGCCTTTAGAGGATGGCGCGTAACCGATGGTCTCGTTTTTTTGTTGGCTTCCACTAACTGGACAAAGGAATGCTCCTTCAAATTTGTTATTTGAAGACAAAGGAATGTTCAAACACTGTTATTAGATATGCATGATTGATTTCTGTTATGAACTGTACTTGCAGAAAATAATTAACATTTAATGAAGATTACATTTCGCCGGTAAAAACCAGTCAAGAATTACTAGTGCAACGTTAATGGCGAACAGAGAAAGAAATGAGTGGGGGAGCTAAATACTTGGGTCTGCAGCGATTTTAATCAAATTAGAAGCGCCAGGCTGTGAGCCGTTTGGCCGCTTGGACAGTGGTGGAACTGTCAGAGTAAACAAAACGTTGCCTAAATGTTGAAGTGTATCTGGAATATTATAAACACTTAATATCAGTGAAGGTCACTATAAAATGAGTTGAAACTAATCTAATAAGTTTAGCCGGTTAGGCTTAATGGTCATTTAACCTATGCTACTTTAAATTCTACACAAACATACCAACTTATTTTATCTATAATTGTCTTATTCACCTTACAAATTATATTTCATAAAAATAAAAAAGATAATCGTAGAAAAATTTATAAAAATTTGAAATTAATCACATCTATATGTAAAATATATCTAAAAAGAATGAATAATAATGAAGTTATTAAAAATAATTAGCTATTATTGAGTGTAAACAATTGATAAATAATTCAAAAATGTATTTGGTAATTATACGCCTAAAACGTGAAATAAGGTCTTGCATCGATTACCCGATCATGAAAATACGCTGAAAGAAAATAATATTTGTAATATAGGGCGTGGAGCATGGAACATTTCCTTATTTAAGTGTTAACAATTATTTCTTAATGCTTTTGTAATGGCAGTACAACTGTACATAAATACTGTAGTATGTGTACTGTATATGTAAATTTTAAAGTTGATGTATAGATTGAAAAAAAAAACTTAAAGTAATATAGGCTACACATTATAAAATTATATATAGGAATAAGTACTTAGACAGCACAATTTGTTGACGTCTTCCTGTTTATATTATTTATTCTGCCCTAAATATTAATTTGATTGAGAATACAGTAATACAGTACGCCTACTCTTTATATTATAACTAATTGGTTGTAGTATTACAGTAATAACATGTAAAGTACAGTCTAAATATTTTTCAAAACGTAATCTGTAGCTTTATATTTAATTTAAATATGTTCCCATAGTAGTACATAGTTATATGCAATATAAATTTAAAAAAAATATATTTAATATGTTTAACTATCCGACCAGTTCCCATTTATTTTGGATCGTATCTCTACTGTGCTTGATTTTAAAGGACAATTAATACATTATGGAAGGTGATTAAAAATGGCAGTTATTGGCAAATACAAATTTCGGTATTGGATAAATTTTCTTAGCGGTATCACCCGCGAAGGTAGGAAACGATTGTATTTAAATAAGTTAAATAACACCCCCAGATGTGTAGGGAAAAGCGTGGTACCCTGTGTGCTTAATTAGACCTATTTACTATATGGCCCATAAGTAGGGGCAAATACACCTCTTGTTAGAAGGAGAAGAAACGTGGGTGTAATCATAAAGTAACAATAAAATATTTTTATAATTCCCTGGTATTAGAAGTGGAAAAAATATGAGATTCTAAAGGACGGGATACCAGAAGTAAATCTGTCCTTTAGCGGGATAACGAGATGCGTCTACAACTATCTTGACAAAAACAATTTCCTTATTGATACAGACTTGATACACTCGGTGAATATGTTTCAAATAATATTCTGCTTATCCCTCAATTTAAAATTTCACCAAAATACTTTAAATACAATTACGGTTTCTGAAATATTTTAAATAGCATTGGTTTAATGCTTGATGTAAACTTGAAAGCCTGATCATTTCTAAAGTAGGCGGAGCATCTCCTCCAAGTGACATCAGAAAAGTGGGCGGGGTATAGTTGCTATTTAATGTTTAATAGTGAGTTAATTTATCTTCGTCTTTTAAATTATTACAATATTGTAAAATGTATCTCAATCATTAAATGTTGCCTTACTATTCTTAAAAATGTTGTCTAATTATTCAAGTATAACTTCCTAAATAAATAAATTTTACATGAGAGTGAATTGATAGAACGTGACGTCATCGCTTAGGGATTCTAATGTAATGAGTAAGAATTTTCCTTTACTATATCTCTAAGCTTTTAGAAGTGAAAACTTTTATAACGACGCCTACGAAAACTTATTGGATGATCATAAACATACAATTTCGCGACAGTATAATTTCCGTCAGATTACGCCATGAGTCACCTCAAAGTGAATCAAATTATAACATATGATTTCATGCAACAGCTGTTTTACACGTAGGGTATGTTACATTATTTATTGAACATCGTTAAATAAAATGGTTATATTAAAATTTTATCAGTCAATAAATATATCGTTTTTTTAAATTTTGATAAATATCTATTCAAATAATTTTAATGTAACAATATTTTGTATAACAAGGTTATGTATTTTTAATCCAATTTTTGAAATGAAAATATTCTTAGACGCGTCTGATACTTTTTAAGAATTGATTTCAAATGAATTTGTTAAAAAAACTGTATTCCGTACTCATTCAATAGTGATTTTGTTACCAACATTATTGTATTATTATCTGCATTAAATAATAGTCTTTATTAAATACATTCCTCAAATAAAGATATAAATATATCATGAAAATGTATACATGATTATTATCGGCGACTTTCGTTTAAAATTTTGCAATACTATTAGCTTTAACTTGTTATTTGTAGTTCAAATTTTGGTGTTAAATGTAAACATTCCGTATTATTCTTTCTTATATAACAACAAATGTTTACGTAATTTCTCAATACGCAAGATTAAATGTTTTTCTCAATTCAAAATATCTGTGAAAGTTTCCTCCCGAGTGCCA
>JBAIZL010000003.1:25491372-25631372 GCA_036971475.1 Prosapia bicincta
TTGTTCCGTTGAGTATTAAAGAAATAATTGTTAAAATCACTTTTGAATGAAGAAATATACAATGAAAACAAACTCAAATGAAATGCGCATGTATGAATTTCCTCAAATCCCCTGCTGTCTCTGCCCATACATCATTTTTGGTACGCTGACCTTTCTAAGAGATGTGCTCAAAATCATTATCTGATATCGCTCTATAGCATCATTTTTTCGTGTTCTTCGACGGTACTTTAAAGTGTGTTTTGAATTATGGCTTCCGATTGCGATGACATCTATAGTAAAGCAATCGTCCTGCTATTGACGCTAGCGATTAACTCTGGATATACTAGAAATAATTCAAAACATTACTAATCTGTGCTCAACTATGATTGTTGCACTATAATCGCTCGATGACAATATTCAATCCAAGAAAAACGTACTTTAAGCTAATCTATGAAAAAACTTGTACTTATGTGGTAGCTAATCGTTGTGTTTGTCTGTTTCAGTACGGCCTGTCGGAGTATTTGGTCTGCGGGATGTGACGGTCACAGTGAAGGACAGACTGCGCCTGGTCTGCAGGTGTAAAGGGAACCCACTACCGGCTTTGCAGTGGTTGAAGAACGGAGCCCGAATCAACGTCACCCGGAGATTGAGGATACAGTACAAGAAGTAAGATACATTGCACTTTGTTGTTAGTTTATTGTCTGGAAACAATACTACTAAGAAATATTTATTAAAAGCTTTAAGCTTTTAGTATTATTAATTTTTAATCCATTTGACCTGAATTTTAATATATTTCATTACTAACCAAACCTAACCTATCGCTTGCTTTATCGTGAAAGACTTAAGAGAAATCGCGATTATTTAATTATTCAAAATAATGAACGAGGGAGAATTTTGCTAAAATTCTGCCTTTTCTTGTCAACTCTACTATTCTGCAACCAGGAAAATATTTGCCTTGTATAATAACGATACCAAAATAATTTATAAGATTTTAAAATAAAAATATTTTTTTTTTGTTTTAAATAAATAGAACCTGAGAACCATAAAAACGTGTTATGTAAGTACTAATGTATATTTCGATTTTAAAGCAATTAGCTTCTGAGGAAATTATTCTAAGAATAAATCAATATGACAGATGAATAAAATGTTTAAATACAATATTTTTGTGGTCAACAGGTTTCATTTATTTATAATTTTTTTAAACTTACACCACAGTTGGTCCAAGTTTGTTATTAAAATAATTTGCGGTTCATCATCGAAATAAAAAAATTACAATTTTTTGGTTTATTTGTAATTATTGAGGAACAGGTTTTAAAAATTGCTTAAGCACTTCTTATCGACCATGGTGTTCACTTTTTGCACGACCATTCTTTGCAAATAACAAACCTACTGGAGTCCCACGTGCTGGATGTAGTGTTCACACAGCCCTCCTGGTATCATTTGTCGAGGTAACGTGCGATATGCTCAGTGGAGTTCCACGTGCTGGATGTAGGTTCACACAGCCCTCCTGGTATCATTTGTCGAGGTAACGTGGGACATGCTCAGTGGAGTCCCACGTGCTGGTTGTAGGTTCACACAGCCCTCCTGGTATCATTTGTCGAGGTAACGTGGGACATGCTCAGTGGAGTCCCACGTGCTGGATGTAGGTTCACACGGCCCTCCTGGTATCATTTGTCGAGGTAACTCATAGGCCTTGTAGATTTACTAGCCGTAAAATACAATAAATTTACTGATATTAATGTGCTTCCTAAATAATATACCCACAATATATTCTATAACCATAATATAATGATATCATCGCGTCTCAAATAATGAATTCTTACGATACATTCTAAAATTATAATATATCATCGCGTCTCAAATAATGTATTCTTACGATATATTCTACAATTATAATATAATGATATAATCACGTCTCAAATAATGAATTCCTACGATACATTCTGTAACCATAATATAATGTTATAATCGTTTCAAATAATGAATTCCTACGATACATTCTGTAACCATAATATAATGTTATAATCGTTTCAAATAATGAATTCCTACGATATATTCTGTAACCATAATATAATGATATAATCGCGTTTCAAATAATGAATTCCTACGATATATCCTGTAACCATAATATATGATATAATCACGTTTCAAATAATGTATTCCTACGATACATTCTGTAACCATAATATAATGTTATAATCGTCTCAAATAATGAATTCCTACGATACATTCTGTAACCATAATATAATGTTATAATCGTTTCAAGTAATGAATTCCTACGATACATTCTGTAACCATAATATAATGTTATAATCGTTTCAAATAATGAATTCCTACGATACATTCTGTAACCATAATATAATGTTATAATCGTTTCAAATAATGAATTCCTACGATATATTCTGTAACCATAATATAATGATATAATCGCGTTTCAAATAATGAATTCCTACGATATATTCTGTAACCATAATATATGATATAATCACGTTTCAAATAATGTATTCCTACGATACATTCTGTAACCATAATATAATGTTATAATCGTCTCAAATAATGAATTCCTACGATATATCCTTTAACCATAATATAATGATATAATCGCGTTTCAAATAATGAATTCCTACGATATATTCTGTAACCATAATATATGATATAATAACGTCTGATATTACTATGATTATATTCTATAACCAATGCAATCTGAAAAAGGAAGTGTGGATTATCTGCGAATCAAATAGTACAGGAAGTCTTACATCATCTTACAAAGTAAATTAAGGTTTGACCTAACCTATGCTGAAACTAAAACAAAAACATGTTATGGTCTATTTAGATAATTTATTAACAACACTTTCATCAGACGCGATTGTAAGACTTAAACCTTCACACATCTTTATTTGATTGCCTGACAAAATAAATGTCATGATTTTTTCAGTTAATGTAGATTTTCAAAAATATTCCGTTTTACACACACACACACACACACACATATATATATATATATATATATATATATTTTACAATGAAAATATTGGAAAGAACCCCAATACCACAAAAATAATAAAAAATAACAAATAAAACAAGTTACTTAAGATTAAACCCTTATGTACATTTCGATGACCATGTCATCATCATCAGAGGGTCTTATTACAAAATACAATCTAGCACACAAGAAGTTACAAACTAGAATTAGATCATTCTAGTTTGTAACTTCTTGTGTGCTAGATTGTATTTTGTAACAAGACCCTCTGATGATGATGACATGGTCATCGAAATGTACATAAGGGTTTAATCTTAAGTAACTTGTTTTATTTGTTATTTTTTATTATTTTTGTGGTATTGGGGTTCTTTTCAATATTTTCATTGTAATTTATTGTACCACTGTGCTCTGATATTGTGTAATATGTATATTAATTTATATGTTATACTCCTATTTATTGTGAAAACTATTTATTATTTATATTGTCTATATGCATGTATTAATATATTTATTTTTTAAATATATATTTATAGTGAATAAACACATTATTATTAGTTACATGCAGAGCGTGGATCTTGAGCCAATTTTTGGAAACGTAATGAGATAATATGTTTGTGATCACACTAAGCGACCTTCGTCAGTGTATACCAGCCTTTAATTAGTGTATTATTAAAGGCGAAGTTTCGCTGACCGTAATGGATAATAAAATCGAGGAGTATATTTTGCATTAATATATATTATATGCATTAAATCTGAAAGCTTTTACTGAAGTTATGTAGCAGGCAAATTTAATATAAATAGTATTCCAATTTTTTAGAACCTTTCGTTTTTAAGATCCCTGGAAACTTCAATTTGTTAAATAAAATTTGCTAAAACTCTAAAACGGGGTCGTTCAAACATTACTCTATGGAGGGCTGATAGTTATAAAATGAGCAGTTTGCGGGCAGACAATAGGGTATATTATTATTATTTCCTTTTTTATAGGCGAAAAGCCAAATGAAATTATCACTACACTAAACACGGATTTATCGGAGCCGATTTTCTTTAAGAATAATAATAATTGTCATTGATAATAGCTGTTGGGTTAAAATCAATAAATAGAGATTTTGGAACATTAGCTATAGTGTTGTGTGAAAATTGGCTAGGAGAAATAAAGATGGTGAAAAGAATAGGAGATGTAACGTATAGCTCCTAACCCTTATACGCTTACCCCTTAGCCAAAAAGAACACATTGATAGATCCAAAATGAAGAGAGTCTATAGACCTACATTTTGCAACCTCAAACCCTTACTCCCGCCCGGTTCACAAGCGTCAGACCCGTGACGAGGGGCTTAGTGCCACGACGCTTGGTACCAGCCTGAAAGAGCCTTTCGGTCTTACTGAACAGGATACCCTCCCGCCCCTGGGACCAGACGAACTACAGCCAGACACTGCGGGTTCATCAGCTTTTCAGAACTACTTCAGATTAGTAAAACCTTCAGTACGGCCAGGTTTTCCGTACTCTGTCAGATTAGTTCGGCCCAGGTAGTGCATCCGGACCTTTGCCCACTCTCGGTTGGCCTTGTCTATGGCTGACCTCTCAAGCTAGGGACTTGGTCCTGGGTGAAAATGAACCCATCCCGTTAGACCTTCAGAGCTAATTTTGTAGACCCACGAGCACGCTACTATTTTGTGTAGCTTTACTAACAGGTTTATCCACAGCGACAAGATGAGGTCGCCACACTAAGTACGTCTCATCTATGCGCTGCCTGTGTGAACATTATTACTAGTGCGACATTTTTGTTTTAAACATTTAAATAATAAATACTTAAGAGGACTACTTCAAAATCTTGGTCGTGTCGGACGTGTCTCACGGGTAGTATTTTGGCCGGCGTTGATTTAAAATATAGAAAGTGGAAACAATACCTAGATTGGAAGTTAAAAAGCTACAAAATCGTAGGAGTGCTATATGTCTTTTACAGTAGAACGAAGAGAAGAACATAAACAAATTGGAGTAGAACAAAATGCACATGGAAACACATCACGTCGAAATATTTCATCATACCTGGCACAGAGTCCTCTTTGTCTGGGCAGCGGGGTTTTTCCTACGAAACAATGAAGTTAACGAAATTTATCGGTGTAACAGAGTTATTAAATTTCTATTTCGGGGTCGAAGCTCGGGTTTCAGGTAGTAATCTCGTAAGGTAGACGGGTGACGTCATCGTTTGGCGTGTCGCCCGGCCTAAAGTTAATTGGCCGGCTAAACTAGGACTATGTTCAAGGTCAACTCATTTATATGCAAACTTTGCTGGAGTCAAATTGATATTGCTTCATTATGTTTTGTTCTGAGTCAGAGCCGATTTTATTTCTTTATCGTCTGTTGAGTTTACTGCCGCGATTGAAATTGAGGTAGTGCTTCCTCATGCATAACAATATAATGAAGTTGAAATAAACCGGCACTAGGTCGTTTCGACGACGCAACACGTCACGAATTTCGTAGTACAGAATTACTTATGAGAAATATATTTACAGTTTTCTGAATCAGAGATCACTAAAGCTACATTAGATTACCGACACAAACGCCTATTTACAACATATATTCCCTCCATTTCCATTACTAAATGGACTTCCTCTCTCTACCCTGGATGAGAGTAAGTCTTCTTCAGGTAGACGATCGTCCTCACAAGATTCCATAATATTCTCTACCTTCAGTGGGATCATAATGTCAATTCCTTAGTCGTAATTCAATCTACCCTCCTTTATCGTTTTTCGTATGGGGAGTGTAACGAGTCGCCACCTTTTTAAGATCCCGATAAAGAGGAAGTCTACTTCAGGCACTCATATCTCCCCTAGATCTCCTAATCTATAGCTCCCTTGCATCTTGTACTAGGGTGTTTTATCACCCACCTTTACAAACATTTCCTGCCTCTCGTAGGCAGTCATACCTTTGAAGTGAGATTACTCAATAATTAACTTTAATTACCTTCAGTGATTCTCTTTAAAATTAGTTACGAATTTCGCCAACCACGCCTTTCTAAAGAGCTGTGAGGTATTCATAGAGAACCCAAGGTTCTTCAACAATTTGACTCTTCTTCTCCAAACCTCTTTCATATATTTTTCACCATTAATATTGACTGCCATAGTTAATATCAGCACTCATTATTCATGATATGTCAAAGGCGCTCAAGTTTTTGTGATTTCACTGCTGAAATGAATTCTCGCTTCTTCCCCACCCAATGAAGAATTGATTCATTTGACACTATCTGTTCACGGCACCCTTAATATTTTGTAATAAACCCACATCTCAAAAGCCTAAATGTGCCTTTCAATTTGTGTACGCAGAAATACCTCCGATGACAAATTGGTGACTATTTGTCAAGCCGAAGGATATTCATTGCACCGATACAACGAACGTAGTCGTACATGACCTCAGCACTGGAAGCTGTTGCCTACCGCAAGAAGGAAGGTGTCCTTCCGGGATCTTATTACAAGGTGTAAAGAAGATCTATGCCAGCTACCGGCCAGGAAAGAGATATGCCTTTAATGCTTTAATTGACATGTGACTTGACGGCAACAGGGACGCTGAAAAATACACTAAATCTTGTTGTGACCTTCTAGAAGGTCTCCTTACATATTATCCAGGTTAGTGTAGCCCTGTAGAGCCAACACAGACCATCCAGCAAATGTTAAAGACAACCTGGAAGGCAGGTGGCTGTGACAAAAGATAGAAGCGAAAGATCAATCAAGATCCTCAGTGGCTTGCAAAGAGACATTGCGAATGTTCGTGACTATCTCCAAAACCATCTCCACCGAATGTGCTTCGAAAACTCCTCCACCTTCCCTCAACTAGAACAGAAAGGTCAACCTTTCTGGATCATCTTGCCATCTACAGCTCCTGGATTTCCCATACCTTGCAGGGAAAGGTAAGGGTCTACTAGGCAGCACGACTGAGCTGTAACGAGCCGACGTTGGATGAGTAAGAATAAGTAGGCCTAATTTAAAGACTCCAAATTTCCGTCCATAGGCTTCGTCAGAGCCACCCTTTAATTCAACTCGGAGAGCAGGTAAACGACATTGTAAACGCGGATTCCTAAAACGTCCAATCATTATATGGCTTTGGCTCTGTGAACAAATTACTATAAAAAATTGTAGTAGCTGATGATACAGGAAAATGTAAAGTTGCATATCGATTTGTGTTTTCATATGATCTTTTATTTTACTTGTTTGTAAACGAAACGACTTCTAAGAAATGTAATGAAGCAGTACTTTTGAATTATATTATAAAGGTTTATTGGAACTCAGAACATTGTTAAAATTTATTCAAATAACAAAATGCATCTACGTGCCTTGACCTGACGTAAGACGTTTCTCTCTTTAAATTATTGTTAGGTATATATTCATGAATACTTTGACCACGGTGCTACATTCTTTTTACATTTTTTTCTGTGAAACCCGCAGCTTAGGCAATAAGAAATTTGAAGGACCAAACTAAATTTGTTTGAGTAGTTTTCCAAAGCTGTATAGCTTTGGCTAGCAGCAGCCCAACATATCATATCTGGACATTGAGCGGGCACGAGCTTCTTACTATACACAATGCCTTTAGTAGGGCGGTTCTCCTGGATTGAGCCATGTTGGTATTTGAAGAAATGGAATAGCTAAGCATCTAGAAAAAAACCGAAAGCTCTCTTGAATGAAGCCGCCAAATCCAGATAGTGAAAGCGCGTGAAGAATCACGCTGAAGTAGAATGAAACGGATCATGATAAAAGATCGCAACTTCAAACACCGTTCCAATTAGATGGCTTCCGGCCACGACTACCTACAAGCACCGAGTTGTCATTGCGACTAGTGACGCCCTCATTTCAGAGAGGATGGAGAGGTTCCACTAAATAGGTACCAACAGCGCTGACTATTTTGCTCAATGATGGCCGAATCGCCAAGACCATAGCATAACTACATGTTTTCCTAAAAAAAGCGTTAATCTTACTAGACCCTTAAAGGGCGTAAAGATCATTACTATTTCTTTCATTTGACTTATCGTTTCTAAAGCTTCGTACTAAAGATATATGTCATTGTAGTCTTTAAGAAGTTGCAATTTTCTTTTACATTTTGAATCTTTTGGCATTGCTACCAAGACCTATTACGTTTTCTTTGTTAATGAGCATTTTCCTGATCACCAGGTGTAGTCTCTAAGCAGTTGCCACTTTCATAAGATTTTGTATTTTTTGGCTATTGCTATTAAGAACTATTACTTTTTCTTTGTTCCTGTCGATTTTCCGGATCATATGTGTACTCTTTAAACAGTTGCCAATGTCTTTTGACTTTGAATTTTTGGGGTATTTATACCAATACCTCTTACAATTTCTGTGCTCCTGAGGATTTTCATATCACCAGGTGTAGTTTAATACATTTGCCTCTTTCTTTAGGTTTTGAATTTTTGGGGTATTTATACCAATACCTCTTACATTTTCTGTGCTCCTGAGGATTTTCATATCACTAGGTGTAGTATTTAATACATTTGCCTATTTCTTTAGGTTTTGAATTTCTGGGGTATTGCTACTAAGACCTACTACTTTTTCTGTGTGCTTGCGGATTTTCCGGATCACCCAGTGTAGACTTTAAGAAGTTGCCACTTTTTTAGATTTTCAATTTTTGGGGCATTGCTAACAAGACATTATCTTTTTTGTGTTCCTGAGGATTTTCTACGTCACCAAGTGCAGTCTTTTTATATAATAGTGTATCTGAGTAACATATAGTACTCAACCCTGCAAAAATTAATATGTAATAACGAATTCAGATTTAATACAATATATGTTTCTACTTTTCCAGTATAGATTGACATAATATTTAAGAACGAGGACGCTTTTAAGGTTCAATTTAATCCGTTACATGTCACTAGAATGCTGCTGTAGAACGCAACATGTTACTTGGACTCGTCACGAGTACACACCTCGTACAGTGTTAAACGAGTTGCGACAGTTTTCCGGAAGCAAATGCCTCAATGATTACTCAATGCGATCAAATGAGTTCAAGGCGTTAATCAGCTGATGCCATGAATCAGCTGTTGTTGACATTCCAAAGCCTATTCGTTTGTCAGATACTTGTTGAATTGAACGTTTTAAAAATTAGTCATTATATTTTCTATACAGCATTTGAGGAAAACTTGAAAAGAAATTTATGGACGCTTGTTAAAATTAGTTTTAAAAATAAGTATATCAGATTTTTAAGTTTTGAAACTGAATACTTTCAATGTAACATTGCATTAAATATCTGATACTTTTAACATCCATACAAAATAATACTGACATACCATTTTCGAATTTGACAACATTTTTCATCTACGTCTGTGTGTTGTCTAATCTATAAATATCCGTATTTAAGACAACGTCTAAACAACGGCCGTCCTTACTCAACAAAAGTAAGTGCTAGTATAGGTAAATGTCACTTATTATTATATGTTCAAGTTTAAAGGTGTAAGCTAGTGGTTCAAATTGAAGGTGGAATCAAATCGGATTTTGCATTCAAAGCTTCTTTGCACGCTATTGCCGCTGTATAAGTACTGTTTATAGTGAATATCCGATGACGCTCAAAAGTTGCTAGATAATAGACTAATAGCTAATCGGAACTAACAGTGATTTAATAAAATAGTCTATTTTTAGATTTTAGATATTTGTACACACATAGTTTCTAAAATTAATTCCAATTGTATCTAAGCGCCTTTAGGTTTGTATGTGAAATTGTTCATTCTCTTTAAATGAATTATTCTATAACACGAAATCTAATTTTACACTTTTAACATACGTTTATACAAATGAAAATTACTAATATTGACATTCGGAACGACACAAAAATAGTATTAATAAACTGTAGAATCATTTATATTTATATATACAATTGTGATGTTGGTTTGTGTACGCTTCAGAAAATCAATATGTTCTGCAGCGATTTAAGTGAAATTTTGACTCGTCATAGAACACGCTTCATAGATTGCTTATATCTTTTGTTCGCGTTAGAAACGTACCCGTGACAGCGATGAAAAGTTTTATTTAACGGTCAGCTGTGAACCAGCAACCATTTAGCTGCCGCAAGCGAGAGAAACCCCCGCCATACTATTTAACAACTACAGTCCCACTTGAAACATTACCTGTTCATATTTACATTTTTTATTAACTAAAACTTACCCGCTTGCATCCCATTCAGATTATTATACAATCTGAATTAAATATCCACTTTAATCGAGGTACTTCAGCGTGATCATGATATTATCTATCTGCACCATTCGCCAAATTATAAGTAGAGATTATTTGGGAATGCCAGCAACCACTCGAACTGCGACTGCTTCGCGAACAGAATTACTACACCGGGGACCTCCAGTCAGACGTCCAGTCGAGCATCCCTAAATAAACGAAGGGGGTTTATGATCGCATGATCCAAATGATAAATGACGAGGTTGTGAGGAACTTCTTCTTGGATGCACCGGGAATAACTGAGAAAATATTTCTTATCAGATTGATTCTGGCAACGAAAGGTTTGTTCAAAGAATGACAGCCTTAGCTTCTGAAGTATTGCAACATTAAACTTTTATGGAACGTATACTTTGTTTTCATCCTCATTTCTCATCCGTGCAACCACAATGTGCCACAGCAAAGCTTGGTAGGATACAGCTAGTATTTTATAACAATCTACGCAAATGTAAACTGTACACATTTAAACTGCGTTTTAAAAAGTATATCACAGTGCGCGCTCTCCCCCCCCCTCTTTCTCCAAACTATTTACTGCTGGAAGTGTCGCAACGCCAAAAATCCTTTCTACGTTAGCAATTAGAGAATACAGGCGAGTTTGTTAAAACAATTAAATCTATACTAATTTCAGATATTTTTTTAAATGTTTACATCATATATTTTATATGGAATAAATAACTGAGTTACGTTCGACTATTAACGTAAAGGTCCTGTGCTCGATCATCAAGAACTTCTGTGATTTTTCAGCTCCAAAGTTGTAAACTAAGAACCTATGATCTAACATAGGGTAACCTGGCCATATTACCTTTCTTTAATATGGCATGGAAAATAAAAGGCAGATCTATCCAGTCCATTCAAAACCATATTAATAGTGTAAAATGAGTCATTATTATACATTAAAAAAAATAATAATTATTATAATAACAAATTGCTTAGTTTTATAAATAATAATTGCTTTTTATTCTGTTTCAGGAAGAGATCCTCGCTACTAATCCCCAAGGTTCGGCCCGAGGACGCAGGACGGTACGAGTGCTTGGCTGTCGGAGTCATGGGGGAGACCATTGTGACGGGAGCTACTGTAACAGTGAACGCCAAACCTCCAGCGAGCACACTCAACGAAAATAGTAAGCATAAGAACTAATACAAATTTCTACCATCTTAAGATTTTTCGTTACTATTTTTATATTAAAGTACTTGTCAAAAGTTATTGTTTTTTTTTAAATTTACTTATACGACAAAAACAGTACAACCAATTCGTAAAATATAAAACGTATGTCCATCATAGACATCACATTGCGCAGTATCCAAACCGGAAGGTGACATATTACACAGACACGCTAAGAAGATATAGGTACCAAGAGCCAACAGAGGAGCTCCCACTACTGAAAAATACATTCTGCTATACTTGAACTGGACTAAGTTGAAATACCGATACCTTAGTCGGTTTAGCCTGGCTTTAGAAAAACTAATCGGTTTTCTAGTCTAGTCGGTTTGAAGTAGTCTGTTCAGTCTAGTCATTATACGAGTACTTCCAAAACAGCAAGCTTGGTAACAATTGAATGACATGAATTTACAGTGTATGTTTTAAAATAATTTCTGGGTTATGATCAATATTGTCCAACAATTACATTTTTATTTGTTTTAAATACATTATTGGTCATAGTAATTAATAATGAACAACAATACAATAATTAGATTGTCGGATCGATTTTAAGTAATTTTTGAGTTATAGTCATTGTTAATGGACAGGAATGTTAGTATAAAAGTTTCTATGATTTTTAAAATATGATCAATATTATGATCAATATTATATCAATATTATTACCGAACAATCAGATATTTATGTGTGTTAAATAAATTATTGGTCACCGGTAATGCACTACAATGTGCAAATTAGATTGTCGGATGGATTTTAGATAATTTCTGAGGTGTGACCAATATTTGGATAGTAATGTTTGCATTCTATATTTGTTTGTTTGCTTACTAATATGGTAGTTAGAGCTACTACGTTTTTTTTAACAGAGTTGCAAAAAATAGTTAAAAATATTCTTGACTCCCATTATTTTATTTATGGAAAGAATTTAGGAGCTTGAAGTTTATTGCAGGATATATATTAGGTTGCGGACGATTTCGCTTCTATTTTAGTTCCTTATTGTTTTAGGACCAAGATATTGAAATCGCTTGTTATTATATGCTCAAATTTATAGACATCGTAATTCTTAATATGTGAAGTGAATTTATCTGCATTATTTTAAACGAGGAACAGATGGACCACACAAAATTTCTCTTCTGCTCTCTCGCTACAACTGATAACTCAATAGTTTCGCATCGGTAGGTTGGCAATGCTGTACTTGTTAGTTTAAGGGTTTAACCATGACAGATGAAAATAAAAGTAATTCTTGATAAAGTGCTACGCTGCATCGAAGTTGATCTTCTTCACATACTTTACTCAACGTTACTTTACTAACAAGAAACAAATAATTTTCAAGTGTTGCGAGCCTTAAAAATTACCCACTAGGTTAGTTTTGCTTTTAAATTGAAACATAACTTTAATGTAGGTACAAACATACGTAAAACTGTTTGTTTGTCATACGAAACACTATTTTGTAATAATATATAGCTAGGCTTATTTTACAAAACACTTAAGTGTGTTCTAAGGTTAGGATTAGTAAAAAAAAATCAAAGTGTTGAAAATATCACATCACTATATTCGTTTACACACACTACCAACTATACTAGGTTCCTTAATAAAAACTCTATACCTGTACTACAATATATCTTGCTAATGTAGCTTACAAGTACTGGTCAGAATAAAATCGTTAGTATAACAAGTAATATTATTTTTTTAAAAAAGTCAATTCCTACTGAGGTCAAAACAAAATTTAATTTAGTTACTTCTTTTATAATTACAAATAATATATACACACAACTTTGCAACAGTGTTTTCTTGTATTCACTTAACACATACACTAGCATGTACATAACAGGAATCTTACTTGGTATATATGCGAGTCACTAATCGAGAACTATTCATTACGTGCTCCCATTCTCAAGCTTATTCTTTCAGACTGTTAATTAATTGTTTAGATAATTAATAGTTATCGAAAGTCGACTCGCGCATATACCAGGTAATATTCTTGTTTAGAAGGTACATTATAGTGTAAGATATATATATATATATATATATATATATATATATATATATATATATATATATATATTGGTCACAATATTAGGTGACAAAATAGAAGCGGATTTCTTTGCAATTTTCAATTTTTTTTTAATATATGGTGTTAGACTATTATTTTTGTTTGTTACTATTTATTAGCTTTTGTATTTTCGTTTCTAATTTATGAAGTTGATGTTGGCCTATAATTCATCATTCTAACCATCCTTAATATATATATAGTCAGTCAGTCAGTCAAAGGAAGCGGTTTGGTAGCTGCCGAGGTTTTGCAGTGTCAGTAACGCGACTAGGAATTTGGGATCAGGACATTTTAATTAAAAGCTAGATCTCAGGATGTGTTACTTCATATATATATATATATATATATATATGTGTGTGTGTGTGTGTGTGTGTGTGTGTGTGTGTGTGTGTGTGTGTGTGTGTGTGTGTGTGTGTGTGTGTGTGTGTGTGTGTGTGTGTGTGTATGTGTGTGTTTGTGTAGTCAGTCAGTCAGAAGAGGGGGTTTGTTGGCAGCCGAGATTTGCAGTGTCTGCCACGCGACTAGGAATTTGGGATCAAGGCTTTTTGATTAAGAGCTGGATTTCAGGATATGTTACTTCATATATATATATATACAGTCAGACAGTCAGTCAGAGGAGGGGGTTGGTGGCCGCCAAGGTTTTGCAGTGTCTGTCACGAGACTACGAATTTAGGATCAGGGCTTTTTGGTTAAGAGCTGGATCTCAGGATGTGTTACTTCATATATATATATATATACATATATACATACAAGGACAGTGTGAACTAATAGAAGGAATTGAATAAAATCACGGGAAACGTAAAAGTTCATAAATGTAAGCACATACGTCTTAAAATGTGCTTTAATTTTATCCTAATTTAAAGCAGATAATTTGTAGCTGTGGTAATACACGTGAAACAAAATCTCAATAAAATCAATCTGTAATGAATTGTTAAAATAATTGATTGAAATGAGTAAATGTTTCCAAGCGCTTAATTTTTGTAACAACTCAGAATCTAGTTCTGATAAACAACAGACATAGATGAAAGTAGGCTGGAGAAGGGAGTGCGGTTTATTTACTTGCCGCTTATTGTAAGAGTCTCCAGAGGAGCGTGACGCAAAGCGGCGCCTAGCACAATAAATCCGACTCAACTGGAGGGCTGTACAAGAGAGCTGTTTATCCCGTCACCTGACGTCATTTATTTACGCTCTGGTATTTCAAGAAACGTTTGACTTTAATTGAACCTAGGTTTAATACCCGACACACATTTTGGAAATGTTTATTAGAGAATAATAACATTTTAACATATTGAGGTATTTTATTCTCCCATATAATTTAATTTGGGGCACACAAATTTTTATATTTAAAGCGCACTTTAAAGTGTTTTATAACTTTACATCAACATAGTAATTGGGAAGCACGATTAGTAGCCATAATTAATTTTAAATACATTTTGTGACGTTGGTTTATTAGAAACACTTTTATTAGTAACTCTAGATTTCTTTGTATAGCGGTTTGAAGATGGTTTAAGAGAATCCGAAACGTCATCAATGTCAAACAGCTAATATTGAACTGCTTAGAAATATAACAATAATACTTAAACTTTTATTGCAATTTGATCGATATAACTGCGATTGTCATTCAACAAAATAATTACCTCTTGAAAATGCTGGTAATGAGAGTTGGCGAAAAGCCTTTAAAGCAGTTGGGTTGAACATTGTTAGGCTATTAAATTTTTCTAATAATAAATATAAGAATATGTTATAAGACACTATATATGACATACTATATATCACTATATGTCTATATGACATAAGAAATTAAATATATCAACTTAATATAATTTAATTTAATAAAACCTCTTCACCACAAGTAAAATGTTTTATTGAAACTCTTGTCTAACATTTCAATTGGAAAACATTCATCTTCACAGGAAATTGTTACTCCAAGGAGTTATGTTTCTTCCAATTTCCTCCGAAGGTGTTTGCTTTGCAATTGCAATGTACACAAATGAAAACGCTTATTTATGGTGTAGAGATTTTGTTTATTCAAATTATATTTTTAAATCAGAGATGCTCCAGGTTCTTTTGTCTATAATATTATTTATTTTAAAAAGTATCACTTTACAAATAACTTTAAATTTAAATATAACCTCAAATTTCACAATGTATAATAATGGATTGTTTAACATTGAACCAATAATAGGCTGATCATTTCACTTTAACCTTTATATAAGCTTGAAAATTACTTTAGCCTTAATGAACATTGAAGCTTATATCTTTTCGAGAATGTTGAAGTAATTTATTATTCACTGTGCCAGACACAATGTTTGACTTATACAGGAAACTTTTACGTCCTTAAATCAAGACTTTTCCATTATAACACATAACAATAGAATTTGTGGGAAATTTCCAGCTTGCAAGTTGGTAATTACGAAATGTGAGTTTGCAAGGAGACACAGTGCAGCCAACCTTAACTTATTGTACGGTAAAACGAATTAGAAGTAGCCGGATTCAAAGAGTTCACCGGATGCTGTTACAACTAGCACGGTAAACTTGTTTCTTACCTTAGAAAACTGTAATTGTGTCGATAAACAAAACGACTTATTATTAAATAGTTTTAAAAAATTACAACATAACTTGTTGAAATTTGTAAGAATCACTGATTATGATTAACTAGTACAATTGAAAACATTGCGTTTTCAACTAATTTAAACAAATTTATATTATTTTATGATAGTCAGAATATGTTGATAACCTTTTATTTTGAAAGATTCGACGACTATAACGATGAGTGAAATTTATTTATCGTTCATTTATATTGTTCAAGTTTATAATGTTTAATTTTTTACATTTAAAGATGATGCTATAAATGTATTAAAACCTCATATATTTATTCTTATTCACCAATGCCTTCTACAGCCTGGCTTCAAGGTCTCAACTTTTCTTTGTCTTTAAATACTAGAATAATAATATTTTATTAGCGTTATTATGGCTCCTGCATATAATTTATAAAGCTAGTTATTTTTAAATTATAAATTTATGGTTACATCAGTACCTGTACTTTGATTTGAGAAACCTCTTTTCGTAACTGAGAAGATCATTTACTGATATTTAATTTAATGATTCCCAAATTTAGGAAACCAAGCAGATTACTGAAGGCTAAGGTCTTTCGAAGTTTTGCTGAGTGTGTAGACAACTTGAAACAAGCTAGATTCACGCATTTGCCTCTAATTGGCTGATTTAGTCACGAGAGTTTTTTTTTTCACTTTAGAGCTTATTACGATCAGGTTTTTACGTAATTTCTTTCCATCTTTGTTAAAGAATATAATGTAGGCCTACTAACAAATTTAAAGATTCCAAACTAAGCAAGAATTAAATAAAGACAGAATTTTGTGTTTACGTCGAGGACGTTAAGGTACCTATTGTTGCTGTTATTGAATAAACCTGATGAATATTAAAAGGATTATGAATATATACAAGGTTGTAAAAGACAGATAAAAACGCTTGGATCAGCCACTGGCGAAGAATTATGAACGTGCAGAATCACGTAAGTGAAGTAGAACTCAGGGCCCGTAGCGATGTTTTTCGAAGGATTAGGAAAAAAAATAAGGAAGGGTTGCGGAATAGGATTAAAAAGGGACTTTATGATTAACTGATCCGTGGATACAGGTGTAAACGCTGAGGTGTCTAAAGCATACAATCCCATGACTGTATGTAATTTAACATCGTCAGTGTAACTGTGATGTATATGTTATATTTCACCATTCCAGTTGCTACTGGGATACCATGAGGGAAGCCAGACCACTAGCAATAAGTGTGGTTACAATCACATACTAGACCACAGTCACAAACTAGACTATAGGCACAGGCTAGACTGTAACAAGCCAGACCACTAGCAGTAAGTGTGGTTACAATCACATACTAGAGCACAGTCACAAACTAGACTATAGGCACAGGCTAGACTGTAACAAGCCAGACCACTAGCAGTAAGTGTGGTTACAATCATATACTAGAGCACAGTCACAAACTAGACTATAGGCACAGGCTAGACTGTAACAAGCCAGACAACTAGCAGTAAGTGTGGTTACAATCACATACTAGACTACAGTCACAAACTAGACTATAGGCACAGGCTGGGCTGTAACCACAAACTAGAATATAGGCACATGCTAGCCTGTTGCCAGAAACTAGTCTACAAAAAGACTGCAGTCAAAAACTAACCAAAAAAGAAACACTAGTCACAAACTAGACTATGGGCATAGGCTAAGCTGTAATCACAAACTAGAATATAGTCACAGACAACCCTGTTATCACAAACTAGACTACAAAAAGACTACAGTCACAAACTACCCACAAAAAGACTACAATCACAAACTACACTATAGCCATAGGCTAGGGTGTAGCCACAAACTAGACTACAGTCACAACCTAGACTAGTCACAAACTAGACTATAGCCACAGGCTAGACTGTAGCCACAAACTAGGTTATAGTCACAAACTAGACTACAAAAAGACTACAGTCACAAACTACACTATAGCCATAGGGGTGTAGCCACAAACTAGACTACAGTCACAACCTAGACTAGTCACAAACTAGACTATAGCCACAGACTAGGCTGTAGCCGCAAACTAGTTTATAGTCACAAACTAGACTACAGGCACAGATTAAGCTGTAGACAGAAACTAGAATGTTAGAAGAAATAAACTATGTTGCAAACTAAAACGTTAACTCACACCATGTAAATATTTGAACACGTGGAAAATATGGCTGTTAAGCGATATACAGACGTTTGGGTGCAGATTTCCGCTAAGTTTACAATTTACTATTTACTGTTTACAAATCACTTAAACAAAACGATTTTAAGAATAACACGAATTCTAAGTGACAAGTGATAGATTAATAGTAAAGAACACTAGGTTGTCGGCAGAACTAAATATAAAAAAAGTTATTGTTTCGCTCAGAAGTCGTTAAAAAATTCCCAACACAAATACAAAACCCTGCCACCGTAAGAAAATAAACCTAATCGTGTCGAACGAAAGTCTATTTCCAACGGTCTAAACATTTTTCGCACCGCCATAGAGACTAAACAGCCTCCTCGAATAGATTTATTAATTTATAGAATATGCTACTGACTTTTTTTATATCAACTTGGTCGGGCATCTGTGGTAAAAATAAATAATAAAGGCATTTCTCTTGCGTCATACGTGACGTCAACGGCCGAGAGATAGACATTGTTGGCCGTATTCATTCAAATCTTATACGACAGAATGAAGGGTAGTCAGTCTAGACGCTTACATAATGCAACTAAGTCATTTTTCGACCTCTTTCTAAGCTATATTGAATCGCTTTTTCAACTTTCGAATTGTATGTTTTAGTTTACATTAGTTTTAGTGTTCTACTGAAAAGAGAAACTAGTTATTTTAATAAACATTTTCGGCTTTTAATTGGGTTCTTGGCATTTTTATCCTTCTCACTGTAAGTACTGTCATTGTGCTTACATTTTATTTATATTTTATATAATTGGTAGATTCGACATTGTATGACTGAACATGCATTTTATTTTATTTCTTATAATAAATATTGGCAAAACTAATTGATTGTAACTCTATTTTCATAATTAAATTTTAATGGTTTAATGTTTATTTGTATAGAATACAGATAAATTATATGAACATAAAATTATTTGTGAATATCCAAATTAGAAAATATTATAAAAACTTGATTTTTTAATATCTGTTATCTGAAGGTTTTAAAGAATGGAGATTGGAAACTTACAAGTGTTAATAAATCAGAAGGGTTTGTGTATAGGTTTGTCTTTCTGTGTATATAAACACACATACATACAGAAAATAAACAAATCAAACATACCTTGTAAGGAATAACCTCCAATTTCGTTGTAGTAAATTGTTTACAATACAAGTAAATTGTCAAAATGAATTAAATATACTGTACCAAAAAAATGGCTGAATTCGGTAAAAGCCGCTACGGATTGTTAGTTTATTTAATTAATAATCCCTGAAATTGAGACTTATATCTGGACGACAAACCTTTAAAGTAAATTTATGGAACTGAAAATATACTTTCACGTTAAAAAAAGTGTTTTTATAAAAAAATGTGTTTCCCATGAACTACATACAACAAATGTACTTTTTCTTAAGAATTCGAAAACATTTATTTTCCTGCCACAGCTTTGCGCTCAGCCGCCTCATCGCAATCATCGCTCTCCGATAAATCACTGTTACCAACTAATCACCCGAAAATTAATGCAAATTTTCCCCAGTCTCGGCGCACGTCCAAATGTCGCATCTATTTAGATTACCAAGTCCGTTCTTAACGACACATATTTTTCCCCTTCTTCCCAGAAAATTCTCTCGTACAGCAAGCGTCCTCCCGCGAAAATACGCTGAAAGATCAGGGTCGGTTATAAATAGAGGATCTCCGCAATTCATTAACAGTTCATCGACCTGACGTCAATGCGAAGGGTCTAAAACGTGGTGTACAGTGGTTGTGGAACCGCAGTAGGCCTCAAAGCTTACCTAGTAAATGCTGCCCTATTCCAAACAAGAGATTTTAAAGAAATATAAAAATGGCAACACTTTTTTAAAAGTATATTTGAAAACGATTCCAGTTATTGGATGTAGACATTGTATACATTTTTTTTTATTTTCTATTTTGAAATACTAGAGATAAAATAAATTTGTGGATTTATTTTCTATGAGAGTCGGAGAAATTCTAACGACTATAGCCATTTAACAAATTTCCGTAATTATAAACTGAAGTAGATTTATGAAAAAATTACCATGGCAAAACGATTTTCGTCTGCCCCTGAGATACTTTTAATTGCCTAAAACTGTCTCGGCAAAATTTATTTATAAATTTACTTAAATTACAAGTTACGTAAGTTGTTTATTTTAACGAATAGATAGAATAAAAATGAAATAGGCAACTTACAATTAGGTCATATGTTTCTTCCTTGAATATTTCACAACACAAGATTTCGACAATGAAAAACCAACAATTGCTCTTTAAACCAAGGTGATGAGAAAAGAAGTTGTTTAAATAAAGTTGAAACATACGTATTTGAAGTAAAAAGTAAAGCAAATCTTTAAAGAATCACAATTGTTGTTTATGTTCTAAAGTGTCACATTAAAGGTTTAGTCATTGTTTCTTACGTATACATTCCACAACTCATAGGCATTATATTCCATATTTGCATAAATATGACTATATATTAGTCTAACAATATTGCAAAATAGCCTAATTATATTAAATAGTAGATTTTTATACAAAAGTGTTTCAATCTTTTCCAAGAAAAAAAAACAATATGGTCATCATTACCATTTATTAATGTAGTACCAGACATATAATGAATAGCATAAATGAAATTCATTCAGACATAAAAGAAAATGATTACCACTAACATAGGCAAGAGGATTTATGTTTTTGGAAATACCTATACTGCCTATGCACTGGTAAAAGGTTAGAGCAGTGGTTTCCAACCTTTTTCATCTGACCACCCACATCTTATTGGAATATCTCCAAGTTCCAATGGTCTATGGTCTATTGAAAAACTATATTTGTATCATATCCTTTAATTAACTAAATAATTTACCCTTAAATATTGCAAATATATATATATATATATATATATATATATATATATATATATATATATATATATATACATAAAGAACATAAGTCAAAATGCAAATACAAAATTAAAACTGAATTTACAATTCAAAGCTTTTCGTTGGCTAACAGTACCAACATCATCAGCAATTAGTCATCATCATCATTACTGTTAGCCAACGAAAAGCTTTGAATTGTAAATTCAATTATAATTATTGCATTTGTATTTTGAATTATGTTCTTTATTAATACACAAGAATACATATATATATACACAAGAATATATATATATATATATGTATGTGTGTGTGTGTTTGTGTGTGTGTGTGTGTGTATGTGTGTGTGTGTGTGTGTGTGTGTGTGTGTGTGTGTGTGTGTGTGTGTGTGTGTGTGTGTGTGTGTGTGTGTGTGTGTGTGTGTGTAGGTGTGTGTGTGTGTGTGTGTGTGTGTGTGTGTGTATGTGTGTGTGTCTGTGAGTGTGTGTGTGTGTGTGTGTGTGTGTGTGTGTGACTGTGTGTATGTGTGTGTGTGTTTGTGTGTGTGTGTGTGTGTCTGTGTGACTGTGTGTGTGTGTGTGTGTGTGTGTGTGTGTGTGTGTGTGTGTGTGTGTGTGTGTGTGTGTGTGTGTGTGTGTGTGTGTGTGTGTGTGTGTGTGTGTGTGTGTGACTGTGTGTGTGTGTGTGTGTGTGTGTGTGTGTGTATGTGTATTATTTCTTGTTTTAAATGTTTGTGTGTGTTTTATGTTTTTATTATTTACTGAACTATAGGTTAGGAATATGCCCAAATCAATGCAATTAAAATCCAATTAGAATTACATTGATTTTTCTGATTTTATATTTTTTATTACTGATAGTCTTAGATTAGTTTCGTGACTTATTTGAAACGCTTTCGCTACCCACCGGTTGGGAACAGCTGGGTTAAAGCAATTATGATAAATTAATTATTGGTTTTACTATCCCATCCAATTAAATAACACCATTTTTAACTAATAAATATAAAACATACAATTAAAATAAACCAGTAGTTGCATAATACACATTTTTTACAGTTAGCTTCTTCAGAAATTTCTATATAGGTCAATTAGCTTAACAGTGTTAGCGAAATATGGTTTTAATTCCTTGTAACAATTGTTTTTATTTTATTTCTGTTCTTGTTTCTACCGGCATAAGTCACGGTAATGTGCCATATTTTTATTACTTTTAAACATTTTTATTATTTACTGCCCAATAAAGAATACTGTTACTTTGACTCCTACTGTACTTTTACTGTCAAATAAAAAATACTGTTATTTTGAATGGTACTGCCTAGTAAATAACACTGTTACTTTGACTCTTACTGTACTTTTACTGTAAAATAAAAAATACTGTTATTTTGAAAGGTACTGCCCAATAAATAATACTGTTACTTTAACTCTTACTGTACTTTTACTGTCAAATAAAAAATACTGTTATTTTGAATGATACTGCGCAATTAAGAATACTGTTATTTTGACTCTTACTGTACTTTTATATCAAATAAAAAATACTGTTATTTTGAATGGTACTGCCCAATAAAGAACACTGTTATTTTAAATGGTACTGCCCAATTAAGAATACTGTTACTTTAACTCTTACTGTACTTTTACTGTCAAATAAAAACACTGTTATTTTGAATGGTACTGCCCAATTAAGAATACTGTTACTTTGACTCTTACTGTACTTTTACTGTCAAATAAAAAACACTGTTATTTTGAATGGTACTGCCCAATAAAGAACACTGTTTTTTTGAATAATACTGCCCAATTAAGAATACTGTTACTTTGACTCTTACTGTACTTTCACTGTCAAATAAAAAAACACTGTTATTTTGAATGGTACTGCCCAATAAAGAACACTGCTATTTTGAATGGTACTGCCCAATTAAGAATACTGTTACTTTGACTCTTACTGTACTTTTACTGTCAAATAAAAAACACTGTTATTTTGAATGGTACTGCCCAGATAAGAATACTGTTACTTTGACTCTTACTGTACTTTTACTGTCAAATAAAAAATACTGTTATTTTGAATGGTACTGCCCAATTAAGAATACTGTTAGTTTGATTTTTACTGTACTTTTACTGTCAAATAAAAAACACTGTTATTTTGAATGGTACTGCCCAATAAATAATACTCTTACTTTGACTCTTACTGCACTTTTACTGTCAAATAAAAAATACTGTTATTTTGGATGGTACTGCCCAATTAAGAATACTGTTACTTTGACTCTTAGTGTACTTTTACTGTCAAATAAAAATACTGTTATTTTGGATGGTACTGCCCAATAAAGAATACTGTTACTTTGAATGGTACTGCCCAACTAAGAATACTGTTATTTTGACTCTTACTGTACTTTTACTGCCCAATAAATAATACTGTTACTTTGACTCTTACTGCACGTTTACTGTCAAATAAAAAATACTGTTATTTTGAATGGTACTGCCCAATAAAGAACACTGTTATTTTGAATGGTACTGCCCAATAAAGAATACTGTTACTTTGAATGGTACTGCCCAACTAAGAATACTGTTATTTTGACTCTTACTGTACTTTTACTGTCAAATAAAAAATACTGTTATTTTGAATGGTACTGCCCAATAAATAATACTGTTACTTTGACTCTTACTGCACGTTTACTGTCAAATAAAAAATACTGTTATTTTGAATGGTACTGCCCAATAAAGAACACTGTTATTTTGAATGGTACTGCCCAATTAAGAATACTGTTACTTTGACTCTTACTGTACTTTTACTGCCAAATAAAAAATACTGTTATTTTGAATGGTACTGCCCAATTAAGAATACTGTTACTTTGACTCTTACTTTACTTTTACTGTCAAATAAAAAATACTATTATTTTGAATGGTACTGACCATGTAAGAATACTGTGAATTTGACTCTTACTGTACTTTTATGTCAAATAAAAAATACTGTTATTTTGAATGGTACTGCCCAATTAAGAATACTGTTACTTTGACGCTTACTGTACTTTTACTGTCAAATAAAAAATACTGTTATTTTGAATGGTACTGCCCAATTAAGAATACTGTTACTTTGACTCTTACTTTACTTTTACTGTCAAATAAAAAATACTATTATTTCGAATGGTACTGCCCAATTAAGAATACTGTTAATTTGACTCTTACTGTACTTTTATGTCAAATAAAAAATACTGTTATTTTGAATGGTACTGCCCAATTAAGAATACTGTTACTTTTACTCTTACTTTACTTTTACTGTTAAATAAAAAATACTATTATTTTGAATGGTACTGCCCAATTAAGAATACTGTTACTTTGACTCTTACTTTACTTTTACTGTCAAATAAAAAATACTTTTATTTTGAATGGTACTGCCCATATAAGAATACTGTTAATTTGACTCTTACTGTACTTTTATGTCTAATAAAAAATACTGTTATTTTGAATGGTACTGCCCAATTAAGAATACTGTTACTTTGACTCTTACTTTACTTTTACTGTCAAATAAAATAAAAAATACTGTTATTTTGAATGGTACTGCCCAATTAAGAATACTGTTACTTTGACTCTTACTTTACTTTTACTGTCAAATAAAAAATACTATTATTTCGAATGGTACTGCCCAATTAAGAATACTGTTAATTTGACTCTTACTGTACTTTTATGTCAAATAAAAAATACTGTTATTTTGAATGGTACTGCCCAATTAAGAATACTGTTACTTTTACTCTTACTTTACTTTTACTGTTAAATAAAAAATACTATTATTTTGAATGGTACTGCCCAATTAAGAATACTGTTACTTTGACTCTTACTTTACTTTTACTGTCAAATAAAAAATACTTTTATTTTGAATGGTACTGCCCATATAAGAATACTGTTAATTTGACTCTTACTGTACTTTTATGTCTAATAAAAAATACTGTTATTTTGAATGGTACTGCCCAATTAAGAATACTGTTACTTTGACTCTTACTTTACTTTTACTGTCAAATAAAATAAAAAATACTGTTATTTTGAATGGTACTGCCCAATTAAGAATACTGTTACTTTGACTCTTACTTTACTTTTACTGTCAAATAAAAAATACTATTATTTCGAATGGTACTGCCCAATTAAGAATACTGTTAATTTGACTCTTACTGTACTTTTATGTCAAATAAAAAATACTGTTATTTTGAATGGTACTGCCCAATTAAGAATACTGTTACTTTTACTCTTACTTTACTTTTACTGTTAAATAAAAAATACTATTATTTTGAATGGTACTGCCCAATTAAGAATACTGTTACTTTGACTCTTACTTTACTTTTACTGTCAAATAAAAAATACTTTTATTTTGAATGGTACTGCCCATATAAGAATACTGTTAATTTGACTCTTACTGTACTTTTATGTCAAATAAAAAATACTATTATTTTGAATGGTACTGCCCAATTAAGAATACTGTTACTTTGACTCTTACTTTACTTTTACTGTCAAATAAAATAAAAAATACTGTTATTTTGAATGGTACTGCCCAATTAAGAATACTGTTACTTTGACTCTTACTTTACTTTTACTGTCAAATAAAAAATACTATTATTTTGAATGGTACTGCCCAATTAAGAATACTGTTACTTTGACTCTTACTGTACTTTTACTGTCAAATAAAAAATACTGTTATTTTGAATGGTACTGCCCAATTAAGAATACTGTTACTTTGACTTTTACTGTACTTTTACTGTCAAAGAAAAAACACTGTTATTTTGAATGGTACTGCCCAATAAATAATACTGTTACTTTGACTCTTACTGCACTTTTACTGTCAAATAAAAAATACTATTATTTTGAATGGTACTGCCCAATAAAGAACACTGTTACTTTGACTTTTACTGTACTATTACTTCCCAATAAAGAATGTTGTTACTTTCGCTCCCTTTGTACTGTTACTGTTCAATAAAAAATACTAATACTTTGACTGTTACTGAACTGTCTTTTTAAATACTTGTATTTCATTATATTTTTAACTTTAAATATTTATTTACCTACTGATTGCCCAGATTCTCAATATACTTATCTTAACTTCTGTTGCGAAAATTTGTATACAATTTTCTGCGCTTCGTAATAATAAATATTTTTCTTTGTGGACCCTTTCTAAAAATTTTAATATTTAATAAATTTTAATTTTATTTAATATATTTTAATTATTTAATATCACGAAACGCAGAAAAATGAACTAAATTGTATTCTATTGATTATCTTTTATATTTTAAAAATTACAATACCAGCGACGCAGACGGGTGAAGGCTTTGGTGGCATAATTTTACAGAATCTTTTCCACGGAGCGGTTGACAACTGAATCCGTTTACATTTCGACCATCTTTACAGCGAAAGAATGTCTGCAAGACAGCAGGGCCGTGTCGCGCGCAGATTTAAGCCGTCTGACGGTAAATCACTAACGCGCGCGCGTGGGCGGCGAGCAACGGATACGCTGCACTACACGGGAGTGTTACAGCAAGGTTCGCGACGTTACACATGTATCAAGTCTATTTGTACAACCTTAGAGCTTTTGGCAGAACGGCCACCAGCTCGTCCTTCGTCGCGCGTGCTTCTGCCTTGTCATGTTTCGGTCCAGTTGAGTCATTTTTAGTGTGTAATAAGAAATTACTAATATACGAAGCACAGTATTGCAGTTGAGTGTACTACATTCTAACATGTTTACGACGTTTATAAACTATTTAGCAGCTTCGTAATATTTTAACTGGTAAAACGAAAGACAGAGTGTTTTACTTTGTTTTACATTTTCACTAAAAATACGGGAGATGTATTTTTCTATACATGTTTGTCATCAGAGCTCTTATTGACCACTATATCCAACACAAAGAGGAGCAAACCTCCTGAATTTTGATGAAATAAAACAATGTTCGATTTATTCTTAAATTTTTTTGTATAAATATTTTAAAACAAATATTGGAAAAGTACTTAATTTTTTCTAATTAATTTATAATTTATAGTAATTCAATAGTAATAACAAACAATAATTAATTATGAAATAATTAATAAATTTTAAATAAATCAACACAGTTCGATTTATTCTTTTTTATTATATTTTTTTATAAAATATTTTGAATCAAAATTAAAAAAATAACTAATTTATATATAATTAATTCATAATAATTTAATAATAATAATTAATAATTGTAATAATAATTATAAATTAATAATAATAATATAAATAACAATAATATAATTTATAATAAATTGTATTAATTTATAATAAATCAGTAGTTAAACACAAATGAACATGTTTATTATGTGTCAACTGAAATGTGTTTTTGATTAATATGTACAGAACTATCAAAAATGCAGTACGAATCCCGCAAAGTTTTTTTTTTAATTACAGGTTTAACACTATATAAGTATAAGACTGTATAGAGTGTATATATATATATATATATATATATATACATATATATATATATATATATATATATATATATATATATATATATATATAAAAGTATAAGACTATTATCGTATAAATAGGATCCGCAATGATTATAAATATAGTTATAATATACACGCAGTAAAACCTCTCATATCCGGCCCGCTTATATCCGGAAACTCCGATATCCGGACGTAATATGAAAATAAACGAAAATCATTGTGAGTGAAGTAAATGAAGAAATTGTCGACTTCTCCGAAACATTCCTAGGCAACACTCATATCAGGACATAAACAGTAATTGCGTGAATGAATAAATGAAAGATGATGAAGTTCATGAGTTTACTACTAATGATGCTATAGACTTCGTGAGCGCACAGTCAGCGCCTGACGCAGATGAAAGAAAGCCAATCATGACGCATAGTAAAACTTTCCAGGCATATTAGACCAGCTGATCGAGTACGTCGGACAACAAGACGAAGCAACAGCAGTCGATCGTCTACTCTTTCGGACGGGGAGGGGTTTTCGTCAGGAAACGTTTTCAGCAAAAGAGTTAAACCACAATTACATCCTTTTTTTACCAAAACTGATAATTAATGTACTTAAGTATGACCAGTACAGTATTAAGGAATGTTACATACAACCATGTAACTACATTGTATAGTTCTATGTTGCTGTTTAAATATAATTACAATCTTCAATATGTGTAACTTATTTACTTAAAACTATCATACATCTATTTCCAAATGGAATGAGTTTATTATATAGTACAAACGTACATTATTACATAAAGCCTCTCTTATCCGGATTTTTGTTTATCTTGATCGCGCTATCTACACATTGATACGGATATGAGAGGTTTTATTGTAATTGGCAATATATTAGTCCTAATTATCCAATAAGATTAAATAAGGATCAAAAGACGTAGTAGATGATTAGGGGAAGCCCCTCTTAAGTATTGGTACCCTATTGGAGACGTAATGACCTGTCTACCCGTTGCCAACTTAACCATAGTAAATTCTTACAGTATTAAATAAAATGTATTCAAATTTGCTCACTCGCTAATGTAAATCATGCTTTTAATTTTCGTATTTATAAATCAACATGCTTCACAGTAATGCCATTTTTTAAATAATTTAAAAAATAACATAAAATTTGTTACACTTTTTATCGCAAAAAAAGTTTTTTGTGGCGTTATTGCGATCAACAAGTATAATTGTTGAAAATAATATTAAATACTACTATTAAAAGTAGAAAGTATCTAAATATAAGACTAAGGAGAAGACATGTCGTGGTAAAGAATTTAGGGGGGGTTCTATGAAGGTCGTGCACCTAAAGTAAAACTACCCTATACTGGGGTCAAAAAAAGATGTCTATTCTTTACACCCTTTACAGAAAAGTATAAGGCTAGGCAGGTAGAATCCAGGAATAACTAAAGAGACCTCCTGTCGTAATGATAGGGAAACGTTTTGGCGTGTGAGGGCAGTCGTCAGGGTCGCTACATGAATTAGACCTGCCCTGAGTTGGCGTTAATAAAGGTAAAACTCGCTAAGCTGTTTTACAAAATAATCAGGTAGCACAATATATATATAATATTAGCACAAAATTTCACATTGAGGAGATCATTTTAAGTATATAAACTGGTTTTTTGTAGTGTTATTTACGTTCATGTCTAAATTAACTAATGTCTATGTAAAGTAAAGCAAAGTAGAATAAACTAAAGTATTTAAAATTGTAAAACTAACAAATAACAAATGAGGTGACTAAAATAATATAGCTGTAATAAGCTATTAGCGTTACATCAGGAATTTCATCCGGTCATGTAAGACAATAGTATTTTAAGAATGGTTTAGTCATGGGGCGTTTACAACCACACTTGTGCGAAGTTTATACGAGTCAGAGCTTTCTCTTCTTCTCTCGCAACCCCCTCTCCCACATCCACTGTAACCCCCACAATGTACCTGCGGCTGGCATATTGTTCGGCCCCTGTTTCTTGTCAGACTGTCCGTTTCCCCCTCAGACTCGATAAAAACGAGGACTATTTTATGCATTAAAAATTGCACAAAAAACGTTTTAAATCAGTAAATGTTTTTTACGCCTCTAGGCCTATATATTTATTAACTACGTTTTAACTTCTGTCCCTCACTCCCATTGTTGCCACATTTTTTTTTTTTTTGAGTGAGATAAAAATTATATTTGATATTTAAGAACTTATTTTTGGTAGGAATTTATAATATTTGATCAAAATATTGGTTACTTATTAATTTTATCTAAAACAATGTCATGAACCTACCTTAACTCTATAATTATTTCTTCCGTAAAGTTTTATTTAAATTATTGAAACCCGTAAAATAAAATGGCAAAATTATTCTGATTGATTTTATTATCAATAAGGATAGAATTGCCACTTGCATATTGTTCGCACGATTTTAGCTTGTAAATATTATTATATAAGGAAACTCACACGCTGTATGGTTTTTAGCCTATGCCATGTTGGGTATTTCTTTATTTTTAATTATTCGTACTGCATATGATTATTTAAAATTATTTTTCTCGCTACGCTACGAAATTATCTTTAAATTAGAGCTAATGAATTTCAATCCATTTTTTTTTTTGAAATAGCTATTTATTGTTGTTTGTCAACTAGGGAAACCAAAACCATTTAAATTAAACATCAATGCTAAAGTTTAAGCTTTTTAGTACGTAACAGTGTTTAGTTTTGTAAAGAATCGTAGTTTTTTCGAAATGTCGAAAAGAAGAAGAACAACAATAAATTTAAAGACAAATACTGATATTCATGAGGGTCCTGATTGTTTAGAATTTCTCAAACTGGGAGGCGCGTACCCTTGGGGGTGTAGAAAGTATTCTGGGAGTCAAGCGTGTAAATGAAACTGTCTACATACGAGAATGTGCGTCCTCAGGTGTGCCAGCGGGTAGACTGACGTGACATGTGCGTACTGAACTACGTCATTGTTTTTGTAGAATGTTTAGTATTTATAGATTCTTCTTATTATTCAAGGATCAGTGTTCAAGGATAACATATCTGGATCATAAGTGATAGCGGTTATTTATTATTTAGTCCTTTCTTCAATTTTATTGTGGATACTATTATATATGTTTATGCATCCTTTACAATTTCATAAGATATATGTAGTGCAAGACCCGATTTAAGTTTACCTCTGTATATAATATAGATAAATGCATCAAGTCTATCTCTGTAGATAATTGCAACATTATCTGTTGTAGGCTTAAATATATTTATATAATATATAGATACTTATATTAAAGGTTAAATAAAACTAACGGATATTCCATTGACCAGTTTCATACTCAGATTGTAATTCTTTACCAAATATAAAGTGAGGGGTCACGACCTTATTTTATTGTTAAAGTGGGGAGGCTGAAAGGCTGAGAAGACAAAGTTTAGGATGTTGTATAGGACATAATTGATTGATTTTAAAATAACTGTCATAATAAAAAAAATAATTAATTTTTTTTAAAGTCAATTCCTACTTTAATCAAAAAAGAAAAATCTATTTTAGTCTTTTTAATTTTGCAATTATAATTTTTACAAATATGTATATACATAATGCAGAATAACAGTATTAAGTCCAACGTGCGAATTTCCTTACAATTTTCCATTTCCCTTTCTATGTATAATTTGTACTATTATTTTGTTGTTACAATTTGTCGTTTTTTTCGTCCCTTGCGCTGTGTTGATTTTCTTTTCGCTTTCTTTTCTCATTGTCCGTTTGTAAACCAAAGTTCGATACTGTTAATCCAGTTTGAGTGTTTATTTTATTCTTTTCATGCTTTTTTAATCATAAAGCATTTTTTACGCTCATTTTTCATGACAAAAATTGCCCTCTCTCTCTCTCTCTCTCTCTCTCTCTCTCTCTCTCTCTCTCTCTCTCTCTCTCTCTCTCTCTCTCTCTCTCTCTCTCTCTCTCTCTCTCTCTCTCTCTCTCTCTCTCTCTCTCTCTCTCTCGAGGATAAACACTGGGCGTGGAAAGCTTAAGTAGAACAGCGAGTTCTAAGACGAAAAGAGACTAGAAGGCTCTTTAATAGAACAAAGAAGAAGAAAACGGCGGAGACCTGGTAGGCATATAAAGACAGCCAGGGTCTCTATAAAAATCGTATTAAAGAGCTTAAACGTGCTTCTTGGGAAAAGTGGTGCTCAGAGACAAGCACACTGAGTTACACTGCTAGACTGTTTAAGGTGTTAGCAGGTCGACCGAGGGGAGAGCTTAAGTTTGTCAAGAAGACTGATGGTAGCTTTACTGACACCCCGTAGGAAACTCTGCGTCTGCTTATGAGGAACAGTTTTAACGATATTAGACCGGTAGGGGACGGTGCTCAAAACCTCCGACATACTGGGCTAAGGGCGGACCAGAATATTGCTGGGTAGGTGATCTCAGCGTAAAAGGTGAGAGAGGCGATTCTGTCTTTTCAGCCTTTTAAAGCGCCTGGATTAGATAATATTACTCCAGCACTACTACAAAATTGCTTGGAGGAAATAATAGGGCCACTGACAGGATTACTCAGAGGCTGTGTTGCCTTGGGTTACACGCCCGCGCAGGGGCTCAAAACAAAAGTTATCTTTATCCCCAAACCGAGGAGGAAAGGTTACACAGGGGTAAAGGACTTCAAACCTATCCCCCTTACATCTTTCTTGTTAAAGACATTGGAAAGTCTGGTGGACCACTATTTGAAGCAGGGACCTCTGAAGCAGTATCCGCTTCATCAGGACCAACACGCCTACCGAACTGGTAGGTCAGTGGAGACTGCGCTGTTGTCGGTCGTGGACTTTATTGAGGGTCAGATCAACAACAAGGGGATATGTATTGGGGCTTTTCTTGATGTGGAGGCGGCTTTTAATAGTACCTCTAGACTGGCTATCAAGAGAGAGCTATGGATCACGGGATTTCTGATGAAATTATATATTGGATTATGAGTTCCTTGGAAAACCTTATAAGTACTGCATCCTGGATGGGGTGCACGATAAATGGAATGGTCTCGGAGGGTTGCCCGCAGGGTGGAGTTTTATCCCCTCTGCTGTGGAGCCTTGTCGTGGACGAACTACTAAGGACGCTCAGTGGAATGGGTGTCAAGATGGTAGGATATTCGGACGACATAGCTATCCTTGTTAGGGGGCATTTGAAGTGGTCCTCAAAGACCTGCTTCAAGAGGCACTCAAGGTAACAGAAGCATCGTTGCAGAGAAAAAGCACTTTGAAATCAAGGAGAGAAATCTGTGGCACTCATCTTCACTAGGCGATATAAGACTAAATCGCTGGAGATGATTGCAATTTGTAATACTAAAATAAGCTACGTTGAGAGAGCTAAATATCTGGGAGTTATTCGGGGTAGCAAGCTACTCTGGCAGGAGCACTTGGAGAATAAGTGAAAAAAGCCATAGTTACGTTATGGCAATGCAGATGAGCGATAGGCATGAGATGAGGTTTGAGTCCACGTCAGATGAATTGGATTTATTCCGCCATTGTGGTGCCGAGGTTGGTCTTTGACTCAATCGTCTGCTGGGACAGGGCAAAGAAAGAAACAAGTAAAAGAATGCTGGAACGAGCGCAGGGGCTCTTCCTTAGAGGCATAACAGCTACAATGAGAAGCACACCATGTGCGGAAATGAGGGTTATGTTGGGTTTTCCATCCATGAGCCTTCAGATTAGGATGAAGGAAATGAAAACTACATACCGGCTAAGTTGTACCGGGCAGTGGGCACTGCTGAGGGCAGTGGGCATGCCGCCTCAGGAGGGGCGCAAGAGGATCACGGCACATATAGACAATTTGTGCAGGGAAGAATGGAATACAACCTTGGGGAGTAACAAATCCAAGGTACTGTGGGGTTACTCAGGAGATTTGTGGGGCAAAGAACTACTCTCCTTAAGTAGGCATCAACTCAGAGTTACTGTAGAGCTGGTCACAGGCCATGGGAATCTGAGGGGGTTGCAATACAAAATTGGAAAATCTAGGTCCCTGTGTGCAAGAGATGCGACAAGGACCAAGAGGAAAGCACAATCCATGTACTCTGTGAGTGCCCTTCTCTGGGATCTGCAAGGAGAAAGTGGTTTGGCTGGCTGGTATGAACACCAGAGGATATCAGAAGATTTCGCATCAGGTGGGTACTTGATTTCTGCAAAGAGGTAGGTATCCACTAAGCTAGTCCTGTGGTAGGGATGGGAAAAGAGTACAAAGACTGCAGCTAAGTGCTCTACACCGATAAGGTCCCTCCGAGTTTTAGTAAATAATAATAATGACAAAAATTGAAGGTTGTGCATTGGAGGTTTCGATGAATACCAGATGGTGGCAAAAAAAAATTCATAAAAATTTTTGAAAACTCCATTTCTAAACTACAATTGCCATTTATTATAGGTTTAAAAATTGTATTTGATCTTGAATGGATGAACAAAAACTTATTTTTATTAACAATTGAAAATGTGTACAAGATATATATCAGGAGACGTGAGCTAATAGAATGAATTGAATGAATATATTTTCATTTGAAATTATATCTAATTTTTGTTATTGGGATTATCTTTAATAGAATTATAGACAAAAATTTGATAATTACATACCTCAGAATATACGTAACTCATTTAAAAGGTTGATCCACTTTATTTAACAGATAAATATATTATTTCTTATTAAATTACGTACTAAATAGCATAAACCACTTGATCAGAAGTAGTTCTGAAACTATTGGAGTTTTAGTTGCATATCCCTATTACTTGAAATTTACTATTTTCACTGCTTACATTAGCCGAATAGTAATTGTAAATCGTCTGCCCGTCCGCAGTAGATACAAACAAACATTAGCGCAGATGTTACAGGATTTCTCTTTTTCTCACTGTGCAATTGCATCAAAGAAAACAAACAGCTTTAGAATATAAAACATCTATTTATTCAACCGCTTGGAATTTTGCCTCTATGTAAATAACCTAGTCAGTTTTAGATAGGGCTACGTGCTGTATTGTGCAGTGTTTCGAACACTATAATTTTCCTTTAAAAATATATGGTTTTCATCATTTCAGAGTAGGAGGTGAATTTCGTCTTTAAACTAATGAAGGTTTCTTGTACAGATGCGCCATTGCTATATTTTAACATTAATATTTCTTTAACAAAAATTGTCTTTTAAAAATAAACCACCCAAGACTCTAAAAGAATTGTTTACAACTCATGTAAGTTGAAGTACAAAATTTATTCCTGATCATTATTTTTGATATGTTTAGTAGAGCAAATCGAACTACTACAAGAAATCTAAATAATGAATGTAAATAAAATTCCTCGTGGGTTATCGCGACTTCAGAGTATTGTTGCTGATGTTTTCGTCCAGCTGTTGCAAGTCTTGCCGGAGTCAGCTTGTAGATCGCTCCACGTGTTCTTTTAGACTCAGGTGGCTAAATCGAAAACCGTTGTTATTTTTATCCAAACCAGTTGCTACTTATTTCCGTACAATCGAACTTGATGAAAGAGTATCGAAAGTTGCACATTGTCGTTGTATATCACATTATTAAATCAATTTATTCCGTTATTTTCTTTAATAGACTTGGAAATTAACAGTGTTAGTGCACGAGCGTTTTTGACTGCTGTCAAAAATAACCGCAATAGCTGATGCAATGTTGCCACTTCATCCGTGCAATCTTTCAGAAAAATACATTTAAAAACTGTGTTTTTAAAATTCAATTACATTTATTGTCTTGTGTATTTTTATCCAAACCCATTGCTACGTATTTCCGTAAAATCGAACTTGATGAAAGATTCTCGAAAGTTAGACATTGTCGTTGTATATTTTCACATTAATAAATCAATTTATTCTGGTATTTTCCTTAATAGACTTGGAGATTAACAGTGGTAGCGCACGAGCGTTTTTGACTGCTGTCAAAGATAACCGCACTAGTTGATGCAATGTTGCCACTTCATCCGTGCAATCTTTCAGAAAAATACATTTAAAAACTGTGTTTTTAAAATTCAGTTACATTTATTGTCTTGTGTATTTTTATCCAAACCCGTTGCTACTTATTTCCGTACAATCGAACTTGATGAAAGAGTCTCGAAAGTTGCACATTGTCGTTGTATATTTTCACATTATTAAATCAATTTATTCCGTTATTTTCTTTAATAGACTTGGAAATTAACAGTGTTAGCGCACGAGCGTTTTTGACTGCTGTCAAAAATAAACGCACTAGTTGATGCAATGTTGCCACTTCATCCGTGCAATCTTTCAGAAAAATACATTTAAAAACTGTGTTTTTAAAATTCAGTTACATTTATTGTCTTGTGTATTTTTATCCAAACCCGTTGCTACTTATTTCCGTACAATCGAACTTGATGAAAGAGTCTCGAAAGTTGCACATTGTCGTTGTATATTTTCACATTATTAAATCAATTTATTCCGTTATTTTCTTTAATAGACTTGGAAATTAACAGTGTTAGCGCACGAGCGTTTTTGACTGCTGTCAAAAATAAACGCACTAGTTGATGCAATGTTGCCACTTCATCCGTGCAATCTTTCAGAAAAATACATTTAAAAACTGTGTTTTTAAAATTCAGTTACATTTATTGTCTTGTGTATTTTTATCCAAACCCATTGCTACACATTTCCGTACAATCGAACTTCATGAAAGCGTCTCGAAAGTTACACATTCTCGTTGTATATTTTCACATTAATAAATCAATTTATTCTGGTATTTTCCTTAATAAACTTGGAGATTAACAGTGCCAGCGCAAGAGCGTTTTTGACTGCTGTCAAAAATAACTGCACTAGCTGATGCAATGTTGCCACTTCATTCGTGCAATCTTTCAGTAAAATACATTTAAAAACTGTGTTTTTAAAATTCAGTTACATATATTGTCTTGTGTATTTTTATCCAAACCCATTGCTACATATTTCCGTACAATCAAACTTCGTGAAAGCGTCTCGAAAGCTACTTATTTTCCTTGTATATATTCACATTATTAAATCAATTTATTCTGGTATTTTCCTTAATAGACTTGGAGATTAACAGTGTTAGCGCACGAGCGTTTTTGACTGCCGTCAAAATTAACCGCACTAGCTGATGCAATGTTGCCACTTCAGCCGTGCACTCTTTCAGAAAAATACATTTAAAAACTGTGTTTTCAAAATTCAGTTACATTTATTGTCTTGTGTATTTTTATCCAAACCCATTGCTACATATTTCCGTACAATCGAACTTCATGAAAGCGTCTCGAAAGTTACTTATTTTCGTTGTATATTTTCACATTAATAAATCAATTTATTCTGGTATTTTCCTTAATAGACTTGATGATTAACAGTGCCAGCGCACGAGCTTTTGACTGCTGTCAAAAATAATTGCACTAGCTGATGCAATGTTGCCACTTCATCTGTGCACTCTTTCAGAAAAATACATTTAAAAACTGTGTTTTCAATATTCAGTTACACTTATTGTCTTGTGTATTTTTATCCAAACCCATTGCTACATATTTCCGTACAATTGAACTTCATGAAAGCGTCTCGAAAGTTACACATTTTCGTTGTATATTATCACATTAATAAATCAATTTATTCTGGTATTTTCCTTAATAGACTTAGAGATTAACAGTGTTAGCGCACGAGCGTTTTTGACTGCTGTCAAAAATAACCGCACTAGCTGATGCAATGTTGCCTCTTCTTCCGTGCACTCTTTCAGAAAAATACGTTTAAAAACTGTGTTTTTAAAATTCAGTTACATTTATTGTCTTGTGTATTTTTATCCAAACCCATTGCTACACATTTCCGTACAATCGAACTTCATGAAAGCGTCTCGAAAGTTACACATTCTCGTTGTATATTTTCACATTAATAAATCAATTTATTCTGGTATTTTCCTTAATAGACTTGGAGATTAACAGTGTTAGGCACGAGCGTTTTTGACTGCTGTCAAAAATAACCGCACTACCTGATGCAATGTTGCCACTTCATCCATGCAATCTTTCAGAAAAATACATTTAAAAACTGTGTTTTTAAAATTCAATTACATTTATTGTCTTGTGTATTTTTATCCAAACCCGTTGCTACTTATTTCCGTACAATCGAACTTGATAAAAGAGTCTCGAAAGTTGCACATTCTCGTTGTATATTTTCACATTAATAAATCAATTTATTCCGTTATTTTCATTAATAGACTTGGAAATTAACAGTGTTAGCGCACGAGCGTTTTTGACTGCTGTCAAAAATAAACGCACTAGTTGATGCAATGTTGCCACTTCATCCGTGCAATCTTTCAGAAAAATACATTTAAAAACTGTGTTTTTAAAATTCAGTTACATTTATTGTCTTGTGTATTTTTATCCAAACCCATTGCTACACATTTCCGTACAATCGAACTTCATGAAAGCGTCTCGAAAGTTACACATTCTCGTTGTATATTTTCACATTAATAAATCAATTTATTCTGGTATTTTCCTTAATAAACTTGGAGATTAACAGTGCCAGCGCAAGAGCGTTTTTGACTGCTGTCAAAAATAACTGCACTAGCTGATGCAATGTTGCCACTTCATCCGTGCAATCTTTCAGTAAAATACATTTAAAAACTGTGTTTTTAAAATTCAGTTACATTTATTGTCTTGTGTATTTTTATCCAAACCCATTGCTACACATTTCCGTACAATCGAACTTCGTGAAAGCGTCTCGAAAGCTACTTATTTTCCTTGTATATATTCACATTAATAAATCAATTTATTCTGGTATTTTCCTTAATAGACTTGGAGATTAACAGTGTTAGCGCACGAGCGTTTTTGACTGCTGTCAAAAATAACCGCACTAGCTGATGCAATGCTGCCTCTTCTTCCGTGCACTCTTTCAGAAAAATACATTTAAAAACTGTGTTTTCAAAATTCAGTTACACTTATTGTCTTGTGTATTTTTATCCAAACCCATTGCTACATATTTCCGTACAATCAAACTTCGTGAAAGCGTCTCGAAAGCTACTTATTTTCGTTGTATATATTCACATTAATAAATCAATTTATTCTGGTATTTTCCTTAATAGACTTGGAGATTAACAGTGTTAGGCACGAGCGTTTTTGACTGCTGTCAAAAATAACCGCACTACCTGATGCAATGTTGCCACTTCATCCATGCAATCTTTCAGAAAAATACATTTAAAAACTGTGTTTTTAAAATTCAATTACATTTATTGTCTTGTGTATTTTTATCCAAACCCGTTGCTACTTATTTCCGTACAATCGAACTTGATGAAAGAGTCTCGAAAGTTGCACATTCTCGTTGTATATTTTCACATTAATAAATCAATTTATTCCGTTATTTTCTTTAATATACTTGGAAATTAACAGTGTTAGCGCACGAGCGTTTTTGACTGCTGTCAAAAATAAACGCACTAGTTGATGCAATGTTGCCACTTCATCCGTGCAATCTTTCAGAAAAATACATTTAAAAACTGTGTTTTTAAAATTCAGTTACATTTATTGTCTTGTGTATTTTTATCCAAACCCATTGCTACATATTTCCGTACAATCAAACTTCGTGAAAGCGTCTCGAAAGCTACTTATTTTCGTTGTATATATTCACATTAATAAATCAATTTATTCTGGTATTTTCCTTAATAGACTTGGAGATTAACAGTGTTAGGCACGAGCGTTTTTGACTGCTGTCAAAAATAACCGCACTACCTGATGCAATGTTGCCACTTCATCCATGCAATCTTTCAGAAAAATACATTTAAAAACTGTGTTTTTAAAATTCAATTACATTTATTGTCTTGGGTATTTTTATCCAAACCCGTTGCTACTTATTTCCGTACAATCAAACTTCGTGAAAGCGTCTCGAAAGCTACTTATTTTCGTTGTATATATTCACATTAATAAATCAATTTATTCCGTTATTTTCTTTAATAGACTTGGAAATTAACAGTGTTAGCGCACGAGCGTTTTTGACTGCTGTCAAAAATAAACGCACTAGTTGATGCAATGTTGCCACTTCATCCGTGCAATCTTTCAGAAAAATACATTTAAAAACTGTGTTTTTAAAATTCAGTTACATTTATTGTCTTGTGTATTTTTCTCCAAACCCATTGCTACATATTTCCGTACAAACAAACTTCGTGAAAGCGTCTCGAAAGCTACTTATTTTCCTTGTATATATTCACATTAATAAATCAATTTATTCTGGTATTTTCCTTAATAGACTTGGAGATTAACAGTGTTAGCGCACGAGCGTTTTTGACTGCTGTCAAAAATAACCGCACTAGCTGATGCAATGTTGCCTCTTCTTCCGTGCACTCTTTCAGAAAAATACATTTAAAAACTGTGTTTTCAAAATTCAGTTACACTTATTGTCTTGTGTATTTTTATCCAAACCCATTGCTACATATTTCCGTACAATCAAACTTCGTGAAAGCGTCTCGAAAGCTACTTATTTTCGTTGTATATATTCACATTAATAAATCAATTTATTCTGGTATTTTCCTTAATAGACTTGGAGATTAACAGTGTTAGCGCACGAGCGTTTTTGACTGCTGTCAAAAATAATTGCACTAGCTGATGCAATGTTGCCACTTCATCCGTGCACTCTTTCAGAAAAATACGTTTAAAAACTGTGTTTTTAAAATTCAGTTACATTTATTGTCTTGTGTACTTTTATCCACAAGAACATGGAAACTTAACTATTCCATAAAATTTGTGAATTTAGTTACGAAAATTCTAACTCAATCTAAATAAATTAGAAGAAAATATGTAATTTTGAGCATACCCTAGTGTTGAGAATGTTTTATTCCTATTTAAAACACAATTCATTTTAATAAATTGTTTTGTAAATTAAATAAATCTGTAATTATTTGACAAATTATTACAAAATTATATGTAATGGCATATAGTAATAAAAGGAAATTTGTACTTTATGACTACATAAATGTGTTCCTTAACAATTATATAAAATTTAAAATACAAAATAATAAAACACTCATTATAAATTTGATTGTTGTAAATATATATTATTTATTTTAAAACTTCTTAGTTAAAATAAAATTAAAAAAAAAACAAAAGTGCCAAGGTTCAAAGGAATGAAACAAACAAAACTTTACAAGAAGGGGAAAATAGAGTTGGATCTACGTATGAAACAACAGAATTTAAGCCATATTAGTACGTAAAGAAAATTATGTGTTCCATTCAATTTAAGAAACGAACTAAAAAACCATTACAAAACAACTTTTATACTTTACTACGTATTTAAGGATATTCAAATATTTAAACTTCAACCTAAGGTTACAAAATTTTATCTTTTGTTTAAAAATAAAATTAAATGTAGCAAATGTTTTCTATATTTAAAATGACGAATATTAAGATTTGTAACCAAACCAGGGTTTTGTTATCGATTCTATGGTCTTATATAAAACTATTAAAACAATTTAAAACTATTTTACACTCATTTTATTTAATGCATAAATTACGAATCCTTAAATTCATTAGTGTCACAATTATATGCCATGCTAGTTGCATAATAGTTTTAAATATTGGTCAATAAGGTAATTCCTAAATAAATAAATAACTGCTTATGAACTCACAAAACTATATACTTTATAATCATACGCGTTTCAAACACTTATGTCGTCATCATCACTACTACAAATTTAAAACTCCAACTAACACTTTTGTGACATCGTGTGCAATTATTTATTTATAACCTTAACTCACAGATCAGATCAGAAAGAAATAATTTTACTGAACCATGGTACTGGGAATAGAAGAAAGTTATAGCACTTTGTAGATAGGGAAGCTTTCCAGAAACGGAGCTACTTGAACCACGGGGAAGAGAAGTTTCTACCATAAATACACATTTCTAAGTATAAGGAAAATGGATTAGGAATTAGATAACATTAAAGAAATGATGTTACTGTACCATGGTACTGGGAATAGAATGAAGCTATAGTACTTTGTAGATAGGGAAGCTTTCCAGAAACGGAGCTACTTGAACCGCGGGGAAGAGAGATTTCTATCTGTTACACTTTCTACTAAGAAGAATGATGAAGAAGAGTAGATGGACTAAGGACGAAGAAGATTTTGGCAGGACTAAGGACGAAGAAGATTTTGGCAGGACTAAGGACGAAGAAGATTTTGGCAGGACTAAGGACGAAAAAGATTTTGGCAGGACTAAGGACGAAGAAGATTTTGGCAGGACTAAGGACGAAGAAGATTTTGGCAGGACTAAGGACGAAGAAGATTTTGGCAGGACTAAGGACGATGAAGATTTTGGCAGGACTAAGGACGAAGAAGATTTTGGCAGGACTAAGGACGAAGAAGATTTTGGCAGGACTAAGGAATGTCGTAATGATCCCTGTTGTAGGAAATGAGGGAAAATTATTGCATCATGCAAAACTTTTGGCTGGATGATCGTCTTAAATGTTAAAAAATATAACAATATATATCCACTCACTAAATATTGCTTTTATAAAAAAACATTACTTAGAAAAATATTTTAATGACATTATTTTGACTACGTGGATGTTTAGACAGATTTAATCGTGAACGTTTATTGTGCTTTAAAAATGGAGATTTAAATGTTTAATGTATAATTTTATTTTTCATACATTTTCAAATTTTACGAAATGTAGCCTATGTCTTCTTAACAGTTTGATTCTACTGACAGCATTTTTGCAAACATTCGCGACGCCGAACCCTGCGCGGTTGCTGCGGTTTTGCTGTGCAATAGCCATATGGTTAACGTTTATTACTTGGCGCATTGACGATGAGCGTTTGTTTATTTTGCTATATTACGGCCAATCTGTAAATAAACGTAAGGAGATCACAGCAACGACCATCAAGTAAACAAATCTACTATTTACAACTCAAAATTTAGTACGCCCAGAATTTGTTGCTACTTATACATTAATTTACCTATTTTTACCGCACTTAACAAAAAATTTTTTTAACGTGTTGCATTGATGGTAGAATACTAATAGATTATAGTTCTTTTGATTCTTATAGATTTTTCAGTTCTCTTCTAAATGCTAAAATCTTTCCTTATTATTTTTAAATGTTAGGGTACTTTAGATAAGGAACTTAATATTCCTTGTGACGAGCGACAATATCTCTCTAGATGCTACAAACAGAAATGCCACCAATTAGATCTGGCTACATCGGAAGGACAAAATCCGATGAAGAAAAACCAGACATCATTGTTCAGTGGCAAACATGTTTTCTCCTTTGCCAAGACAAACTGCCAATGACTATGTGAGGATGTCTGATCTCCTGATGATTCGTCACGTGACCTGTAGGAGGACATATTAAAGGTATCACTTAAGAAAGCTGCTGAGTATGGCCTAATCACCGGAGGAATTATGCCATCTGATCATTACATACTTCTGGCTAAAATATGTCCCGGTGTGTATAACGTACTGAAACACCTATGATTGCGAAGAAAGGATAACTACCGAACAACATAACACTCTATCGCTAGAAATCTTTGCTTTCAGCTGTCAAATGTTTGATGCTCGAACGACTCAAACGAATGATAGAAGAGCGACGTATGGTTCCGGGTCACAAATACGGCTTCCGGAGTGAGAATTCGACTACAGGTCATTGGATTGTAAGATTTTACTGTTTGCTTTGGCTTCTTCCTTGACGTCTCCCAGGGATTTGATCGTGTCTAGAACTGCTGTTTAAAATATTTTCCCATTCCCACTAATAACTAAATCTAGACAACTGAAACAAACTTACTAAACACCTAACCTAGATCACTTAAAGTAAAAGACAAATATTAAATTTAAAATTTAGAAATAAATTTAATTAAAATAACTCAAGCTAAACAAAATTGCCAATAAATTTTATTAAATAAATCGAGTTAAGAAGGACATAACACATTCAGTAGCCGTGACACCTCTCTCAACACCACCTTTAATCTCTTTGGAAGATCATGAAGGTGGTGTTAAGTGACGAAGTCACAACTATTGACCATTTAATCATCGTCTTACATTACATTAATTTATTTAATAAAATTAATTGATATTTTCGTTTAGTTTTAGTTAGATCAAGTATAGTTAGTCTAATTTAATTTATATCTTTTTTAATGTTATTTATCTTTTATTTTAAGTAATTTAGGTTGTGTTTATTTGTATGTAGTAGTAGTTTAGGTTTAGATATTATTACTATTTAGTTTATAAGAATTCTTGACGGGGATGATAACCTTTTTCGTTCTTTTAGAAAAAACATATATTTTCAAAACAAAATTTAAAGGTAAATAAATGTATTCCTGGATATAGTAGAAAGCGTGTGAATTACTACTTTACTTGTCTACTTTACTACTTTACTTGTCTACTTTACTACTTTACTTGTTTACTTTACTTGTCTACTTTACTACTTTACTTGTCTACTTTACTATTTTACTTGTCTACTTTACTACTTCACTTGTCTACTTTACTACTTTACTTGTCTACTTTACTACTTTACTTGTCTACTTTACTACTTTACTTGTCTACTTTACTACTTTACTTGTCTACTTTACTACTTTACTTGTCTTGTGTAGTTCATTGAATTCCACCAAGGCAACAGGATCGTAATCTTTACGTTGCTCAGAAGAGAGTCAGAGAATGAACAACATAGCATAGACAACAGTATAATTCTTAAAGCACTAGGTCTATTGAAATAGGTTGTAGTATGTATTAAAGACTGTATTTCGTGGTAGTAGTAACAATAATATAGGAATTGTATGTCTTTCTGTCAGGCTGCAGTAAATATTAAGAGCATTAAACTGGCTGAACTGAAAAATTAGTTTTTAACTTATACTCTTTTTATACAGAACCTATGAATAATATTTAAATATCTGTTTTTGTAGTTTGTACTATTAGAATGTGGCAACATTCTAACAGCAGTACTTTACGATAACAATATTTTCAATAGATACCCGGGAAACTTATGCAGTGATGTTCTATCAAATAGTGCATCTAGACCCTTCAAAAATCTAATCCTAATTTTACAGTCGTTTATGATCTAAATCATGAGCTAAATATTAACATGAGTCACACAAGTCGTGAGTAAATCATGAGTCATAAGTTGAATATCTAAATGTTACAGACGTATATTTTTAGACGTATTACTAATTTGCTTTAATGAAAACAAATGCTTAAAATAATTATTTGGATCAGGTGTTCGTTTAAGTTACCCAAGTTGTATCACTTAAAATTTTATAATATATATTGAGGTGTTAATTTTAAAATTATTAAATCAGTATCGTTCCATGTAGCAAAGAGGTGAAATACCTAGTTTAGTTAGGCGCTAAACTAAATTGGAAATCTCACGTGACGAAAAAAAGAGATGAACCGGAGATCCGGTATATATGACTAGCGTGGCTCGTAGGACGGTATTCTGGTTTGAGGTGCTACAATGAACTGCTGGTGAATAAGCAAGTGCTCAAACCCTTATGGACATAGGGGTTGACACTATGGGGAAGCACCAAGAGCAGTAATCTGAAACCTATCGAACGCTTCCAAAATAAAGTGTTGAGAGACATATGGAGTGCTGCATGGTATTTCCAAAACTTTGCCAAACATAGAGACCTCAAGAGGAATAGCCTGAGACATTAGACCGACGCTGCAGCAGGAGGTCACTTCCAGCGTCTCCAGCAACACAAGAACCCTACAGCTCTACAGCTGGTTCACAGAGTGTCAGTATGCACCCAAGAGCACTAAGCCCTTGTACCTGTTTCCAAAGCGACATTACCTAGATGTCGTCAGCTGTACTAGAACATAAAGTGGGCGTCGTTTATGGGAACAATCCGAATATTTTTCAGTGCCCTTTGATTTAAAAAAAATTATAATTCAGTACTAGGCCTACTGTTTTAATCTGTGTATTAATTTTTTAAATCAGATTTAATAATATATGTTTTATAAGTTTGACTAACAATGCTTGAACTATTGTTAACCTTGCAAATAATTTTGTTTTTTTAGGTAAAGTTGTTCTAATGCATAGCGTAACTAGATTTTATCGTTAATTTAACCATGCTATGATTATTTTTATTTGTTGTATGCATTTACTGATGATTGCTAAATAGTAGCTAAAACATGTACAACATTGGATATTTTGTTAGAAAATTGAGACTATTTTTTTTTCATGTAAAACTTAGATGTTCCTCTTTAATTCGTCACGTTCGGGACCGAGGTGAGAAGAATTCGAGCGAAGACGAACTACGGAAATCGTGATATTAACATGCAATTGTCGGTAAACGTAGCTCATAAATACTTAAATATGTATGTAATGTAAACAATGCTGTACTTATTATTTATGTCGGTTGAAAAACTCAACAATACTATTACACACCACTATAAAAACACTAGTAGCTTGCATCATAGCTCGTAATTACAAATACAGTACGTTACAGTAAGTCACAGAAAAAGTATATTGCAGTACCTTGTAAGAACAATAATACTAGCAAGGAAAAATACGGTGTCCTAAATCTATTTACGTTTTAGTTTTTGAAAAAGTCTGTTATTTTCTTTTGTACTAAAGAATTCTTTTTTTAGACGTCTGTTAACAAAACAGACGATGTTTGTTATTTCTGTGACGAATTAAAGAGTGACGAATTAGAGAGGTTTTACTGTATTATATTAGGCTTTTAATAATGTTTCTTTCCCTCTGATGAACTCTCATTCAATAATAAATTAAATCTATGTGTTCCTTTACTAAATTGAAAATATTTTTGCTGTTGTAAAATGATTTTCTGATCCAGAATTATTCATTACTATATCAAAATACATAGCTTTATTTACTAAAATGTAACAGAATAAACTAATTTTTTTCGGAAGCGATTCCATAAAATAAAAACTGTAAAAGAAAACACTAATATTGGATAAGTAATTATTTAAAGATCTAAATGGAAACTATTAACTTACTAAGCTGACACGTTTCGAAACCATATTTTTATTTCAACCGATAGTGGAGGCTACTGGAGTAGCAGTTTTTACTTAGTTCCTGGTTTAATTACTTATGGTTTAATTACTAAAACCAAGATGTTTACAACAAACTAAATTAGTTTTGAGAATGACAATAGATCAACAATTTGAGTTTCAACTTCCCGAAACACTTTCCGTCTTTAATTTAATCGTAAAATCGATCATACCAATCTACTTCGAATTAATCTTTTGCTATTTAACCAATAGAAATAATTGTTTTAAAATCAAATATTAAAACCTTGAAATTCAAAAGATTTCAACTACTTTTTGAATATCCTAAAATTTTAAAATTATCCATTTGTCAACAGGTTTACAAAGCATATTCGATTCTTTATCGATAGTTAAAACACCAGGCGAAGAGTAAAGACTTTCAAATGAAAATTTGAATTCAACGCATGGCTTAAATTTGTCGTGTCCATGTCTGACTTGTTTAAAACTAACACTGTACGACAAGTTTACCTCGCCCTCTCCCTCTCACCCGGCCTTTGAAGTCCACAATTAGAGCGTAGAAAATCTGAATATTGGTTTTCTATTTTTGTAAATGTGTTTGTTTTCATTGGAGTATCTAGTTAACCTCAATTCAACTTGTGTCGTCTGCAGAGCTCTTTCTGTTTCTAGCCACAGGAGTCGGATCACTGTTTCTGTTCTTAATACATCGCTGTTAAGTTATAAACCGTGGCATCATCCTCACTGTGGAGGGTACATGAAAATTATGTTTTCATCTAGCCTCTATTACGATTTCCGTATTTACAATTACGACTCCATTACAAGTTTTTAATATTAAATGACAGTTATGTAATCATTTTAAAATTATGTTATTTTTATTCAGATAAATTAAATACATATTACAACAAAATTAACATTATAGAGTAGTTATATTTTGCTATATTTGATTTTTATGATTTTTGTTATTATTTTTTATTGAACAATAGAAGTTAATACGTTTATGTTTACCAACAGGTGGTAATAAACAGTTCTTCGGTTCATTCCTTTTTTCGGTTCTCGGTATTGGATCAGTAAATAATATTAACAGATTAAAATTTAATAAAAAAAGGAAATATAACAGAATGTAAACATTTGATAGCGAAATTATCTGACTAAATAAAAGTTATTGTGTTCTTCAATGTGCGAACTTTATTAAAATAAAATATTTAAGATAAGGGTTGGATAAAAGGAATGTATTAAATTTGCATTTAAGTTCAAACCTGTTTTATAAATTGAAAACTAAATGCTTTAGCCTCTACAGCTAAAACCTTCAAGCCTCTTACATCTAGTTTCATATAGCAACAATTCTTCCCATGTATAGTCTAAAGACGTGCAGAATTCTTGTTGGAAAGGGTACTTCAGCCCCCCCCTACATTAGGCAACTGTAACGCAAATAGTAACAGAATTTATCAGGTTCTGAACGGAAAAAGAACTCTTCAACTAGGAAAAGAACTTCTGCTCACAACTAACGAGGCTAATTAATCACTATTGGTTGTATATAAGGCCATAAGAGGAAAATTGAACATTTCTTAGAGTTTTTATAAAAATAAATCTTTACGAGTTTTGAAAACGTTTCGAACTGTTGCTATATACATAATTATTTTCGTAATATTTTCTATCTTAACACTCTCATTTAGATGAAGATCATTTTCTTGTGTATTTCTTGCTGGGTTTAGTGGTCATCTTTAGTAATATCGTTACAAGGATACACTTGTCAGCGAGGAGGGGAGGTCTTTTTCGAGTTAAATACGTACTTTAATGTTATTCTATATAACACGGCTGTCGAGGAGGGGTGTGTTCGTGACAGTTTTATCTGACCCTGGGTACCATCCAGACTCAGAAGCTTCTCAGAGGATTAGGAGACCCTCACACACATACACTCACTCGTAATGGTCGAACCGAGGTACCTAACACAGATAAGAATCACCTTCTAGTCCTTGGGCTACAAAACTGAAATTTATCAAACTCTTTATATTTAGGTCAGTTTTACTGAAATATTTAGGACTCTACATATTATTCCTTGGAAATAGAGGCTAAACACAATATGTTACTAGAAAAGATAATAAGGTGTATGAAACAAACTGTAGTTTATATATTATTGTAAAATAAACCATTGTGATAGTTTTCAGGAGTGGCATATCTAGGGTATGCCATTTTGTTCTCCAGTTGTAAGGAGTATGTAGAGTCCAGAAATGTCAGTGAAAGTTCCCGCTTTTAACAGTTATAAAATGTTTAGTTCTGTAGACTAAGACCTAGTAGGTAACTCGTGGAAACCATCAGAGGCAAACAGGCAAGGTAGTGCGCGCGCGTGTGTGCGTGCGCTCATAGAGACAGCCACTGAATCCTCTGAGGCGCTTCCAATTCTGGATGGACTATAAAGCTAAAACTGTTTTATAGAGAAAACAAACTTGTTCCTCATAGTTTCAAAGTTAAAAGATTGCGGTAAAACTAAAATTAGAAAAATATTTTCCAGCCAATTTCGAAGAGCCTCGACCTTTCTCCCAATCACCTGATTCAAGGTTCTGTTGGCTTCAAAAAAGAAAAGCCGGTCTTCCAAACTAAAAAAAAATTACAAACACATTTATTAATATAACACATTTATACATATAAATTATTATAATTAGGGTTAACATGCTTACGCTCTCTAGTGGGAAAAATAAGCTCGTTTGCATCAAAATATTTAATAGCACTCTGATACGTAGCCTATATAGGACCAAGTAATACATATAAATTCTAAAAATGTCTTCCACGAAGGCCATTAGTCTGCTGAAACTGAATGAACACCAATCATGTGATATGAAATAGGATTTCGGGCGAATAGGAAATGCTTCCGTTTTATAACAGTAATAAATTTCTAAAATAAAATGACCTTCTTACGTCCAAGGCTAGTGGGGCTCAAAAGAGGTAATACCAAGTTCACAAGGCTGTAGATTTAATCTCCTTTTCCCTATGTCAGCTTGATCCAGAATGAGTACTTCAGCTATCCTCCTTATTTTATTAAAGCCTTGGTACTAACTTGTTTCCTTCTGGTTTGCGAAAGTTATTGATATCCTTCATTTTGGTCCTACGACCTGTATGAAGTACACGAAACCCTAACTTATAGGCCTACGTAGAATAAGAAATAGGACCAGAAATCCGTAAATTGATATTAAAAATTTTTCTGAATTTCGCAAGCAAGACATTTTTTATAAAGTTGATGCAAAAGATTGAGATAATTCATACATTTTTATTCTGACAATCTTAATATGTTCATCTTCCCGTCTGTTAGGAATATTTGTATGTATTCTAGTATGGTTTCTGTCTTTCCTAAGATTAAAATTTCTGGAAAGGAAATAGAGAGACCAAAATTGCCTTTACAAGACCTATTTAAGAAAGAGGTTTATAAATTTAAAAAGTTTTTCAAGAAATATAATATAGATGTTAGAGTAAAAACTATCAACACTTTAAAGAACAAATTAAAAGTTAATATAGGAAGAACAAATAAGTTTAGTAAAAATGGGTTCTATAAAACGTAATTTAATTGCAAAGCAACCTACGTAGGACAAATAGGAGGACGATTTGAGAACAGAAAAAAAAACATATAAGTTTTTTTTTTAAATATGTGAAAAATGATTCAATTTAAGCTACACATTTGTTTAAAAAGGGTTATATACTACAAGAAATGAAGAATACAATGTAAATTTTACAATATGTTAATAGAGGAAGACGTTAAAATATTTTAGAATACTTGGAAATTTATAAAGCAAATTTAAAGAAAAGAATGTAGTAAACGAACAAATAGACACATAGTCAGACGTTATTTTTTAAAGTTTAAAATTATTAATTATCTAAACTCTAGAGTCAAGAACGAGCGAGTAGCAATAAGAAGCGAGGACTGGAAAGGGTCTGCAAGTGGGAGCGGGCATATATGAAGACGAACTCAAGATTTGAGCGAACAGTAAGATTTAAGTTGTAAAAATGGAGTCATTCCGAAACATGTCGTAAATAAAGAAAAATATTGTAATGTTAAGAAAGGCAGACAAATGTACTCGAATATATCTTTTATTCTGGCCTTTGGGTCTTGTTTTCGTCGACACACTTCAGTTCAATATAAAGGTCTCAAATGTTTTTCTCAATTTTTAAATATAACGATTTCTATTTGTTCAACACTTACAGTGAAAATAAATAATAAAGAAATTGTTGACAAGTAAAGAGTTTATCGTCTGTAGTGACTTCGACTGGAGAAATATTATCGATTTGAAAAAACATATCTAGATAATTACTATCAATATCGTATATGTGATCCTTGACGACGACAATATGTGCACCAGTGAACTTTGAATGGATAAAACGTCTAATCGTCAACCTCGCTTCTCAATATAATATAAAGATTGATACATTTGTGTATAGGCCACCACAAGTAACTTATATATATATACACTCGTATATATATATATATATATATATATATATATATATATATATATATATATATATATATATCAAAAACAACTAAGGCTATTTAAATACAAGAATTATTTATTAATTTATATTCAAAGATTTTTTTTGTTGGTAAACAGTACCAACATATCAGGAATGAATAATACAATAATGCATGATATAAAACATATTAAATTAGAAATAGAATTGTTGCTAAATTTATACAAATTGCCAAGTTTATTTTGTTGCTGTAACTTTATAGACATTGAATATAGTATCAGTAAGAATGTATTTGTATTTGTTTTTTTATTAATTTGTTATTATTATTGTGTTTATATATTTCGAATCCTTCATATATATTGATTATTAATCCTTTATTAATTTCTTTTATAAGTTTCATATTTTCAATATTTGGAAATTGGTGTTTATTACTAATACAATGATTTGCAAAATTTGATTTATATATTTCTGGTTTTATATAAGCATTCAAATGTTCTTTATGTCTTTCTTTTAATTTTTTCTAAAAAAAATTATTTATATTTTTTTTACCTATATAAGTTTTATTACAGTTTTCGCTTTCTAATTTATATAAATCCAGAAATATAAATATAATTCGAAATATATATATATATATATATATATATATATATATATATATATATATATATATATATTTATTCTTGATATTTAACGTTATCCATTGTTTTTCCGTTGCACTGACTTTATGAAGTTAATATATTACTATTGTAAGTAATTTTATCCACCATTAAGTGCAATAATTTTACCTTGAGTGATGAGGCACCTTTCGGTCAATTGACTATTGTCGAATCACTCTACAGTCTGAGTGATTCGACAATGGTCAATTGACCGAAAGGTGCCTCACCATTCAAGGTAAAATTATTGCACTTAATGGTGGATAAAATTACTTACAATAGTAATATATTAACTTCATATATATATATATATATATATATATATATATATATACACGTGTCAGAATAAGGGAACTAAGTGGCAAAATAGAAGGTTATTTTCCTTGTAATTATCCATTTTCCTTTTCATGTATGGTGTTAGACTATTATTTTTGTTTGTTAATACTTATACACTTTTTTTCGTCGCTTGCATTATGTTGTAGTTCCTTTTCGCATTTCTTTCGAATTGTCCGTTTGTGAAGCAAGGTACGATACAGTTAATCCAGTTCCTTTGTTTATTTTATTCTTTTCATTCATTTTTAATCCTAGAGCATTATTTATGACATTTTATGGTAACAATGGTATCAATGAAAGTTTCGACGCAACCACTTTGCAAAAAAATAATTCATATACAATTTTGAGAAGTAGATTCCACTCATGGAAAAATTGGCTCAGTGCCAAAGCGCGCTACGAAGATATTCGCTCTACTGAACACGAAGTTATCAATTGTTAAATAAAAGCGGTTGACTTGCGAGTCAGGTACAATTATTTCTTTATACAACAACGTTACAATAACGAGTACGTTAACGTCTTCAGGCCTACAATACGTAAGTACACAACTAAAAGCAAAACAAATTAAACTATGTTTCATTTTTTTAATAAGTTATGTACAAACGTGTGCCAATTTGTTAGTGTCTTCCATAATAATAACAGCATTATTCTGTATTAGCATGCTTTTATACACCATTTATTGTAAAACTTAAACATATTTAGTCATGATTAGGGTAAATAATTGAAATTTAGCAGGTAGTTTTGTTATGTTAATTTGACTTAATTTGTGTATTTTAAAACTATAAGTTTAATTTATTCCTGACTTGGTAGTCATTATACCTGGAGTAATAGTTAGAGTTTGTTCATGTTATTTATACAATTCAATTATTTAACAACTTAGTGTGTAATGGCTATATTAATAACATTTTTTTAAAAAATTACTTCCGACGTTACCCATCTTAGCGACATATGTATTGTTTTATATTAATAGAAATTGCATTGTGCTGTGTTTATTTAAGAACTAGTGTACTTATGTATTGTAGGCCTGAAATCGATAACGTATAAATAAATAGTTGTACCTGGCTCGAAGTCAACCGCATTTTTTTAACAATAGTGTAAACATAAAGAAGATATTCAGTTCGAATCCGACCCAAATCCTCCATATTTTTATAATTTAATTATTGAATAAATATTTGGAAAAACTTTATTAACATCAATTGTCATCCACTATCGGTTAAAAAAATGTAGTGGACGTTGATTGAATGCATTTTATTTATGATTGAAAATTTGTACAAGATATATATATATATATATATATATATATATATATATATATATATATATATATATATATATATAAAGAACTAAGTCAAAATACAAATACAAGAATTATAATTATACAAGAATTATAATTTTTGTATTTGTATTTTGACTTAGTTCTTTATTAATACACAAGAATACATATTACGATATATATATATATAGGAAAGTGTGAGCTAGTAGAAAGAAAGGACGGTTGATATATGAGTCAATTATACTTTATTTCAAGCAAATGGCAACGTTAGAACAGCTAATACACTATATTTCAGGCCTAAATACATTAAAAACATTTTACTTATCGAAATATATGTATTTGTTTTTGGCAAATATTTACTACCCTAACGATTCCAACATGAAACTTCTTCTCTTATTATTTAAGCAGGCCATTTATAAAATGAATTTTCTTGAAACTAAAATCTTTATAAGGCAAATAAAAATCATAATCTATATATTAAGAAGAAAATATAATTTAATAATCCTATAAAAAAATATTTATTTATTGCAATATTGAAATAAATTATTTTTAAGTGTATATGCATCTTTTAGAAGAAATATATAAATTAATACAATTTTTATACAGAAATTGTTTATATAAATAGAATATCAGAAATTCATTTCAATATTTCACCAAGTTGTTTTCTTATACCAAATCTGCTGCCCAGCAATACACAGTAACAACAGTACTATGAGACATTAAATATTACTGGACAAAGTTTTATATAAATTGTAAATCCATGAGTGCTTCCATATGGTCAATTAAAACTATTTCCTCCGAAAATAAATTGAATCCAGAGGGATTTGGAACGGATAAAAACAAAGTGATTTATTCCTAGTTTCGCCAGTGCCTCTTATATTTCATCTCGGAGCGCTTCCTTCCCGTGCTTTATGTTTCCTCTTGGCAAACGGCGAACTCATTTCTTTTTCAAATTTACTGGCAAATTAAATAAAAGAGGCGGAATGAATTTTCTTTAGCGTTTTACTTTCGTTGCAGACCCTTTGAAAAATAATCATAAAGATATATCGACCGTAAATTGCTTGATTGCAGTAATTAGTTCCTATTTAAAATAAAACAATAAAACTTCGCTGTTACGTCTGTACATTCTCATTGGTTCGGCCATTCGTACACCTTACTGACACGCCCCCTAAATACACTCTTATAATATATGCTTAGCGAAAAAAAAATAATTTTAAATTACTTAACTTTCTCACAGAACTAATTCGCAGCAACAACATTGGCGTTGTAAACTAATATGTTAAAATTTAAAACTAATACTTAGTAGAGTATAATTTAAATAAATGAAAACTCTATACCACAAATGATTTTTTCTTTACATTTATTTAAAATTTGTTGTACATTTCAATTGCATAGCAATCATTCTTAGAGGTAATTTGCAATACAATTACATTGAAGCAAAATTTTTCATCAAATATATACCCCTGTAACTACTTCGCCACACCCCTTTTACATTTTCTGACCAATCACGTTGCAGTAATTTCCTCCCTCTTGCAACTAGGTCTGTGAAGCAACATTTTTTAGGAAATATATTTACTAGTAGCTACTTTGCCACGCCCCTTTTACATTTTCCAATCAGTAACATTGCAGTAAGTTCCTCCCTCTTGCAACTAGGTCTGTAGGTATAGAGGTTTCATTTATTTAAATTAAACATTACTCCACAGTTGTTTTATACAGTTCATACTGTAGGTAAAGTGATAACCTACTCCGATTTTTCCTTTTTACATGTGTGAGCCTACTCAAAAGCCTTTCTATTTTGGTACATAATATTGTTATTCTGAAATATGTATATAAATTGTAATTATAAAATAAAAAGAAACTAAAATTAAATTGTTGTTTGTTGATTTAAGTAGGAATTGACTTCAAATAGGAATTGAATTATTATGCCTCAAACGTTTTGCTAAGATAAAACTTTCCTAATTCAGGCTTATTGTAGCAATAATTATAAATTAAAAACACTTTATTCTCTGTTTTATAAAGTAACATTTACTCTATTTAGTGTTGTTGTGTTGGTACATTGGGGATGAGCTTAGTTTCAATTTATAACAACTATTTATATTTGCTATGCTTTGAATCATTTGTTTGTTATTTATAATGTATTTTTGAATAAAATGTAAGTTGGTTATCGCGTTTTCAAGTATTATCAACCTAAATGATATCATCAAATGCCAACATAAAAGTTCCGACTTACGTCATAAACAAGAAAATTCAAGAGTTTTAAGCTTTTCAAAAACGTCTAGGTAGTGTTTCATAAGCCGTTGAATACATTGAATGACATTTTTACTTAGTTTATATTTTAGGGCATAGAATATAAACTTAGAAATCATTTATTAATAAATAGTTAAGCTCTAGTAAACATTAGCCTGTCGGGGAAAGCGTCCTTGTAAGTATCAGCTTATTGAACTAATTAATGGAGGCTATAATTTATCTATTACATCAAGTGTCCGCAATACACGATTAAGTATATTTCAAGCAATTAAACCTAATGTCAGTAGATAAAAATAAATAAAATATTAAACTAAATTGCAATTAATTTATTTAAATGTAAGACCAAACATTTTTGTGTAGTTTTAAGGTGGAGAGTCAGTAAACATTATCGCTTCGAGGGATAAAAATGGTTCGTGAACATAACCCGTTGTGAGAGCATGTAGTGACGTCTTGGAGTAACGTTACAGGGTCGAGGACCAAAAGTAGATCTACTTTCTATTGGGGTCATAAACGGGAGTATACAAGTTTTAACCCATGTAAAAAAAATGGAAAAAAACAAATAAGTATAGATAGAATTTGGTGGGAGAAGGAAAACAACATAACGATCTCTGACTTGTGGAATAAAAGAAGAATAAGGACGGGGTTACTTGTGTAAAGAGATAAAGTTCAACCGGGGCCAAGAGAGGCGTTCGGTACTCAGACCATAATCAACAATCTAATCAATCAAGGGTAATCCTTGATTAAGGCTGGGATTTATTTCATATTTATAAAGAATGAACATTATTATTATAAAATTTAACGTAGAATTTATTTTACGCACGCACACACACAAAGATATATATATATATATATATATATATATATATATATATTTGTGTGTGTGGGTGTGTATGTGTATGTGTATGTGTGTGGGTGTGGGTGTGTATGTATGTGTGTATATATATATATATATATATATATATATATATATATATATATAATAAATTAAAAATATTTCATAAACAAGAATACTTTTAATGAATATATTTATTCAAAGCTTTTCGCCGATAAAATAGTATCATCAGCGATGATGATACTTTTACTTTTTTGTAAAAGTATTTTATTAGATAATTATTTTCCTGAAGATGCTGATACTATTTTATCGGCGAAAAGCTTTGAATAAATATATTCATTAAAAGTGTTCTTGTTTATGAAATATTTTAAATTTATTAACTATATTACAAGAAAACATATCACCATATTTAATATATATATATATATATATATATATATATATATATATATATATATATATATATATATATATAGAGAGAGAGAGAGAGAGAGAGAGGGAGAGAGAGAGAGAAAGAGAGAGATATTAAAAAAGATATTGAAAATTACTAATCTTTCTGTTCAAGTCCAGAACATAACATCTACTAAGGCCAAACCAGTGGCGGCTCGTGGGCAGGTTGCACTTTTGTACAACCATCAAATCAGAGATCAATAGCAAAAAAAATGTATCTTAATATGTAAGATTTATACAGATTATTTATCATGTATAGTGGTTATTCATCATATAACATGAGCCATCATTATAAATAATAGAACTGCAATTTTGTGTGACCTCGTTGCTCAGTTGCAATTCGCTCAGTTGCAGAAAGTCTAGATCTGTGGAAACTGCCACACCCAGTTACGTCACTTCTAATGGATAAAAATCCATTGGAAGGTTCAGATAGACTTAAACGGTCAGGTAGTGGCGTAAGGTTTCATTAGGTTGCAGAAGGGCTGCAACCTCGGTAGTGTTCGGTTAAGATCGGCTTCATCCGAAGAGACGCATCTTTGCTCCGCTCCGAGTTTGTTGACATTCCCTGTTAGGAATGTTGGTTTCCTAATAAATAAACGCATTTCTTGAGCTCCAGTCTCTTAAATAGATAAAAGCATTTAAAAAATGCCAATACATTTCCTTCAATAGAATAAATCACAAAGCAGTATTTATCTATTTTCCCCTTAACAGCCCTTTAAGTTTTTATGATTTTGATTTCTTTGCCTTAAAAAAAACACTTTTCGAATCTACAACCACCACAGGTTTTAGGTACCAGCCGTCACTGCGTCAAAATATCATTAAAAACAAATTAATAAAAAATAATATCACACTGTAAATTTAATACTAACATTTTAAAATATATGGTACTGCCAACATTATTTAACTTCAAATAATTTGTTTTATTAAATTTGGTCTAAAATCTCTTAGTAGTTTAGTATCTCAGTATAAGTTTTAATAACGTAACATAACCTCATAAATTCTCTAACAGTTCAATTTTTCCTCTGTATTTATTGTATATTCTAATGTCCTATAGAAAAAGGATGAAAACTTATATATTAGAGAATGAAGCAAAACCTTATTTATCATCATGGTTTCATGTTTTAAAAATTTTCAACTTATAAAATTTTATTTTAAAATTATATTTCATGGACTTAGAAATAAATTATTACTGTATTTTAGATTACCTTAATTAATAAATTTAGTTTGAGTCGTTTAAGAAATCAGTACATTAAATAACTGATATATTTACTGTGTGAACTTATCAGGAAGTAAATCATTTTTCTTAGATGTCATTCTACTTTAATGCTATACGGGGAGGAAAATGGTCAATATTAATTAAAATATCTGTTTTATGGTATACGTTGTAATTTACCTTTAGAAAATATACGACATTTCTAAACACATATAAAATTATATATTGAATAATTCAGAACAATCGAAATTGTTAATCTAACCTGCAAACAATTCCTAGTTGAAGACGAAATCAGCTGCTAGCATTAATCGTCATGTTTTGTATTCGGAAATTTTCGAAGCGAAATTCATTGTTACAGACTTATCTGTGAATTCCCAAGTGATGGCCATCAAATTTTATTGATTCAGACTCTCTTTTAAAAAGTTGTATAAGCTACCCCTAAGAAGTTATAGTTAAAAACTAAAAGAATTTGATTTAATTGAGCTACATTTCTAGATTCTTTTCGTACAAAAATGGCATTTGAAGGATACAAAAGATTAAAAAAAAAATTATTTTTCAAGTTGAAATAATTTTTTATATTCCTTTTTCGATACTCTCAATCAATAAGAATTCCAATTAGTGTAATTTTCTGAGTGCAAACGTGAATTCAGCATCACATCCGAAGACCGGAAATAATTGAAATGGAGGCGTGACCGTTGCAAAATGAAGGGCACACAAAGATCGTCTAATTTTGACGTTGATAACAAAACAAACTCCTGGCAAAGAGCAATTACAAGGCCCACGCACAGATACAATGTACTGTGAGTGGCTTGCGTCTGTAACGCGTTAAGTCAAAGGTTTGACATTTTGGAACCTGGTCTTTGTTTTTCTTGATGAATGGAGCTTGCATTTGGCCCAGAGATAATACAAGATGTGTATTAATAAACCGGCTGCGGACTTGTATCAGCGCCGTCAATCCGTCTGTATTAGGGGACATGCTTGCTATATATTTATGGAATCTAGCTGTACAGACTTATCTGTGCCAATAACTGGAATCCTTTATAAACAAGTAACGTAAACAAACATGCTTTTAGTAAATTCTTATCAAAGACCAACAATTTTTTTTACTTTAGTTACTTTTTATAAAAAATCACCATACTATAAATAAAGTAACATGACCTATGCGGTTAAACAGTTGTTATACCACATAACCTATAACATAAAATCAGTTGTTTTATAATATCGTATTTTATCACTTATTTTAAGTCAAATGGGACGAAATAACTATATTACATACCTTGCCGCTCATATAGAACTAAAATTAATTTATTTAAAATATAATATAATGAATTCATACACAATATATATATATATATATATATATATATATATATATATATATATATATATATATATATGTATATAGGTCTATACAACTCGCAAATATAAAACTTTAACACCGTACTCATTTCGATGACTTATGTCATAATCAAAAGGGATGGTAGTACGAAAACAACTTTATCTATAGAAGTGAAATATATTCTGTAATATTTATAAACATTTTAAAACAAAGATTCTTTTTTAAGTTGAATTTAGTTTAATATAATATTCATATAATAATATACACATATAATATACATATATATATATATATATATATATATATATATATACATATATATATATATATATATATATATATATATATATATATATATATGTATATATATATTTATAGAAAGAGAAAGAGAGAGAAAAAGACAGTAGACAGAGGCAGAAGTATAGACAGATAGACAAAAAGAGTAAGAGAGGTGTAGGCTAGGACAGAAGAATGATGTAGGTCTACTGATTGGATAGCTGAGGAATGATAAAAGCTTACTAAATTAAGTAAGCTTTTACAATATAACAGCTTCCAATACAAGAAATAATACAACAACAAAATCCGTTAACAAAAGAAAGCGAAACTGTTTTTGATGCACTACATGGTTCGGATTATAAAAGGCGTTGGTTGCAACAGGCGAGAACAAATGAAAATGCGAACGAGCAGAAGAATATAAAGATACAAACCAAAATACTACAATAATTGGTGAGAAAAGATGCTGATATCATATATTTAGTAGAATTAAAATAAGGAAATTATTTTGTCGCATAAAGTCGATTGATTGTATCGTAATATGTGGTTGCCATGACAATAAGACATGATTCCCATGTATCTTCCTACAGTGCTCGAGTCATACTGCATTGTGGGCCCACGACTTTAAATACCTTTCTAATTTTAACTCAGCCATAATTGCATTTGATTTCTCAAGTGTCGTTAAGATGAAATATCATATCTGAATGGGAAACCTGTGAAATAATGAAATGAATAAAAACATCCCCTCCAGTACTAACTGAAGAAACACCTCTGTTTCTCCTTGTTTCCAATGGGAATTTCTTCTCACAATTTATAAAAAGTTATTCATGACGTGTTAAAGACTTTATATGATACACTTTGACGTTATACAAATTGTGGTTTTAAAGTAAAATTAACTGTGATACCAGTTAAAATTAAAAAAAAAAAAAAAAAAAAAAAAAAAAAAATTACAATACCAAGACGTTTGTAGGAAATGCAATCTGCAATCTGATAGTTTACAGCCTGTATGAATATTCTTTTCCCTAAGTTGTATTCCTCTTACTTAATATTCACCGGTTTACATGGATATCATTGCGTGCATATCATTATTGTTCTACTTGATAGATTTTTTGTTGAAATAATTTAGATAACTTAGCAAATAATACAAGTGTAAAAAGATTTTTAAAATATAGAGGAATAAAAATCCTGAAAAATTTTGTTATTACTGACAATAACTAACTTACTAAAAGGTTTTTATTTATTTATTTTTTTGTTGTAGTTTTAAGACAACAACCCACCCACACGTAGTATAGAGAAGGATTTTTAATATAGGTATGATTAAAATTGGGACATAAAATCTCCTGTTATAGGGGTGAATTCCCTATGTTCAGTAGGGGGGGGGGGCATGGATGAGGAGTTACAGCAATATATTGTCGGACATTGGTTATTGTGGCGCATGCCAAAATTTTTAATTCTGGCGATTTCCTAAACTTTCTTCTGTTTTTGTTTCAGCAACGACTCTCTGGCCACTATACGGTGGACCATGTCCTATAGACACGTATTGCCTCAACGGAGGGATCTGCACATACTACGAAACTGTCGGGGAACTAGTATGTCAGTAAGTAAAGTTTTATATAATTATAAGTTAACTTGCTTGATTATTCCATCATATATATTGCTTGATTAAGAATCGTAAGTATTCTTTTCTTTCCGATTCATTACCATTTCTTCTTTCATAATAAAAAATTACAAGGTTACTTACGTTTGCTCTAAGAAGACCTTCATAATATTTCTTATTTGGTTTTATAATGTCCCTTTACTTTTTAGGATGTTTATTCTATTCGCTTATTTTAAACATGCTTTTAATGTTCACGTTATTAATCTTCTATTTAAAAAAATATATTCCTATTTGAGCTTTATTTTGACAGAATTTCTATATTTAACTTTTAACTTTCCAAAACTTTTCAATTCAACAACTGTCAACAGTTATTCTTAAATATAAATTATTCTAATAATTTGTATTCTTCCTAATTGTTGTAGTTTATTGTTATAACAATATCTTCTTTATAATTAGAACGACTCTATTATAATGTTTCACTTTCCATTGTAATACGTTTCTAAAAAGTATCCTTCATTATTAAAATTAGCTATATGATTACAAAGTCATCAACATCGGTGAGTGTTGCTACCATAAACTCTAACTTACAACTGAGTTGTAGCAACTGATGACTTCGTCATTGAAACGCGCATGAGTCAATGAATGATTAATTTGTGAGTTTTGTGTATGTCTTTTATTTGTTTTAACAAAATCTCACAAGTTAAGCTCAAAGAATAGTTGTAGCTCTATGAGGATGCCCTTTATTCAATCAATAGCTTAAAAACTATAGTGTATAGTTAACCTAAGTAATTTTAAGTTAATTTTTTTTTAAAGTAAATGTTGATACTTTAAATAATATTTTCTTTTACTAGTTTTACTGATTTTTTCTATTTACTAAGTTTCTTTTTAACCAATTATATGTTTTTATGAAATGTACAACAATATATGATTACTTATATTGTTCCAAATTTACACAAGTTGTCATAGTTTTAGTATTATAGTTAGTAATTTATACCTTTGCTATCGGATAAATATTTAAATTATTCTTATTCTACTATACCATTTTAAATTTAATATTTATTGCATAGATTAAATTCGTTATATTTATGTTATACAATAAAAGTTTCTCTTTAAACTAATGAAAGAGTTTAATTTATTAACTATGTAATGTTTAAATATAATGTTTATTAAATAACATTATAAGTTATCAGTATTCAACAATTGATGATATATCTTCTCATAATATAGGATGGCGATAAATATAACACTTAACCTAAATATACATTTCTACACCTCCAGGCAACATATTCTTGTCACTTTACTTGTTATTTACCCTTATTACAATACATTTATTACTTCCTTATAAACAAAAAATGTTTTATTACCTGTAACCCAAACAGTTTAAAATATTCAATATTATCACCCCTCATAATAAAATATAGAACATCAAAATAATACTGTTTTTTTATTTAATTAAAAATAATAGTTTCTTTTAAAGACAGAAAGATAAAAATAAATTAGGTTGTGGCACTCGGAGTAGTGCCGACAAAAAACATTTATAGCCAAGTCTACAGAAATTTTCAATTGAGAAAAAAAATTTAATTTTGCGTAATGAGGAATCACCTAAACATTTGGTATCAGACGCGCCTAAGAATGTTTTCATTTCAGAAATTTAATAAAAACCCATAACTTATTTAATTGTTATATTGAATTATTTTTATTTAGATTTATCAACATTTAAACAAATTAATATATTTATTAAGTGATCAAAACTATATAATAATAACCTTTTTAATCAAAAAAATGTTTTAAAAAAAATGTAAGATAACATTCGCATTTAAAAAGGTGTCTTACAACGTAACTTATAACACAAAATCAGCTGATATATGAAATCATATGTTGTTATTTATGTAATTCACTTTGAGGTGACGCAAAAAGTACTTGTTGCGAAATTGTATGTTTAGTCCAGCCATTACGTGTTTGTTGGCGCCGCTATAAATGTTTTCACTTCAAAAAAAAATTATGAACCGTAGAGTTATTGACTGAAATGCTTTTAAAAAGTCAATAGCATATGTAAAATTTGAATTATTATACGACGCAACAACGTAAAAATGCAGTAAACACGTTTCCAGCTGGCCAGACACTGTGGAGCAGAAATGTTGAACACGAAATTAATAAGCATACTTTAAGCAAGAGATCAAAGCAAAATGTTTGGGGAAATATCATTTAGCTGTCAAACCACGGCGGCCAAGATATACCAGATCCGGGAACACATGTTGGGCATCTCCCTACCTGGATGTAATAAAACTATCGGCGCGGTTAAATCGGCTTTCGTCGATTTTGGTTACACTTTTTGTAGTCGATTAACTTGTGTAGGTTTCGAAGATTTTTTTGAAAGTATTTCTCCTACCGCAGTAAATGTAAAAATATATGTTCGAGAGATAATATTTGTGTTTTCAATTATGCAAACACAATACACTGAACAAAATCTACCTGCATTTTCAACATCAGACATTGTTTAAATAATAGCGACGACACCAGCATTGTAGAAACATGATGTTTTCACATTAAGCGTATACCATCTTCAGGCTGGTATTGGTAAAACTAATAGAAAATTTAAAATTTCAAACATTTTTAATAAGTTTATATTTCAATTTGTCTAGTTATACAAACTGAAATTGCTATTACTGAAGTTAAATTGTAATTGTGAACTTAAGGGACATTTGTAGTTTTAGATAAATCATTACGTCTATCCGAAATGTTTGTCATGCTTTCATATATTCCTGTTCATAAACCTGCGAACGTTCTTATATTCCTGTTCATAAACCTGCGAACGTTCTTATATTCCTGTTCATAAACCTGCGAACATTCATATATTGCTGTTCATAAACCTGCGAACGTTCATATATTCCTGTTCATAAACCTGCGAACGTTCATATATTCCTGTTCATAAACCTGCGAACGTTCATATATTCCTGTTCATAAACCTGCGAACGTTCATATATTCCTGTTCATAAACCTGCGAACGTTCATATATTCCTGTTCATAAACCTGCGAACGTTCATATATTCCTGTTCATAAACCTGCGAACGTTCATATATTCCTGTTCATAAACCTGCGAACGTTCATATATTCCTGTGTAAAACTGTGTAAAACTGTGTAAATAATGAACACAGAAAGCTAATAGATATTTGATTAAATGAATTTTCATTCAAAACAGCACAAAGTCTCATGCTAGCCATAATTGTAGGAAAGTATTCTCTACCTCCCGTCTCGCCTACTGCGATGTCTCAAGTCCAAGGGCGCGGCTACGTGGTCCGCACTATACGTGAAAGTAATGTTGAACGTGTGTTCACCAGCCATGTGTCACATCTGGGACTACATTCGACTGACGAGCCAACTCTCTGGCAGGTGGCTTAGACTGGTCCTAGTCAAGTAGAATTGGTGTCTTCGGGAGCTGGGACGTTTGTGCAACCGCACGGTTTAATGTTGCAAGATACTCTCAATACTTTCGAGTATCCTTCGCGTAGTCTCGCGAAAGAAGATTGCCTTACTAATAATGAAATTTCTATGGTAACACGCCGTAATAGTGTTTAAATATAAGTAAATTATTGTTCTCATTTTAAGTGTCCTGCATTTGTAACAACAGTGTTTTCCTTGACGCATGTGTGTGTTGCAGGTGCGCGGACGGCTACAAGGGAGCCCGCTGCGAAAGCAAAGATGTCTACAACCGCAGCAGTATGTATAGGCCTATGTCGTACTTCTGCAAACTTGGCATTTCCAACTCATATTACTGCTAAGTAAAAATAATAGAGTCAAATAATTTTATCACCTCTGAATAGACATTTGATTATTTATTTGAAAGTCTCGTTACTTTTGTATCTAGATCTGAACTGACCATTTTTAATTTGCAACCAAAGAAAATACATAATTATGTTTGTTCTAATATTACATTTGTTACTTTATTTATTTGTAGCCTACATTCCCTAAAACCTTTTAATTTAAACAAATACTTTTTAATTAAAAGTACAACTAAAGAGCATTATTGTATACGAATCGGTTATATCATGGAGAAACAGTATTTATTTTTTCTTATTTAAAATAATAATTATTTGTGTAACTATTTCAAATTGGATTTAAAACTAATTTAAATAAACATGAATTTTTTAAAACAATATTTGTGTACTTAGTTTTTTCAACGTAAACGTAATGCTTAAATATTAAGTAATTGTTCATGTTATATGTTAACAATAAAACATTTCTAATAACATTATTTAATTAATATTGAAATATACACAAACACGCACAACTATAATAAATTAAGTTATTATTTAAGGCTAACTAAATACCACAGAACACAGTAATTGCTGTCGAGTTGATATGCATGTTTTGGTAAGAGGTGGTGGTGGATGTTATAATTAGATATCAATGACTAAGCGTCATTCTCGCAATTACTAACCATTCTGCAAACATACCCTGTGAAACAATATCTGAGAAGGGTAATTTTCTACGTAGTTGTCGAAAACTAAGAATGTCGTTATACTGGCTACAGAAGGCTAACTTAAAATAATTTCGTTTGTAAAATAAAAATCAATAATTTACTAAGAAGTCGATAAGGATGCAACAACCTTATAGGCCTACTAAACCAATAGTTTTCCAAAGAATAGAGTACTTTGTTAACATGTCCTATAGAAGAGAAATGAATCGCATAAATCACAAAACCTCACTTATAATTGCAAATTTAGTTAAGTTAAATGAATTAAGTTAAATTTTACAATTTTTGATATTTATGTTTTTGAATTTTATTAGAGGTTTTAGTAAGTTAACTAAACTAATAGGTATTATAATATTAAGTTAATTAGATCTTAGTGAGAACTATTTACAAAAGTAAAAGTCAAAATATTTAACTCAAAATCTCACCACACTAATTAATAAAGAAACACACTAGTTCACAACAGACTAGTTTCGGCTACGATGTCGCCTTCGTCAGTGTTTGGCTACTACTAGCATATCGTCAAGTTACCGTACAACAAGTTAAATAAAACAAACAAGATAAAACATAAAAAGTCAAACAATAAAATTAAACTAACTACAGAGTACAAAACTTCTTACTCAGAAGACTTATTTATTTTCCATTATTGTTATTATTATTAATATTTTGTTCTTTTTTTCCTTATCGCGCACCATAATCAACAAACAAACCCTAAACAAAACGTAAACAGTTTAAAGAAATGATAATGATAGGCCTATATTACATAAATAATCGTTATAAACCATTCACTAATAAAATCTGTCTATTCAAAATCATAAATAAAGATAAATATATTCAAGATAAATAAACAAACCTCAACACTTAGACACATTTGACCATTTTTACAAGGTAGCAGTAGCAACTAATTTAATTCTTATTAGATCTGAAACATAAAACAATTGAACCACTTGCTTACCGGAAACACAGAATTTGGATACAAAAGGGAGGAACACTAGACTGGTCCCGACTGTTTGTTTACTGAGACATCTTGAAAATTGTTGATAAACAAAATCTCCTCAGCATCCATAGTATTTTACCTCGCGACTCGTTTCATATTATAATAATAAGATATAATAATAGTTATTATTATAGCTATGATCAAGAACAGGTTAGAAAATTGGTTGGATATGTTTAGTTTGCTATTAAAGTATAAGGGAATAATACCATTTTACGTAGACAAACATTCTAATTTACTCATTATATAAAATACTGAAAATATCATAGACACTAAAAAAAAAAATGACAAACGAAATCATACGTTATCATCTAACATAATATATACAATATTTCTCTAAATATAAGAAATTTTGATTAAACATTATTTAAAAATAGCTATACCCTGCCACGCTTTCCTGCTGCACATTGTGGCTGCATAGATAAGAAGAGAGAAACAAAAAAAATCATACTTTTCATAGAAGTTTAATTTTTCAATATTTCAGTGCCTAAAGAAATACAAAGCTAATCCTAGGTAATTTTTTTATTTGAACCGTTATCAAAATCAATCAATAAGAAATGTTTTGCCATTTCCTCCTAGCGCATTCATGATGCTCCCCTAACTCCATCATTTATCATTTGCATCATGCAACCATATGTTTGCGATTGTTTTGTTGGTGTGATTGTAGATCACAGGTGTCGTAACTCTGTTCACAGTGTAAATTCACATCAAATGAAGAAGTCGTGTGCTGGCATTCCCAAATAACCTGTACTTACGATTTGGCAGCTCGATCACGACACGATCACACAAAAGTACCTCGATTAAAGCGAATATTTAATTCAGATTGTATAATAATCTGAATGGTATGAAAGTAGATACGTTTTTTTTTTTTAAATAAACAATGCAATTGGGAACAGGTAACGTTTTACATGTGACAGTGGTTGCTGTTAGCTAGTATGGGGAGTGTTTCCCTCGCTTGCGGCAGATGGCTCGGCTGCTGGTACACGAGTGACCGTTAACAAAGCTTTCGTCTCGCAGTCCGGGTATGTTACTAACACGAAAAAAAACAATCTTTGAAGCAGGTTGTGTATCGTGTCAAAATTCGAGCTCAATCACTGCAGAACGTTTTTCAGTTTTTGAAGCGTACACAAACCATATTTATATATACAGTAAACTCCCGATTAACCGGTTTGCGAATTATCCGGGGTCTGCCATTGTTTTACAAATATCTAATTTTTATTCCAGTCAGATTCATGTGTTTAAATTTCCAAACGGTGAATTACGACGTAAATATATATAAGGCTTAATATAAGTGAAGACGAAGGGAATAGATATGTAAATATGTATGTACTAATTTTTACATTGAAAGGGAAGCATCCCGACGCGGGCCAGCGAAATAAAAGGGGCGAGCAGACTACTGTATATAAGAGACAATGACAAAATGCTTGGACGCCCGAAAATGTGTATCGTAAGATTGTAAACAAATGTCAGCTAATCTCGGCTATAAATAGTCTAGGACGTGACAAATGCATTATCCATGTATCTGTCATATACATTATCGATCTTCATGGCTTTGTGTCACAAGTAGACATTGTACGACAAAATGGTTCTCAAGAAACTTAGATCGCACATTAAAGCTAAATCAATGCTAACAAAAAACAGACAAAGTGACAGACTTTTTAGTTACAAAGTGAAAGTAACATGTGTAAAGGAAATTACATATGTACATACATACTTACTTTTGACATATACTTATGTACGTATTGTAAATTGTTAGACATATAAATGTACATGTTATAATCCGTCAAATACATCAACATTTTAAATTATTTTCTGTATTTATTTTGTCCTCTGAAGATTATTTGTGAATTGCACTAACCGGGGTCATTATTTGTGTAACTTATGGTATAATAATCGATTTATCGTTTTGCGTATTCTTTGTTCATAGCGATTATCCGGGGAATTCGTTATCCGGCGTTGCCGGGCCACCCTATTCCACGGATAATCGGGAGTTTACTGTGTATATATATATATATATATATATATATATATATATATATATATATATATATATATATATAGTACCTTTAAGAGACCTACTAGTGAAATTGACAATAGCGGTTAGCGTTAAGTTATCCCCATTTATTAATTTTGAAAATCTACGGCACAATGCGTTAATCTTCGGATTGTTTTGGCTACTCGTTGGATTTTCTTTGTGATATATCACGAGAATTACACGAAAATCCCTACATTAACGACTCACTTCTATGTTACGTGTTTTTGAAATGGCGTCATAAAAATGTGTGCTCTAAAAGCTCCATGAACAATATAGTCAGCTCTTAAACAGTTTAATATTATATGGGCAAATAATTAAAATAGTTTAATAATAAAAGGATGTATGTCCATTTTTCCCGTACATTAGGTTTCTATTGAAATGTGTATTTTAATAGTATTTTTAAAGTACTCATTTAATTACTCATTGCTGCTTCTACTCAATAACCTTTTTATATCTCGATGTTTTGTGAAGGGAATCATGTCCAGGACGTTTAAAGTATTTTTTTCTGTCATTACCCTTATTTATTATTACAAATTCACATTTCCAGCAACCAAAACTTTGTTTAGCTAAGCACGTATCAAACGTATATGCTTGATATTTGTGTAGAATGTGTGTTTTGATGTCACGTATAAGTTTAATTTTAAAGAAACATGATAATTGGATTTCTCAGATATAAAATCAGTATCTTGTATCTCCTGAAAAATTGCAAAAAGTGGGCAAGAGCCCTTCCAAAAATAAACAATTAGTTTTTATAATACTAAACCGATATTACAACTTCTCCCGATGTATGCAATATTCATGTCTCTTTAATAAATTTGAAAAATAAATACATTTAAACTTAAAGTTCAACCAATTAAAATTTGAGGCTTATAATGTTACAAACCCCTATGCCATGACTTTTCGTTGAAAGAGTTCTTAATTAATCCAGTTGTTTAAAAACATTTTAAAATAGAAATTATTTGGATTTTCAAAATTAATCAAGTGATAAGTTTGAGCATTTTTTTTTACCAAAAGGATCTTTCTTTTGCCTGGTTCCTTCTTTTCTAAATCCTTCCTTTTTTCTCTCCTTCTGTCTCTTTCTCCATACCTACTACCCCTTCTTTTTTCATTCTCTCTTCTTTTCGAGTTAGACCTGGGATCATTTTCTCGTGCTTTCATTAATTAATAAATATACGTTATAAATTGTGTTTATTGAAAGTGTTTAGGCCTACTTTCTTCGAAAACAATATCTACACGTGGAACTAAGCCTACTGCTTTACAAACATAACTATAACTTGACTTGCTCTTTTTCGATGTTTTACATTAAGCAGAAAAACAAACAGTACAATTCTGTTTTGATTAAACAATTACATTTGGTTTTAAACGTCATGAGGGAGGACCATTCAGCTAAGCTCTTACATTGATTCAGACACTCCACCATAACAAGTATAATGAATAGGTATACGTGTTGTTGCGAGCAAGATCATTATGAATGTTGTGAATAATTCAAGTATGAATTAAGTTTAGTAGCTTTGACCCATATTTGAGTCAAGTAGAATATTTAAGCAAGCAGTAAACAAGAAAAGTCCTAATAATAAAATAAATTATAAAACTATTTCTTCTACTTTATCATAATTAAATAAAATCTCTATACCACAAAAGACTTTTTTTTCTTTTATTTAAAACCTCATGTACATTTCGATTGCATAGCAATCATCCTCAGAGTTAATTTACAATAAAATACCTCTCAGAGATATACGTTTTAAAACTAAATTAAAAATTATCAGCCTATGTAATTTTTGGTCTAAAATTTTCTTGTAGTAGTTATTGCATTATGCAAGGGTCAAATTACACGCTTGTACAAACTATGAAAATAACGCCTAAATCATGGTAACATAGCTACCAATAAAAAGATTTTAAAAATTTAAATATCCTAAAAAAATATTAAAACTTTTTTTATAGTTTTATTTTTATAATAAATTTGTCGTAAAATCTTTTTCTCTCAATGAACATTTTTTTTTGACAATTAATAGTTTCCCTCGAGGTAAAAAAACTTTTAATTTATTAAAATAACAATTAATTATAACTAAATCAAATAGATAATAGAGATTTAAACAGGAGGGAATAAAGTTCACTCGCCAAGACAATAAAATTTCCTCGTTGATCATGAAGATTGCCAAGACACATGAGCCAGTATCATTATTGTTAATTACGTCTACATAATGAAAAAGCCTAATATAATTAGAGTAGGTAACATAAAGATAAAAATATTTTTGTTTGTATAGTTGTACAGTTGTACACTTGCATAGTTGTATAGTTTTATAATGAATGTTTTTAAGTCAGCAATAGATGAAAATTTCTTAAATTAATGTTTGTAGAATGGTTAGTACAATGTATTACAGTTTAATTTTAAACTTTTAATTGTTAGTAATAATAGACGGAGAAATGGAAAACAATAATTGGATATTACAATTTTATTCATTCGAAATATAAAATGCATTTATTAGATGCTTTTTACGCTTATCATGATTTGATATACATTGGAAAATTACTTCAAATTAAATGTTTAGATTTTGTTGTACTCTCTAAACTACAAATTTATCATTTACCTTCTATAAGAAATTATTGACTGGGAATATTTAACAACTGTATACTGTATTTATAGTTTCGACATTTAAAATTAATAAATCTGGAAACCCATAGTTTCTGGAAAACCTATTGGGAATATAAACCAATTGTTTACATTCAACTAGCTTACTAGAATATAATATTGCAATTATTGATGATTAATTTTAAAAAATAGTTATTATATACAGATCTAAATATAAAATAAAATAAAAATTTCACATGAACATTTTTATTTAGAAATGTGTTGTAAATATTTTAATTTTACTATGAACAATTGTTTTAAAACTAATATTTTTTGGGAATAAGGATATAATATTTAAAAATTTGTTCATTATGTTCATAATATTTGAAAAATCACAACACTTTTTTATTAATCACAAATATGTTGTTTTTAGGCAAAATATACAAGACCTATTGGCACATCCAGTTTATAGTTTACCCATTTTGTATACAAATACTAATATTTTAATATCAGGCGATAAATTTCAATTTTACTTTTTAGAAATATATAAATCAAGCTTTTGCTTAAACAAAGCGTACATATATAAAGCCGAGATGATATTCTAATTTTGGAAAAGAACTGTATATATCCAACTCACAACAATATCTTTGTTAAATTTTTGTTAATGATCAGTTTGTTTCACTTATTAATTTGTATTTAATTAAGTGTAATTATATTCCATTCTGCTGAGTTTTATTAAGTATAAAGATGAAGTGTAGTTTTAATGACTTGTTGCAAAATAGTTTTAAAATTTGTTCTAATTGTAAAAATTCTTTTATAATGGTATTTTTATATAATATCCTGCAATAAAACAAAGTTTGTAACTGTCCAAATATTAACAAAAATATGTATAATTTACAAACGTGTGTAGGCAAATATATATAAAGTATATATTTTGTGCAGGAAGTAATAACCCTTTTATATTGAATTTTCTTGATGTAATCATCTTCAATTCACTGATTAAATTAATTTTAAAATACTTAACTAAGTGAATACGTAATTGCTTACTTGCTGACGCGTTTCGAAACGATCATTCCTTTTACGAAGCTAACCCTCTACTCCGGTTTTGAAACGCGTCAGCAAGTAAGCAATTACGTATTCACTTAGTTAAGTAGTTTAAAATTCTTTTATATTGTTTTATAAGGATATAAATCCTTTAATTTCTAATTTTCTTGCTTCAAATTATACTTTATTGGTATGTAACTTCACACACACACACACTCCCATATATATATATATATATATATATATATATATATATATATATATATATATATATATATATATATATATATATTTAACTTTAAAACACTTTTCTTGTATTCACTTATCACTTACTATTGAATGTACATAAGCAAGAATCTTACTTGGTATATTTGCGAGTCGACATTCGAGAACTATCAGCTACGTGCTCTCATTTCATGCTTCAAAATATACATATTACATATCTTACCTGTCTCGAAATAAGACTGCAAATGGGAGCACGTAATTATTAATTCTTGTAAGTCGCATTCCAAGTAATAATCCTGTTTAAGTACATTAAACTGTAAGTGTTATATATATATATATATATATATATATATATATATATATATATATATATATATATATATATAAATATAAATATAAATATATATATATATATATATATAAATATATATATATATTAAAACAACATAGGTTATTCAAATAGAAGAATATTTATTAATTTATATCCAAAGCTTTTCGTCGGAATGAAAATTTTCATTGCTGATGATGTTGGTACTGTTTGCCAACGAAAAGCTTTGGATATAAATTAATAAATATTCTTGTATTTGAATAAGCTATGTTGTTTTAAATTATTAAACAAAAAAACATATATATATATATATATATATATATATATATATATATATACCCTATATTTAATTATATATAATATGTGTCTTTATGTAATTGTTGTTCAGTCTTTCACACAATGAAAATTATATCAGGAAATATATTTAAAGGATGCAAATGACTTTTTCTACTTTCTATTTATTTTATTAGAGAGATCAATATTCAAACAAAATATCACAAAACGTTCCAATTTTATTAAAAAAATATATATTTACCTTATACAATAAATCTTATTTGAATGAGGTTATTTTTACACACCATTATAAAAGTTTTACCGCCTACAAATACAGATTTTAAATTGAATCTATGTTCAGTGTACTTTTCTTTAACATTAAATCAATTGTGTTTTAATTTATTAATGATCATTTATTGTATATGATTTTAATCTTACGCTAGTGTTTAATATAATAGTGACAAAATTATTATCCATGTTGACATTTGGACATGTTAAATAATGTGGGACGAAAAAAGAGACAAACCCACGAAGAGAGTTGGAGGAACGGGACGACGTCGGAGCAGGACAATTTCCATGGTGCGTTCATCAGGCCACTTCATCTCTTATGTCTTTCTTTCTTTACTTCATAAAAATCGACAAATATAATAAATCCTCTTTATACCTTAAACCCACTAATGTAGCAAGTTGGAATATTTATTTACAGTACAAATGTTAAACGTATTTATTACGACAAATGTAAGGACGCATAAACTGAACCTGAACACTTTTCAGTGTAATTAATTACTTTTGTTTCAATAAATCTACTAGAACGTAAAACATTTAAAAAATTATTGCATCAATCGGTTCTAAAAGAAATTTTTATTCCTAAATGAAAAATTATATCTTATATCGTAAGCCTTTAATAAAATAATAATGATTTTTTTTTTATAAAAAAAAGAAAAAAATAAATCCGATGAAATGATTAAATAACTAATAATATAAAACAAAATGCTAAACAACTCTATACTGTCATTTTATCATTCCTATTTAGGAAAACGTTTTCGAATGATGCAAAACATTTAAATGTGGAGATGTACAAAGGGACACGGAAAAATAAGTGCTGACGCACAAATCATTAACATTTTAAAGAGAAGATTAAGATATTCTTACTTTATAAAACTCACACACCAACATACACAAACACACACACTCACTAACAAACATAGACAGACACACACACACACACACACACACACACTAACAAACACAAACACTAACAAATATAGACACACACACACACACACACAAACACACACACACACACACACACACATACACACACACACACACACACACACACACACACACACACCAACATACACACACACACACACACACACACACACACACACACATGCACATACACACACACACACACACACACACACACACTCACAAACACACACACACACACTAGCAAACATAGACACACACACACAATCTCACGCATACAAATTCGCGTACTCACCCTCACACATCTTCACGTATATATTCATTCACGCATGTGTACATACATAAACGCGCACGCTGGCACACACAACTTAAAACCTATTGTCTTTTTAAAACAAAAAGCTACACTAAATTGCAATTAGCTACAAAGTATCTATTAGGGTTTAAAAAAAAGGCAAAATAATTTTTCCTAACGTAAGCTAATCGGTTAAAAAGTGAAATGGCCTCCACATTAGTGTACATTATTGCATTACTGCAAAATAGTTAGCAGTAACAGTCGGTCGTTCCTTCACTTAGCAAACCTGTGAGCTTGCATTAGGAAACCTTTATAACCCAACCTACCCCAATCGAATACCTTGCCGTATGCGCGGCGTATGTTATAATTCCACATAAGTGCTTCGTTTCGTGTGAAACCTGTTGTGTTTGTTAAAATTCACGATCGATGTTTATTTTCACAGAATTTAAGATGTTTGGTGCGTCAGGGTTAGGTTTTATTATTTTTTTCCCCTGTTCTTAAAATCTTACAAAATCATAAAACATAAATTTTTACAATATCGGTGACGTTCGTACAATCTATAAGTGCTAAATATTTGAAGGTTGAATCTGACGCATCGTAAGAACCACAACGTTCTTAACAATTATACTACACTGTTGGCACTTGCTACATTAAAAGACAAGTCAGTAATTCCTTGAAGCCAGAAATAACACGATTAATCAAACCCTTTGTTACCTATTGTTAACCTTATAAAATATTGTAAATTGACAATTTAAACTTTGTATTTCTTACTAACAGCACTTAAGCAATTCTTTAAAAAAATATAGGCCCAAAATTAAAGCGATATTTGTCTAAGAAATGAAATTCACAAATGTATCAAGTTGTTGTGAGATGGATTTATGCATTTTTTAAACAAACAGATATATCAAGTATTTGTAATGTAACTTAATGTCTAGTACAGTTTTCATACTTGTTAGTTCTTTAATTTACTGCTTTTTTGAAGTTGTGCATTTATACCTCCGTTGCTTTTGGTGTAAGGTGGATAAACAATTATCGCTTTTTATGTTAGCATTGGAATAACTGTTACTGTTGTTATCTATTAAACGTAAAACATTTTTATTTAAATATTTCAGTTTTTTAATATGTAGCACCTATCCCAATGCTAATATTGGTTGGGCCTTATTTTATGTTATTTTGCATCCAGTATTTAACAATAATGTTTCATTAACTTTTTAATTTAACAATAAATTTCTTTAAAATTTAATTTGCCCACATTTTTACTTTCTATAAATCTATTTAAACACAGATTAAACACACAAAAAAGGTAGGAATCTAATGGACTTTATGTTTGTACAGATACCAACCCAGACACCGCTTGGTCTTTGGATTCCCCCACTCGAATCTTGGATTTACAATAAATATATCTCTTAAAAAATATATATACATAAAGAATAAAATATTCAAATAAAAAAAGCATATTCATTTCTGCCTCACTTCACTAAACAAAATTGGAAATCGTCAACATTCTCGTATAACAAAGGTATAAAATTTTCTAACGTTTGCAGGTGCTGGATTCCGCAACTTTGCCTGGCAACCCTTTTGCATGACTTGCTTTTAACATAGTTTGATTTTTTTATGCTCAAAAAAACAGCTTCCTAACTGGAATGTGCGATACAAATTTTTGTTACACTATACCTAAGTTTTTTACGGACAGTTTTTACATAGCCTAGTTTTTTTTTATTAATAACCTTACAGGAGAAGTTGAGCTATAATTAAAATAAATTTTTAGTAAAATGGTAATTTATCAACAGATTTTGCATATAAAGATAAATGGGTGACACCGTAGCAGTAATAAAATCAATTTTGTACCCTACTCCATATTATAAATCCGTATAATATTTAATAAATAAATTTTGAGACTAAATTTAATCCAGTTTATACTGTCAATTTTCCACTTTGTGATACTTTTTGTTTGTTTTTTGAAATTAGGAATTTTCATCACCTAACTTATGGGTTTAAAAATAACCAATTTCGATTTTTATATAGAATAAAGCACATTTCATGTTAAACATTTAAAATGTATTTAGTTTTCAAAAATTATATAAATTTTAAAAATATATACTACCCTTAAAAATTTTAAATAAACTTTTGGAACCTTTTTTTTAAAAGTGTTGTATTAAATACAATTGTGTATTAAATACTTGCTTCGGAAATTTATATTTTTTGTGTGTTATTAAATAGATATGGCACGCGATCGAGCACTTGACTGGGTCCTGGGTCCCGATTGCCCTAAAAATATTTCCCGATTTTTCAGTCCCTAGATCGTATTTAGGATCATTTATAGGGTTGACTGGTACATTACCTTCCTTGATTACTATTTACTCCTGTTTATCTAATAAACTTTGTTGGGATAAAGATGTCTTTATTAATATTAAACCAATTTTTGAAATTTAATTTGCATGTTTTGAAAAAATAACTTTTATTAGTTTAGTACCTAATAACATTACTTATTTATAGCAATCAATGATTTTTTAGGTTTTATTTTACTTTTTTCTGTTTGTTTGGTTTTATTTTAATGTGGCCTGACATTTTCATGAACTGTAAGGTAGTGGGCACTAACAGAGGTAGACTAGTATTTTTAACGAAGCTTTTAAAATGACACTGTATTTAAACTAGTTAAATTTCTATAATAATGTTGGCACATAATTATTCATAAGTAAAATACAAACAAAAGGTTTTATGTAGTCTCTTTTTGTTTAAATATTCTTGGAAGATTCGTACATAACTATTTCTCAATACGTCTTCATACTTAAAGATGTATCTTCGTAAATTCTATTTTCCATTTTGTTACAGCATTAAATGTAGCAATACTTCCAAGGGTAATAACAGATGCGTGAGTCCCATTTCTTAAAGTTTTTTCCTTTGCAGTTTGTATTGCGCTAATTTCAGTCTCTTATTTAATATAAATTTTTCATTATCCAGCTAGCGTAAACCAATGTCTACAGCTTTTCATCCCCATACTTAGTTCTTTAAGCTCCATTGCCATAAATGCAAACAGTTCGCTTCTAGGTCCAAAGTAGTCAGGCTTTTTCAATATATCTGTACACGTCACGCAACGCTCTTTACTAGTTTCTTTAAAGTTCTAATGAAAATATTTCCCTTCTTATCATTCCCTAAACTATCTTCATTTTATCCGCCACAAAATAAGAATGGACAATACCTTCGTTAAATCAAGGACTTTTAGTTTCCATGACAACTGACCATAATAGGGTTGGCATTCTCTGCTCTAACTTGTATACTTTGCGCTGTTTATCTTTTTCTAACATTTAAACTGGAGTAATGACAGCTTTGTACGGTCAATGTGGCAACGTCGCACCAGTCGTTCTATTCTGCTGATTTGCAAATGCACTTCTAATAACAATCCCACAGTATCCACAGCTCAACTTATGTATAAAACATTGAGGTTTAGCGTCACTACTATTGTTGATTCTTGTAGAAAGTAACACACTTATAGCAGAATGCTAACTGCATATTTTCTATCGATAATTTCTTTTCTATAAATTGATGGTTCAAATTTTTTAAATTCATCTTCATTTCTCAGACATCCTGTTATTTTAGTTACTTAATGTTATACGTACGAGGTTAAACATAATCGACCAATTACATCGATATTAACAAGACTTGGAGTCATATATTTCAGTTCCTCATAACGCCTTTCTTTCGTTATTGTTTAGAATATGCATTACTTGATTTGCCACGATTTTTATGGTAGAATTTAACTTCAAAACCAGAGACTTGATAACAAGAAATGTTTGTAAAAATTTTAGTTAACAATTTTAGAAATTTTATACAGATTTACCAGATAAACTGACTTGCTTAATCATTATGGTTTTCTGAAAATGCCGAGTTTTGTTTAAATATTAGTTTAAATTAGTATAATATAGGCTAGTTAAATGTTTAAAACAGGGATTTTGAAAAAGACGTAACCTAATATTGCTACAGACGTATGCACTTTAAACGATACATTTATAATTGGCCGTTCATCTCAGGCCTTGATAATTCCTTTAGCAACTTTAGCATTTAATATAATTTAATTGTCCAATCCAAAACTCGTATATAAATATTACATTATTATAACTTTTACTTTGTTATATGATCATAACAAAAAACCGGTATTGTTTCATTATAGCTGTTAATTTTTAGACGGCTGTAGATAAAAAATAATAATTTAGAAACTTTAATTTACAAAGCCATTCATATAAATAAAACTAAAAGTTCAGTCATAACTTACAAGGTTATTCATATATTACAAAGCTATTCATTAAATTGAAATTTAAAGTTATAATTGGCATCTTTCATTTTAACTTAATTTCTTGTGTTTATACTTACAGATACAAAAAAGGATAAATAAATAAATATATATATATATATATATATATATATATATATATATATATATATATATATATATATATATATATATGCTGATACGTATTCCTTCACGGATGAAAAATATAATGAATAGTTATTATCTGGAGTGCATCCGTTCATTCTGCAGTGCATAAAATCGCAGTTCCGACGTTACGCTAGAATCTCATACAGCATCAACCCAACAACAATAGAACAGCAGTAGTCTCGCTCTTCAACTTTTGTTCGGTTCACCTCGTCAATGCTGGATGAGATTCTAGCGAAACGTCGGAGCTGCGATTTTATGCACTGCAGAATGAACGGATGTACTCCAGATAATAACTATTCATCATATATATATATATATATATATATATATATATATATATATATATATATATATATATATATATTCTTGATATTTAATATTATCCATTGTTTTTCCGTTGCACTGACTTTATGAAGTTAATATATTACTATTTTTAAGTAATTTTTCCACCATTAAGTGCAATAATTTTACCTTGAGTGATGAGGCACCTTTCGGTCTTTGACCATTGTCGAATCACTGATTGTTCTCTGCTGTGGATGCTACGTCCGTGAAGCCGGTGTTTGTTGAAGTTACGCGCACTATTTCTTGATCTGTGTGTATGAGGTTTCTGTATAGTATGTCTTCTGTATATGTTGTTTGTAAATTCATTAAGTTGTTGTGTATGTTTTTATAAATGTGGTATTTTTCTAGTGAGTTTAGTTCTATTGGGTTGTTATTTATTTCCAGTATGGTTAGGTTATTTTCGTAATTTGTAATTTCGTGTTTATGGGAAATTAGGTGTGCTGCAACATTTGATACTTTAGAATTTTTATTTTTGAATGCTCTATAATGTTCTTCAAATCTTATTTTAAATGTTCTGGAAAAACATCCAGAACATTTAAAATAAGATTTGAAGAACATTATAGAGCATTCAAAAATAAAAATTCTAAAGTATCAAATGTTGCAGCACACCTAATTTCCCATAAACACGAAATTACAAATTACGAAAATAACCTAACCATACTGGAAATAAATAACAACCCAATAGAACTAAACTCACTAGAAAAATACCACATTTATAAAAACATACACAACAACTTAATGAATTTACAAACAACATATACAGAAGACATACTATACAGAAACCTCATACACACAGATCAAGAAATAGTGCGCGTAACTTCAACAAACACCGGCTTCACGGACGTAGCATCCACAGCAGAGAACAATCAGTGATTCGACAATGGTCAAAGACCGAAAGGTGCCTCATCACTCAAGGTAAAATTATTGCACTTAATGGTGGAAAAATTACTTAAAAATAGTAATATATTAACTTCATATATATATATATATATATATATATATATATATATATATATATATATATATATATATGGTAAATTAATTCTTTCATAAAGATTGAATTTGTATTTTATTTACACATTTGCTTTTCGCTTATTGGGGGTATTAATATTATCAAAATTTGCCAAGTAACCTGTAGTTTTATGACTACATCTGTTCTCAGAACTACATCTGGAGTAGTTATATATATATATATATATATATATATATATATATATATATATATATATATATATATATATATATATATATATAATATAGGCGCTTTAGCTTAAATTACAAACTTATATGTTTATGTCTTTTGATAAAATTTGTAATAAAATCAAAGCTGTTTCTATTATAATTGTCTGCCTCTGCTATAAGTGCACAACAGCTACTTATAGTCTAATGGGGAAACTTATGTATATTCTTATGTATGAATATTATGCTGATTGTCTAATATTTACTTAGGTGTTACACAATGTTTTTCCTGATTCATCTACTGAAACATTTTGTTTTTAATAATGTTTTGCTCTTTTCAGATTTTTCAATCACATATTGATTGTCCTGTCTTTGAGTTAAATAAGGAAATGTTTACATCAGACAATTTCGGACGTATAATTAAATTCTCCCCATCTCGGAAGGTACAACAAAAGCACTTCACTGTTATATTTAATGAAACAATTGATTTTTAAAAGTATTTTATTCCTTTTTTGTTTTAGATTTATAGCGTTAGTGTATTAATTTTTATCTGGCTTTTTTTAAATGTGTTTTAGATACATAAATATAAAATTGTATTGAAATTATAGTTTTCAAGTTGAATTTAGAAGAAAACAATTTACTTTTAAATAATATTTAATATTACATAGTTTTATTTACGAATAAAAGAGTTTATATTTTTTATAAACCTTTTTATAAAAAGGTATAAAAGCAATGTGTCAGATTGACATTCTAAGTTTAATTATATTAAAATGTTTTTCCCAGACTATTGTTTACTTTATTTTGATACAAAGTAAATAAGATTTTTTTAATCAGCTTTAATTTTGTAGAAGGTTTGTAGAATCTGATATTGATATTAATTAAATTTAGTAATTTATTGTTATAGTTTTATCATAATTAATAATATTTATTCAATAATATAGATAAAACGTTTTAATGATTCAATAGTAATTATAAGTTAGATATTATCTCTAAATTCTTTTTTAAAGTTGTTTGTAGTTTTAACTCCAAACTGTGTTTTTATTTATATTGTTTATAAATAAATAAATATATACATACATATAATATATCACTATATTATTTTTCATTATTACACGTTAGCTATAGTATTGTTAATTCTTACACTTTCACTATACCATTGTGAATTCTTACACTTTCTCTATACGGTTGTTACTTCTTACATTTTCACTATAGCATTGTAATTCTTACATTTTCACTAGTGTTGTTAATTCTTACACTTGCACTATAATATTGATAATATTTACATTTTCACTATATTATTCTTACCATTTCAATATATTATTCTTATACTTTCAGTATAGTCTTTTTACATTTTCACTACAGCATTGTTAATTATTACACTCACACTATAGCATTTTTATGCTTACATTTTCAGTATTGATAATTTTTACACTTTCACTATACTATTGTTAATTCTTTCACTCATACTGTAGTATTGTTAACTTCTCACACTTTCACTACAGCATTTTTTATTCTCACACTTTCACTACAATGTTGTCAATTCTTACACTCCACTATACCATTGTAAATTCTTACACTTTCTCTATACGGTTGTTACTTCTTACATTTTCACTATACCATTGCAAATTCTTACACTTTCTCTATACGGTTGTTACTTCTTACATTTTCACTATAGCATTGTAATTCTTACATTTTCAGTAGTGTTGTTAATTCTTACACTTGCACTATAATATTGATAATATTTACATTTTCACTATATTATTCTTACCATTTCAATATATTATTCTTATACTTTCAGTATAGTCTTTTTACATTTTCACTACAGCATTGTTAATTATTACACTCACACTATAGCATTTTTATGCTTACATTTTCAGTATTGATAATTTTTACACTTTCACTATACTATTGTTAATTCTTTCACTCATACTGTAGTATTGTTAACTTCTCACACTTTCACTACAGCATTTTTTATTCTCACACTTTCACTACAATGTTGTCAATTCTTACACTTTTACTATTGTATGCTTACACTCTCACTATAGTATTGTTAGTTCTCACACTTTCACTGTAGTTAACTTTAATTGAATAGTTAAGATAATACTTTTGTAAGAGCACTCCCTAGTAATAATATTTCTTCGTAATGTTTGCAGATATGACGATTCAAATTGGGCTGGAAAATCGTGGAGGGTGTTTTTCGAAGTGAAATTTGACGAAATGAAATAGACATTTCTCATCTGTCTTTCTAGTCATAAACGGATCCTTTCCAACTTAGTTTTTATCTTAATATTTATTATATAGTTTGTTAGAGAATTTTCGCATTTAACGTGTTAAGTTATTAAATAATAAAATGAAAATTGCTGGTCATAAATGTAAAGAGTTTTAGGCTTAGGTGTAATGTATCGATTATACTTCTTAAGTCATTGTGATATTGGTCCTTATATAGAGCTACGTTTGTTCGCGTTGTGTGGGTAGTTGTACATAAGGCGGCTGTACGATTATTTATTATTGTTGTATTGTAATGTTATTTAATTTTACTACCTTATTGAACAGTAGTGGGTTTATGTTGTGATTTCACGCATTTTATAAATGACTGACGATGATACTGCATTGACTTTTAAAATATAAATTTGATCAGAAATATGAGTTACGTTAATGGACATTTGAAAGTGTTGTAAATATAATAATTTCATCGCTAAATGGTATTCTAGTAACTATTTAAGGTATTTTTAAGGTAACTATAAGACCGTTTTGAAATGTAATATCTCCTGAATATATATATATATATATATATATATATATATATATATATATATATATATATATTGAACGTTTATTGTTGTCAAGTTTTATTTAATACAAACATTGCAAATACAAGAATATTTTAGCAATTATTACCAGTTAATTTGGCTAATATAATGGTATCAGACTCACTTTTGATATAATGGTGTCGAAAATACACTCTTTTTACCAATAGCGCAAGTCAGCTGATCATCTGATTCCTGGTGTTGCATCAATGGTGTAGTGAATAGGTTCTTGATAATGCTGATATATACGTACGTTAGTGAACTGTTACTAATTAGTTAAGTTATTCTTGTATTTGAAATGCTTGTATTTAGTGTAAATATATGTAGTACACACACACACACACACACAAATATATATATATATATATATATATATATATATATATATATATAAAGAAAAATAACATGACATTGTGTAATTTTTAACACAATTTCATATCTCTAGCATTTAAAATTTATAATTGTAAATGATATACACAAAGAAAATCACACAATCCACTTTCATGGAACAGCTGTTATCTTTTAGTTTTGAGACAAAGAAACAACAATGACGCCAAAAATACAAAACAAAATACTATGGAATAATAATATATTATTATGAATGTCTTAAGAATCTATTAATAATTTTTAAACCAATGTAAATATCCGAAATCTGTACGTATTATAAGTGCATGTAATGAAAAGTGAAAAATAAAAATTAAAAAGCAATTTGAATTTTTAATATTAATAAATAACAATAAATATTTTGTAAACATATTTCATTACTGGAAACGTATCTGAAGACTAGTTGTAGTAAAAACAAGAACATAAAAGAATTACTATAAACTAAATATGTTTTTGAGAAACAACTACATTCGATAGAATAGTAATCCCCTTTCGACAGCCGGCGGAAATGTAATACAACTTGCATTAGATTGGTTTGCGATTTTATGTCCTCATTTTAAAACCTTTGTATTCAGGCTTTTCTTAAATTTAAGAAATATATAATCCGTACCAAGTTTTTTTACTTTTTTCAGGACTCATAAAAAATGTTGCAAATATTTATTATGTATTTTAATGTATGATTTATAAGACGAACAATATAATATCTTGTAAGAATAACATTGTATTGCATTCGTTTCAGGTGCTTGTGTGGTTTTCAAAACATAAATTCAAAGATAATTTTACACCATACAAACATTAAATAAAAGAGTGTTCATTGTAAATTCAGTTTTAGTAAATATTTGTGACGTCATAATATTGTGTATATTATGTCCAATTTTTAATTAATTGTGTTAAGCAACAGTGATTGGAATAATAATATTTATACTCGTACTTATAAATAATAATATTTCTAGTATTTTACAAGTATTATAATAATGTATTAACCACGTTAATTTACACATAGTATATGGTTTCCCCCACCAAATATAATCAACTAGTTGTATATACCTTAAATTGTTAGATTATGGTCGTAAATTATATGCAAAATAACGAAAAATATTATGATGACTGTGAAACTAAATGTATTATTGATTATTTTATTTATATTTATTTGTATATAGTATAAACTAGGTAGATGTAAAACTATTATCTATGTAAATGTGCATAATATAGGATAGGCAATGTTCGTTTGATACAGTATTATTAACTATGTCCACTGGCAGGCACAGTTTCAGCTATTTAAACTCTAGCGTATACCTGACAATATTTCTCCAAGTGCCGATGGAAGAAAAATAATCCGTTTAAAAAATGTATTTGTTAACATTATTATTATTTATAATTTTAGTTTCAAGTTTAAAAAGTATATTCTGTTTTTCATTTGAAAGTAGAAGTAATTTCTGCATGCAAAAGAAATGTTTTTAATATTCAAGTTACGCAAATGAAAAGTTTATTACGTTGAAGAGTTAGCTGTGTGTTGTAATGGTTGAATTTTGGACGTTTCAAATTTACACAGGAGTGCATGCTTGACCTAACTAAACGCTACAGCTTATTCATTCAGTGTACCGAGCTTGACCCAGAGAGTTTGTCTCTTGCTATCGTTGTAAGGGATTGAAGCGAGCCGATCTTTTAGTACAAGAAATCTTCAGTTTGCTAAGAAATTTAATTTTATTAAAGAAAATTTATTTAGAAGTTAGTAACAGCTTAATTAAATGTGTCGAATTTAACTCATTGGACCTATTTCTTTAAAAACGTTTCAAATTTATATCACAAGTTAGTAAATCGTTTAAAGTGCGTAGAAAATATTTAATTTGGTTATGTAAGGGCATGAAATGTTTATTATTCAATTACCATCCCTACATGAATATATATATATATATATATATATATATATATATATATATATATATATATCGTTGAAATTTTCAATCATTTATAAAATATTGTTTATTCATGCATGGAATAACACCAATAGTTAATGGTGAACTTTTTTTTTCATCTCTTCAATTTCAAATACTTTTTTTTAATTTACTGAATGACAATTGATGATATTACAGTTTTTTCAAATATTATTTCATTAATAAATTTAAGTAATTAATTTTATTAATTAATTTCGCTCTCTACTTGGCATTGTGATTCTGTTACATGTATATATATTTATATTGAGTGTAATCTTTTAATAAGATTAAAATTTGGTTTTTATGACCCAAGTAAGCATTGATTTTAAAGGATTTTTGTATTATTTGTTTTTAGAATAAATTGAATTTTGGCTCTTATACCATTGATACGGTTTCCAAATAACATTTCTTCCTCATAAAATACCGGATTGCAGTTTATTATTTCATTCGAGACCACAATTGCCTGAAATATTATGATATTTATTATGTAATTAAACGAGTCTATAAAGCTGTATTCAGGAGATGGGTGAAACTTTCTGCAGCTTTAGGTGATTGATTAATTGTTTGACTAAACTCTAGTTTAAAACCATGGATTAATTTTCTAAACTAAAGATCCTATATACAACTTTATAATAAAAAACATATATATTCTTGTATAATAACAACAACAAAAAAACTGAAGTTATTCAAATACAAGAATTATTTATTATTTTTTTTTCAAAGCTTTTCGTTGATAAACGGTCCCAATATCATCAGGAATGAATAATGCAAGATATAAAACATGTGTTAAATTAGAAATAGCGTTGTTGCAAAATGTATACAAATTGCTAAGTTTATTTAGTTGCCGTAACATTATAGATATTAAACATAGTATCAAATTTAGAATGTATTTGTATTTGTTAGCTTATTATTAATACAATGATTTGCAAAATTTGATTTTTAAATTTCTGGTTTTTATAGGCATTTAAATGTTCTTTATATCTTTCTTTTATATAATAGACACCAATTTCCAAATATAGAAAATATGAAACCTATAAAAGAAATCAATAAAGATTAAGATTGAACATATGTGAAACATTCGAAATATATAAATACACTAATAATATTAAATTGATAAATGAACAAACATAAATACATTCTAAATTTGATACTATATTCAATGTCTATAATGTTACGGTAACAAGATAAGCTTAGCAATTTGTATAAATTTGGCAACAATGCTATTTTTAATTTAACATTCATTTTGTATCTGGGACTATTGTACGAGGGCTGTTTTTCTATCAACTTCAGATGTGGTATAAAAATAAAACTAGTGAGAGTAATTAAATAAATTTATAGTCAAGAGTTAGGTACATTATTAGTTACTTTTCAACATAATCGCCTTTTAAATTGAGACATTTTTCATACCTGTGTACAAGCTTCTTAATACCTCTTTCATAGAAGTTTGCCGCCAGTGATTTTAGATGGGTTTTCACGGCGACTTGCAGCGCGTCGTCAGTTCAGAAGCTCTGCCCTCCTAGCATCATCTTCAGTTCCGGGAAAAGGTGATAGTCGCTCGGCGCTAAATCAGGGTTATACGCCGGATGGTCAAAAGCGTCCAATTTAAACCCGTCAAGAAGACGTTTCGTCAAAGCAGCACTGTGAGGAAGGGCGTTGTCATGAATGAGCACAACTCCTGATGTGAGCATTCCTCTCCTTTTGTTCTGGATAGCTCTCCGCAAACGTTGTAACGTACCACAGTATCCTTCCGCATTGATTGTGGTCCCTGGCTCTAAAACCTCCACAAGCAAAACACCTTTTTGATCCCAAAACACGGTGGCCATAATCTTTCTGTTGTTGAAAGTTTTTTTGAATTTTTTGGGTTTGTTTGTAGAGTTTGAAGGCATCCATTGTTGGGACTGCTGTTTCGTTTCTGGGTTGTCGTACAGAACCCATGTCTCATCTCCTTTCACGATTTGGTTCAAAAAATCATCGCCATCAGCTTCGTAACGATTCAGAAAAGACCTTGCTGACGCCATTCGCCGAGCTTTGTGGTCATCAGTCAACATCTTCGGCACCCATCGAGCACAAAGTTTTTTTGTAGCCTAACTTATCATTTACGATAGTGTATAGGGCTGACCTTGAAATATCAGGAAACTGATTGGATAGCTCCGTAATCGTAAACCTCCGATTGCTTCTTACACTTTGGTCAACTCGTTCAACGAGGTCTTCATTTGCGATCGATTTTCGTCCTTGGCCCCCTTCATCATGAATGTCAACTCGTCCATCTTTAAATTTCCTACACCAATCACGCACTGCACCGTCACTCATAAAGCTTTCACCGTATACTCGTTTCATTCTACGGTGAATTTCTGCTTGCAGATAACCTTCAGCTTGCAAGAAACGAATGACACTTCGCAACTCACACTTGGTGGGAGATTCTATCAAGGTATCCATGTTTATGTGTCACTGGATAAACTGGTATTCAGTCCTCGTATTATTCATCCCTGATGATGTTGGTACTGTTTATCAAAGAAAAGCTTTAAATAAAAATTAATAAATAATTCTTGTATTTGAAAAACCTTTGTAGTTTTTGATATATGTATATATATATATATATATGCACATACACTATACACAATTTTAGTGTTCATTAATGTTTGTGTTTTAGTAATTAATTTCTAACTAATTAGTCAACAAAAACCTTCTTTTAAATATGTTGGAAACGATTTTCTAATCTCGTACTCACGACATCATGCAAGTGTTTATCGTCTGTTTCATATTTGCGATGATGAACCTTGAAATGCTACAAATACTGAAATTTATTGAGCTCGAAGCATCAATCTTTTTACCAAGCGAAGACTGTCGCATAATAAAAACCTAACGATAATGCAAGTCTATGTTGGGTGTACACACTGTGCAATGCATGGGCAAAATAAATAATTCCATGATATATTAAATGAAGAAATTAAATAGAATTTTGTGTCTTTATTTCAAAATTGCAGTATAATAATAAAAATATCTAACTTCTCCTTTATGCATGTAATTTAATGGAGGAAATATTTATTGTAATAAAAATCGAAAACGCTACATTTTCCTAAATATAGTCCTATATTTGAAAACCTTCACTACATTGAGACTTAACGTTGCCTAAAGGAAAGTTGCTAAAGTTTTCATAATACTTGATACATTTGCGTATACATTTAGAAAATTATATTGAAAAAATTGGCCTTAAATATGTGATAGTTGTAAATTAGAAGTAATAATTACCATGATCTATCATATTGCTGTCATTTTCAAAATTGGCATTAATAAACAATAAGAAACTGGAGTCATACTCAAGCATTAAAAATGGGTTGTACAATATTTACTACTTTATAAGAGTTTTGTGTATCAACACATATTTATTTAAAATAAAACATGTACATAGCTTTAATATTTGTGGTGCTAAAATAAAAATTAGGTTAAATTTTTTAAAAACATTTTGTTCCTAAAATTAACAAAACGCTCTCTGTAAAACATTTAGATTAGGACAATTAGATGTTCCTATTTACACTTAAATGTTAATAAACATCTGTTTAATGGCAGAAGTATATTTATTGTTGAAACATTCAATGTATTTAATCAATGTTATCTCTGTGTACTAGCAAGCGAGTATAGCTTGTAATAAAAATAGTGTTGTAGGCGTAGGCCTGATGCGAGACACAGCGCTTGGTATTTCGTATCCCGTTGCAAAGTTCTTCTTGTTAAATCTATTTTTCCGACTTTTTAGGTTATGTTACACAAGTACTGAATCAGATTTGTAAATTATATCAAACGTGTAAAATTCTATTATTAATGTTATATTAACAGTGTTAGTTACAAATTTTAATTATAATCATTTTAATGATTTTATTTAACATATAATATTTTTATTGAAAGTATGACTTAGTTGAAAAAAAGTTTTTTGTAAATTAATTTTAAGATCTATAGAAACCAGTATACTCGTAGCCTTGTAATAAAGTTATTTGTCTATCTGGTTAAATGGTTTGATGTGATTGCCATTAAAGTCACAGATACAAAAATTGATTAAAAGTGTTTATTTAAAATTTATGAAATAGATTTGAGTTATTGCAATAAATGATTTATTAATTGTAAAAGCTGCTTTTGCTAGAGAATTTTGTTGTCCATGACGTTCGGGGGTCTTTTACGCTTTAAATAGACAATTAATGATTTGCTTGCTACGTAAGTAAATTGATTAATAATTTACTGAGACCCAACATTTTAGATCACACTATTTTATCTAACAATCTTATTTTTTATGAATATCACATTATCAGTTACTTGCAAAAAGGTAAAAATAAAGTAAATGAAATTTGACACAATCAATTCAATTAAAATTTTCAGTGACGTCATTTAATTATAATTTAAGTATTTTTAATATTATTTTAATGTTTTAATCTAAAATCTTGAATCTAAAATCTTGACGTTGAATCTAAAATCTTGAATCTAGACTTTGAATCTAAAATCTTGAATCTAGACTTTGAACCTAAAATCTTGAATCTAGACTTTGAATCTAAAATCTTGAATCTAGACTTTGAATCTAAACATCAAAAACATTTTTCAGACTCCTATTTAAAAATTTTGCTTACTAGTCAGTATCCTGACCTTTCAATGTAAACATGTTGTGGAAAATGTTTTTGTATGAAAAGTTGTTATTATTAATATTAATGTTTTATTGCTTCGATCGAGTCTTATAAGAATCTATGCGTTATAATAGAAGCAAAATGTAACAAAATCCTATTTTTCTCTCCGTACCCATTACAAATTATTTCTGCAGCTCTATTTTTCGTACTTACTGGTTCCCAATTGAGCTTTTTACGCGGTTGCGAAAGGTGCTGGCCACGTTATTTTCCTGGAGTACCGAACGACCCCCATAGAACACTTACAACTCTGTCTTTTCTTTCATAAAAATGAAAAAAAGGATTAAAACTGGTTGGTATAAATGAAAAGGGAATGAAAATCGTTTTAATTTTGATGTTAGATTGGTCTCTGATCATTTTAAAATAGCTCATACATTAAAGATGTTAAACATGTGTGTTACGTTTAGGGGCAATTATTGCACCTAAATGTAAAATCTATTTTTAAAAAATATAACTTTTAGAAACTTTCAATGCTCTTATTAAACACCATACTGTCCGTTTAACTTAATGTAAAGATTTAGCAAAATGGATTATTATAAAAGGGGTTGGGAGTGAAATGGGGGTAAAAATTTTAATGTGATAACTTTTGCATTTTTAAATTTGGAATCGTTTGTATTTTTTGTCAACTTATTTTTGGAAACATGATCAATTTTCTCTTGTAATTTGGAAATAATAAGGATTTAAATTTGAAAGCTTAATTCTCTACCCTTCAGGTTTGGCCAAACTTTATGAAGCAAGGACACGAATACAATAGCTCGTCGACACCTGAGGGCAAACAAAGTATCAGGCCTTTGGTGCTTTTCTGAAGTATTTAAACTTGCAAAACAATTTTAGTTTCATTTTCTTTTCCAAATATATCCGTTATGTTTTGTCTTATATACTGTATTTCTTTTAACAAATAGAGTTTTATTTTTCAATTATTCACAACTTTAAACGAAAACAAACCTTTCTTTTATATAATTATAAAGAGAAGAGTATTTCTCGGAAATTGTTTCTCATCCAATTTTTTTTTGTTTTTTGTAGTGTACGAAATAATTATATTAATAGAATTACAAAAATATCGGGCTTTATTTAGAAGACATAAATTAGCTTCTGTGATTTTACCGTCAAAGGCGTTCGGCGAATCTTTCAATTGAAACTTTAAGAAGTAATTATTTACAATAACGTATACAAAGTTTTTGAAAATATCGCTAAATCTTCTATAATTTACTATTTAAACATCACCAATCATTATTCACATCTTTTTGTGTTTTTTTGTTAAAGTTTCTATAAATATAAAATAAATAGTTCTTGCATGCCATTATTAACTTTCATTTTGGATAACTCATTTTAAACATTTTTAAATGATTGGGATAGGTTTAGGCGCATTATTTGGCTGCCGTTGAAAATCTTTAAAACTACTGGAAAATAAAAGATCGGAGGTTTTTTAGAATTTTACTAACATTAAGCTACAAATGTAGTGTATATAGAGTTAAATTGTTCGAGATGATGTATTTTTCTTTTAAATTATTAATTCACAAAACTAAAATTACCAACTAGATTACTACAAACACTAATGTCTTAAATAATGTTTACCGCTGAAGTAAATTTCTCATAAATTATATTTAAATATAATATAACCAGAAATATTTATTTTCAATAATTTCTTAATCATCCTATTCTTTATTCAGTTAAAATTTGACTCGTTTCCCCTTTCAATAAGGTACCCAATAAAATAGTTGTAAGACTAAATATTAGCATATAATTTTTTACAAGCTTTTTTTAAAACTAGTGACCAAAAACAAGATCCAATTTCTTCTGATAATGTAATTTCATTTCTGTTAAATGTATTTCGTAGAATTATATTTATTTTTTAATCATTACAGCCTTTGTTTTTAATTATATAGTTTCGACCACAAAAAGGCTCAATGTATGCTTTCTATGTCGTGTGGCTTAATCGGATCTGCTTTTCACAAATATTGTAGTTTTGATTTGAATCATATTGTCGTTGAAACATCTTCTAAGTGTTGTAAGCTTTTTAAATATAACATTATTCTGTGAGTTTGTATTTATATTTTAAATATTTGTAAATTTATTAATTTTATAGAATTTATGTTTGTTTTATAGCCGAAATATAATTTTTGAACATATGTGTTGTGTGGAATTTAATTATATCCTTACAAATCTGCAAAATTGAGTACTTTTTTACTTAATTGAACTTTATAAATCCATCAATCGGGTTTTCAGGGTGAGTTTTCTTATTAGGCTGGGATACTAATTATTTCTTCACAATCACAAATTTGAAGAATACGGTTTACTTAAAAATGTATAATTTTATAAGACCTAAATATTAAGCAGGCGTAAACAACAAACCATTACTAGTTGAGGATCTTTTAACTGACAATAATTTATCACAATAACCAAAGTCAGTGGTATTCTGCCATAGCCAACGATGTGTTTCTGATTAAGGGCCAGTGTCTTAGATTTATACAAGTACACGTAATTGGGCAATTTTTAAAAAACATCAAATTTTTGTAACATTCTAAATTCACACAATCACTTTGTCTCCGCATCACAGCTTTCGATATAAAAGTGCTTAAACCAGTTGTTAGTTAAACTGTAACTTGGCATTTTTTGTACAAAGATGACTCGTGACCATATTAACTAAACGTCCAGAGCCTGAGAAACGTTAATCTCAGAGACACTATAGAACACTCCCGCCCATTTAGAATCTTCTCTTGTGACCAGACTACGCTTGCAAGTAGGAAAAATGTTTTTCTTCAGGACAACCATGATCACCACCCTAGTTAACTAAACGTGCCGAAAATGAGACTCATTACTCTGATACACTCGCATTCGTTTATATCTGTCTCTTTTGGTCAGACTACGATTATAATATGGAAAGTATGTTTTATCAGGACAATCATGACACGTGACCTGGTTAACTAAACGTCCTGAACCGAAACCTGTAAAATGATAGGCTTCGTATAAACTTACATCATTATTATTTCAAGTTGCTTGATGTAATCATCTTGAATCCACTGATTAAACAAATTTTAAAAATACCTAACTAAGTGAAAAGGAACGAATGTTTCAAACGCGTCAGCAAGCAAGCAATAACGTATTCACTTAGTTAAGTATTTTTAAAATTACATTAATATTAGTCTCTTGTGGCCTGGCTAGGTTTACAATGGGGGAAAATATTTTTTTTCAGGACAATCATGACACAGGACCAGTTTAACTAAACGTGCTAAATCTGTGACTCATTGTTCTAAGAGACGCTTAGGATACACTCAGGCCAGTTTAGTTTCCTCTTTTTACGAAACACTATGCTTGCAAAGTTTAGAAGTGACGCTTTAGATGCACTCACACATATTTGGTTTTATCTCTTGTGGCCAGAACACGTTTACAAACAGGGAATTGTTTGCTTCAGTACAAACATGAAACATCACGTGGTTAACTGAACGTGCAAACACGGAACGTGTTCTAGAAAAAAGAGAACTACGCATGTGGTGTATCTTACGCGTGTCTTACAACGAGGTTCGTGTTTGGTACGTTTACTTGACGACGTCATGTTTCATGTTTATACTGAAGCGAAACACTTTAACCACTTGTAAATGTAGCCTGAACATAAGAGACAATCTAAACCCATGTGAGATTATATAAAGCGTATCTTAGAACAAGGTTCGTTTTTGGTACGTTTACTTAACCAGGTTATATGTCATAATTGTCCTGAAACAATACACTTTCCACCACATTCAATGTAGTCTGACCATAAGAGACGACTCTAAACGCATGTGCTTGTATCTAAAAGCCTATCTTAGAACGAGGTTCGTTTTTGGTACGATTACTTAACCAGGTTATATGTCATAATTATCCTGAAACAATACACTTTCCACCACATTCAATGTAGTCTGGCCATAAGAGAGGAATCTAAAGGTATGTGAGTGTATCTAAAGCCTATGTTAGAACGAGGTTCGTTTTTGGTACGTTTACTTAACCAGGTTATATATCATAATTGTCCTGAAACAATACACTTTCCAACACATTCAATGTAGTCTGACCATAAGAGACGAATCAAAGGCATGTGAGTGTATCTAAAGCCTATCTTAGAACGAGGTTCGTTTTTGGTACGTTTACGTAACCAGGTTATTGTCATTATTGTCCTGAAACAATACACTTTCCACCACATTCAATGTAGTCTGACCATAAGAGACGAATCTAAAGGTATGTGAGTGTATCTAAAGCCTATCCTAGAACAAGGTTCGTTTTTGGCATTTTTACTTAACCAGGTTATGTGTCATGATGTCCTGAAGCAACCACTTTTCCTCACTTGTAAATGTAGTCTGACCATAAGAGACGAATCTAAAGGTATGTGAGTGTATCTCAAGCCTATCTTAGAACGCGGTTGGTTTTTGGTACATTTGCTTAACCAGGTTATGTGTCATGATTGTCATGAAACAATATACTTTCCACCACATTCAATGTAGTCTGACCATAAGAGACGAATCTAAAGGTATGTGAGTGTATCTAAAGCCTATCTTAGAACGAGGTTCGTTTTTGGTACGTTTACGTAACCAGGTTATATGTCATAATTGTCCTGAAACAATACACTTTCCACCACATTCAATGTAGTCTGACCATAAGAGACGAATCAAAGGTATGTGAGTGTATCTAAAGCCTATCTTAGAACGAGGTTCGTTTTTGGTACGTTTACTTAACCAGGTTATATGTCATAATTGTCCTGAAACAATACACTTTCCACCACATTCAATGTAGTCTGGCCATAAGAGACGAATCTAAAGGTATGTGAGTGTATCTAAAGCCTATCTTAGAATGAGGTTCGTTTTTTGGTACGTTTACTTAACCAGGTTATATGTCATAATTGTCCTGAAACAATACACTTTCCACCACATTCAATGTAGTCTGACCATAAGAGACGAATCTAAAGGTATGTGAGTGTAACTAAAGCCTATCTTAGAACAAGGTTCGTTTTTAGCACTTTTACTTAACCAGGTTATGTGTCATGATGTCCTGAAGCAACCACTTTCCCTCTCTTGTAAACGTAGTCTGACCATAAGAGACGAATCTAAAGGTATGTGAGTGTATCTAAAGCCTATCTTAGAACGAGGTTCGTTTTTGGTACGTTTAATTAACCAGGTTATATGTCATAATTGTCCTGAAACAATACACTTTCCACCACATTCAATGTAGTCTGACCATAAGAGACGAAACAAAGGTATGTGAATGTATCTAAAGCCTATCTTAGAACGAGGTTCGTTTTTGGTACGTTTACGTAACCAGGTTATATGTCATAATTGTCCTGAAACAATACACTTTCCACCACATTCAATGTAGTCTGGCCATAAGAGACGAATCTAAAGGTATGTGAGTGTATCTAAAGCCTATCTTAGAACGAGGTTCGTTTTTGGTACGTTTACTTAACCTGGTTATATGTCATAATTGTCCTGAAACAATACAATTTCCACCACATTCAATGTAGTCTGGCCATAGGAGACGAATCTAAAGGTATGTGAGTGTATCTAAAGCCTATCTTTGAACAAGGTTCGTTTTTGGCACTTTTACTTAACCAGGTTATGTGTCATGATGTCCTGAAGCAACCACTTTCCCTCACTTGTAAATGTAGTCTGACCATAAGAGACGAATCTAAAGGTATGTGAGTGTATCTCAAGCCTATCTTAGAACGAGGTTGGTTTTTGGTACATTTACTTAACCAGGTTATGTGTCCTGATGTCCTGAAGCAACCACTTTTCCTCACTTGTAAATGTAGTCTGACCATAAGAGACGAATCTTAAGGTATGTGAGTGTGTCTGAAGCCTATCTTAGAACGCGGTTGGTTTTTGGTACATATACTTAACCACGTTATGTGTCATGATGTCCTGAAGCAACCACTTTTCCTCACTTGTAAATGTAGTCTGACCATAAGAGACGAATGTAAAGATATGTGAGTGTACCTAAAGCCTATCTTAGAAGGAGGTTGGTTTTTGGTACATTTGCTTAACCAGGTTATGTGTCATGATTGTCATGAAACAATATACTTTCCACCACATTCAATGTAGTCTGACCTTAAGAGACGAAACTAAAGGTATGTGAGTGTATCTAAAGCCTATCTTAGAACGAGGTTCGTTTTTGGTACGTTTACTTAACCAGGTTATATGTCATAATTGTCCTGAAACAATACACTTTCCACCATATTCAATGTAGCCTGGCCATAAGAGACGAATCTAAAGGTATGTGAGTGTATCTAAAGCCTATCTTAGAACGAGGTTCGTTTTTTGGTACGTTTACTTAACCAGGTTATATGTCATAATTGTCCTGAAACAATACACTTTCCACCACATTCAATGTAGTCTGACCATAAGAGACGAAACTAAAGGTATGTGAGTGTATCTAAAGCCTATCTTAGAACGAGGTTCGTTTTTGGTACGTTTACTTAACCAGGTTATATGTCATAATTGTCCTGAAACAATACACTTTCCACCACATTCAATGTAGTCTGACCATAAGAGACGAATCAAAGGTATGTGGGTGTATCTAAAGCCTATCTTAGAACGAGGTTCGTTTTTGGTACGTTTACTTAACCAGGTTATATGTCATAATTATCCTGAAACAATATACTTTCCACCACATTCAATGTAGTCTGACCATAAGAGACGAATCTAAAGGTATGTGAGTGTATCTAAAGCCTATGTTAGAACGAGGTTCGTTTTTGGTACGTTTACTTAACCAGGTTATATGTCATAATTGTCCTGAAACAATACACTTTCCACCACATTCAATGTAGTCTGACCATAAGTGACGAATCTAAAGGTATGTGGGTGTATCTAAAGCCTATCTTAGAACGAGGTTCGTTTTTGGTACGTTTACTTAACCAGGTTATATGTCATAATTGTCCTGAAACAATACACTTTCCACCACATTCAATGTAGTCTGGCCATAAGAGACGAATCTAAAGGTATGTGAGTGTATCTAAAGCCTATCTTAGAACGAGGTTCGTTTTTGGTACGTTTACGTAACCAGGTTATTGTCATTATTGTCCTGAAACAATACACTTTCCACCACATTCAATGTAGTCTGACCATAAGAGACGAATCTAAAGGTATGTGAGTGTATCTAAAGCCTATCTTAGAACAAGGTTCGTTTTTGGCACTTTTACTTAACCAGGTTATGTGTCATGATGTCCTGAAGCAACCACTTTCCCTCACTTGTAAATGTAGTCTGACCATAAGAGACGAATCTAAAGGTATGTGAGTGTATCTCAAGCCTATCTTAGAACGAGGTTGGTTTTTGGTACATGTACTTAACCAGGTTATGTGTCATGATGTCCTGAAGCAACCACTTTTCCTCACTTGTAAATGTAGTCTGACCATAAGAGACGAATCTAAAGGTATGTGAGTTTATCTGAAGCCTATCTTAGAACGCGGTTGGTTTTTCTTACATTTGCTTAACCAGGTTATGTGTCATGATTGTCATGAAACAATATACTTTCCACCACATTCAATGTAGTCTGACCATAAGAGACGAATCTAAAGGTATGTGAGTGTATCTAAAGCCTATCTTAGAACGAGGTTCGTTTTTGGTACGTTTACTTAACCAGGTTATATGTCATAATTGTCCTGAAACAATACACTTTCCACCACATTCAATGTAGTCTGACCATAAGAGATGAATCAAAGGTATGTGAGTGTATCTAAAGCCTATATTAGAACGAGGTTCGTTTTTGGTACGTTTACTTAACCAGGTTATATGTCATAATTGTCCTGAAATAATACACATTCCACCACATTCAATGTAGTCTGGCCATAAGAGACGAATCTAAAGGTATGTGAGTGTATCTAAAGCCTATCTTAGAACGAGGTTCGTTTTTTGGTACGTTTACTTAACCAGGTTATATGTCATAACTGTCCTGAAACAATACACTTTCCACCACATTCAATGTAGTCTGACCATAAGAGACGAATCTAAAGGTATGTGAGTGTATCTAAAGCCTATCTTAGAACAAGGTTCGTTTTTGGCACTTTTACTTAACCAGGTTATGTGTCATGATGTCCTGCAGCAATACACTTTCCACCACATTCAATGTAGTCTGGCCATAAGAGACGAATCTAAAGGTATGTGAGTGTATCTAAAGCCTATCTTAGAACGAGGTTCGTTTTTGGTACGTTTACTTAACCAGGTTATATGTCATAATTGTCCTGAAACAATACACTTTCCACCACATTCAATGTAGTCTGGCCATAAGAGACGAATCTAAAGGTATGTGAGTGTAACTAAAGCCTATCTTAGAACGACGTTCGTTTTTGGTACGTTTACTTAACCAGGTTATATGTCATAATTGTCCTGAAACAATGCACTTTCCATAACATTCAATGCACTCTGACCATAAGAGACGAATCTAAAGGTATGTGAGTGTATCTAAAGCCTATCTTAGAACAAGGTTCGTTTTTGGCACTTTTACTTAACCAGGTTATGTGTCATGATGTCCTGAAGCAACCACTTTCCCCCTCTTGTAAACGTAGTCTGACCATAAGAGACGAATCTAAAGATATGTGAGTGTATCTAAAGCCTATCTTAGAACGAGGTTCGTTTTTGGTACGTTTACTTAACCAGGTTATATGTCATAATTGTCATGAAACAATACACTTTCCACCACATTCAATGTAGTCTGACCATAAGAGACGAATCAAAGGTATGTGGGTGTATCTAAAGCCTATCTTAGAAAGAGGTTCGTTTTTGGTACGTTTACTTAACCAGGTTATATGTCATAATTATCCTGAAACAATACACTTTCCACCACATTCAATGTGGTCTGACCATAAGAGACGAATCTAAAGGTATGTGAGTGTATCTAAACCCTATCTTAGAACGAGGTTCGTTTTTGGTACGTTTAATTAACCAGGTTATATGTCATAATTGTCCTGAAACAATACACTTTCCACCACATTCAATGTAGTCTGACCATAAGAGACGAAACAAAGGTATGTGAGTGTATCTAAAGCCTATCTTAGAACGAGGTTCGTTTTTGGTACGTTTACGTAACCACGTTATATGTCATAATTGTCCTGAAACAATACACTTTCCACCACATTCAATGTAGTCTGGCCATAAGAGACGAATCTAAAGGTATGTGAGTGTATCTAAAGCCTATCTTAGAACGAGGTTCGTTTTTGGTACGTTTACTTAACCTGGTTATATGTCATAATTGTCCTGAAACAATACAATTTCCACCACATTCAATGTAGTCTGGCCATAAGAGACGAATCTAAAGGTATGTGAGTGTATCTAAAGCCTATCTTAGAACAAGGTTCGTTTTTGGCACTTTTACTTAACCAGGTTATGTGTCATGATGTCCTGAAGCAACCACTTTCCCTCACTTGTAAATGTAGTATGACCATAAGAGACGAAACAAAGGTATGTGAGTGTATCTAAAGCCTATCTTAGAACGAGGTTGGTTTTTGGTACATTTACTTAACCAGGTTATGTGTCCTGATGTCCTGAAGCAACCACTTTTCCTCACTTGTAAATGTAGTCTGACCATAAGAGACGAATGTAAAGATATGTGAGTGTACCTAAAACCTATCTTAGAAGGAGGTTGGTTTTTGGTACATTTGCTTAACCAGGTTATGTGTCATGATTGTCATGAAACAATATACTTTCCACCACATTCAATGTAGTCTGACCTTAAGAGACAAAACTAAAGGTATGTGAGTGTATCTAAAGCCTATCTTAGAACGAGGTTCGTTTTTGGTACGTTTACTTAACCAGGTTATATGTCATAATTGTCCTGAAACAATACACTTTCCACCACATTCAATGTAGTCTGGCCATAAGAGACGAATCTAAAGGTATGTGAGTGTATCTAAAGCCTATCTTAGAACGAGGTTCGTTTTTTGGTACGTTTACTTAACCAGGTTATATGTCATAATTGTCCTGAAACAATACACTTTCCACCACATTCAATGTAGTCTGATCATAAGAGACGAAACTAAAGGTATGTGAGTGTATCTAAAGCCTATCTTAGAACGAGGTTCGTTTTTGGTACGTTTACTTAATCAGGTTATATGTCATATTTGTCCTGAAACAATACACTTTCCACCACATTCAATATAGTCTGGCCATATGAGACGAATCTAAAGATATGTGTGTGTATCTAAAGCCTATCTTAGAACGAGGTTCGTTTTTGGTACGTTTACTTAACCAGGTTATGTCATAATTATCCTGAAACAATACACTTTCCACCACATTCAATGTGGTCTGACCATAAGAGACGAATCTAAAGGTATGTGAGTATATCTAAAGCCTATCTTAGAACGAGGTTCGTTTTTGGTACGTTTACTTAACCAGGTTATATGTCATAATTGTCCTGAAACAATACACGTTCCACCACATTCAATGTAGTCTGACAATAAGAGACGAATCAAAGGTATGTGAGTGTATCTAAAGCCTATATTAGAACGAGGTTCGTTTTTGGTACGTTTACTTAACCAGGTTATATGTCATAATTGTCCTGAAACAATACACTTTCCACCACATTCAATGTAGTCTGGCCATAAGAGACGAATCTACAGGTATGTGAGTGTATCTAAAGCCTATCTTAGAACGAGGTTCGTTTTTTGGTACGTTTACTTAACCAGGTTATATGTCATAATTGTCCTGAAACAATACACTTTCCACCACATTCAATGTAGTCTGGCCATAAGAGACGAATCTACAGGTATGTGAGTGTATCTAAGGCCTATCATAGAACAATGTTCGTTTTTGGCACTTTTACTTAACCAGGTTATGTGTCATGATGTCCTGAAGCAACCACTTTCCCTCACTTGTAAATGTAGTCTGACCATAAGAGACGAATCTAAAGGTATGTGAGTGTATCTCAAGCCTATCTTAGAACGAGGTTGGTTTTTGGTACATGTACTTAACCAGGTTATGTGTCATGATGTCCTGAAGCAACCACTTTTCCTCACTTGTAAATGTAGTCTGACCATAAGAGACGAATCTAAAGGTATGTGAGTTTATCTCAAGCCTATCTTAGAACGCGGTTGGTTTTTCTTACATTTGCTTAACCAGGTTATGTGTCATGATTGTCATGAAACAATATACTTTCCACCACATTCAATGTAGTCTGACCATAAGAGACGAATCAAAGGTATGTGAGTGTATCTAAAGCCTATATTAGAACGAGGTTCGTTTTTGGTACGTTTACTTAACCAGGTTATATGTCATAATTGTCCTGAAATAATACACTTTCCACCACATTCAATGTAGTCTGGCCATAAGAGACGAATCTAAAGGTATGTGATTGTATCTAAAGCCTATCTTAGAACGAGGTTCGTTTTTTGGTACGTTTACGTAACCAGGTTATATGTCATAACTGTCCTGAAACAATACACTTTCCACCACATTCAATGTAGTCTGACCATAAGAGACGAATCTAAAGGTATGTGAGTGTATCTAAAGCCTATCTTAGAACAAGGTTCGTTTTTGGCACTTTTACTTAACCAGGTTATGTGTCATGATGTCCTGAAGCAATACACTTTCCACCACATTCAATGTAGTCTGGCCATAAGAGACGAATCTAAAGGTATGTGAGTGTATCTAAAGCCTATCTTAGAACGAGGTTCGTTTTTGGTACGTTTACTTAACCAGGTTATATGTCATAATTGTCCTGAAACAATACACTTTCCACCACATTCAATGTAGTCTGGCCATAAGAGACGAATCTAAAGGTATGTGAGTGTAACTAAAGCCTATCTTAGAACGAGGTTCGTTTTTGGTACGTTTACTTAACCAGGTTATATGTCATAATTGTCCTGAAACAATGCACTTTCCATAACATTCAATGCACTCTGACCATAAGAGACGAATCTAAAGGTATGTGAGTGTATCTAAAGCCTATCTTAGAACAAGGTTCGTTTTTGGCACTTTTACTTAACCAGGTTATGTGTCATGATGTCCTGAAGCAACCACTTTCCCTCTCTTGTAAACGTAGTCTGACCATAAGAGACGAATCTAAAGATATGTGAGTGTATCTAAAGCCTATCTTAGAACGAGGTTCGTTTTTGGTACGTTTACTTAACCAGGTTATATGTCCTAATTGTCCTGAAACAATACACTTTCCACCACATTCAATGTAGTCTGACCATAAGAGACGAATCAAAGGTATGTGGGTGTATCTAACGCCTATCTTAGAACGAGGTTCGTTTTTGGTACGTTTACTTAACCAGGTTATATGTCATAATTATCCTGAAACAATACACTTTCCACCACATTCAATGTGGTCTGACCATAAGAGACGAATCTAAAGGTATGTGAGTGTATCTAAACCCTATCTTAGAACGAGGTTCGTTTTTGGTACGTTTAATTAACCAGGTTATATGTCATAATTGTCCTGAAACAATACACTTTCCACCACATTCAATGTAGTCTGACCATAAGAGACGAAACAAAGGTATGTGAGTGTATCTAAAGCCTATCTTAGAACGAGGTTCGTTTTTGGTACGTTTACGTAACCAGGTTATATGTCATAATTGTCCTGAAACAATACACTTTCCACCACATTCAATGTAGTCTGGCCATAAGAGACGAATCTAAAGGTATGTGAGTGTATCTAAAGCCTATCTTAGAACGAGGTTCGTTTTTGGTACGTTTACGTATCCAGGTTATATGTCATAATTGTCCTGAAACAATACACTTTCCACCACATTCAATGTAGTCTGGCCATAAGAGACGAATCTAAAGGTATGTCAGTGTATCTAAAGCCTATCTTAGAACAAGGTTCGTTTTTGGCACTTTTACTTAACCAGGTTATGTGTCATGATGTCCTGAAGCAACCACTTTCCCTCACTTGTAAATGTAGTATGACCATAAGAGACGAATCTAAAGGTATGTGAGTGTATCTCAAGCCTATCTTAGAACGAGGTTGGTTTTTGGTACATTTTCTTAACCAGGTTATGTGTCATGATGTCCTGAAGCAACAACTTTTCCTCACTTGTAAATGTAGTATGACCATAAGAGACGAATGTAAAGATATGTGAGTGTACCTAAAACCTATCTTAGAAGGAGGTTGGTTTTTGGTACATTTGCTTAACCAGGTTATGTGTCATGATTGTCATGAAACAATATACTTTCCACCACATTCAATGTAGTCTGACCTTAAGAGACGAAACTAGAGGTATGTGAGTGTATCTAAAGCCTATATTAGAACGAGGTTCGTTTTTGGTACGTTTACTTAACCAGGTTATATGTCATAACTGTCCTGAAACAATACACTTTCCACCACATTCAATGTAGTCTGGCCATATGAGACGAATCTAAAGGTATGTGAGTGTATCTAAAGCCTATCTTAGAACGAGGTTCGTTTTTGGTACGTTTACTTAACCAGGTTAAATGTCATAATTATCCTGAAACAATACACTTTCCACCACATTCAATGTGGTCTGACCATAAGAGACGAATCTAAAGGTATGTGAGTATATCTAAAGCCTATCTTAGAACGAGGTTCGTTTTTGGTACGTTTACTTAACCAGGTTATATGTCATAATTGTCCTGAAACAATACACGTTCCACCACATTCAATGTAGTCTGACAATAAGAGACGAATCAAGTTATGTGAGTGTATCTAAAGCCTATATTAGAACGAGGTTCGTTTTTGGTACGTTTACTTAACCAGGTTATATGTCATAATTGTCCTGAAACAATACACTTTCCACCACATTCAATGTAGTCTGACCATAAGAGACGAATCTACAGGTATGTGAGTGTATCTAAAGCCTATCATAGAACAAGGTTCGTTTTTGGCACTTTTATTTAACCAGGTTATGTGTCATGATGTCCTGAAGCAATACACTTTCCACCACATTCAATGTGGTCTGACCATAAGAGACGAATCTAAAGGTATGTGAGTGTATCTAAAGCCTATCTTAGAACGAGGTTCGTTTTTGGTACGTTTACTTAACCAGGTTATATGTCATAATTGTCCTGAAACAATACACTTTCCACCACATTCAATGTAGTCTGGCCATAAGAGACGAATCTAAAGGTATGTGAGTGTATCTAAAGCCTATGTTAGAACGAGGTTCGTTTTTGGTACGTTTACTTAACCAGGTTATATGTCATAATTGTCCTGAAACAATACACTTTCCACCACATTCAATGTAGTCTGACCATAAGAGTCGAATCTAAAGGTATGTGGGTGTATCTAAAGCCTACCTTAGAACGAGGTTCGTTTTTGGTACGTTTACGTAACCAGGTTATATGTCATAATTGTCCTGAAACAATACACTTTCCACCACATTCAATGTAGTCTGGCCATAAGAGACGAATCTAAAGGTATGTGAGTGTATCTAAAGCCTATCTTAGAACGAGGTTCGTTTTTGGTACGTTTACGTAACCAGGTTATTGTCATTATTGTCCAGAAACAATACACTTTCGACCACATTCAATGTAGTCTGACCATAAGAGACGAATCTAAAGGTATGTGAGTGTATCTAAAGCCTATCTTAGAACGACGTTGGTTTTTGGTACATTTACTTAACCAGGTTATGTGTCATGATGTCCTGAAGCAACCACTTTTCCTCACTTGTAAATGTAGTCTGACCATAAGAGACGAATCTAAAGGTATGTGAGTGTATCTCAAGCCTATCTTAGAACGCGGTTGGTTTTTCTTACATTTGCTTAACCAGGTTATGTGTCATGATTGTCATGAAACAATATACTTTCCACCACATTCAATGTAGTCTGACCATAAGAGACGAATCAAAGGTATGTGAGTGTATCTAAAGCCTATCTTAGAACGAGGTTCGTTTTTGGTACGTTTACTTAACCAGGTTATATGTCATAATTGTCCTGAAACAATACACTTTTCACCACATTCAATGTAGTCTGACCATAAGAGACGAATCAAAGGTATGTGAGTGTATCTAAAGCCTATATTAGAACGAGGTTCGTTTTTGGTACGTTTACTTAACCAGGTTATATGTCATAATTGTCCTGAAACAATACACTTTCCACCACATTCAATGTAGTCTGGCCATAAGAGACGAATCTAAAGGTACGTGAGTGTATCTAAAGCCTATCTTAGAACGAGGTTCGTTTTTTGGTACGTTTACTTAACCAGGTTATATGTCATAATTGTCCTGAAACAATACACTTTCCACCACATTCAATGTAGTCTGACCATAAGAGACGAATCTAAAGGTATGTGAGTGTATCTAAAGCCTATCTTAGAACAAGGTTCGTTTTTGGCACTTTTACTTAACCAGGTTATGTGTCATGATGTCCTGAAGCAATAAACTTTCCACCACATTCAATGTAGTCTGGCCATAAGAGACGAATCTAAAGGTATGTGAGTGTATCTAAAGCCTATCTTAGAACGAGGTTCGTTTTTGGTACGTTTACTTAACCAGGTTATATGTCATAATTGTCCTGAAACAATACACTTTCCACCACATTCAATGTAGTCTGGCCATAAGAGACGAATCTAAAGGTATGTGAGTGTAGCTAAAGCCTATCTTAGAACGAGGTTCGTTTTTGGTACGTTTACTTAACCAGGTTATATGTCATAATTGTCCTGAAACAATGCACTTTCCATAACATTCAATGCACTCTGACCATAAGAGACGAATCTATAGGTATGTGAGTGTATCTAAAGCCTATCTTAGAACAAGGTTCGTTTTTGGCACTTTTACTTAACCAGGTTATGTGTCATGATGTCCTGAAGCAACCACTTTCCCTCTCTTGTAAACGTAGTCTGACCATAAGATACGAATCTAAAGATATGTGAGTGTATCTAAAGCCTATCTTAGAACGAGGTTCGTTTTTGGTACGTTTACTTAACCAGGTTATATGTCATAATTGTCATGAAACAATACACTTTCCACCACATTCAATGTAGTCTGACCATAAAAGACGAATCAAAGGTATGTGGGTGTATCTAAAGTCTATCTTAGAACGAGGTTCGTTTTTGGTACGTTTACTTAACCAGGTTATATGTCATAATTATCCTGAAACAATACACTTTCCACCACATTCAATGTGGTCTGACCATAAGAGACGAATCTAAAGGTATGTGAGTGTATCTAAAGCCTATCTTAGAACGAGGTTCGTTTTTGGTACGTTTAATTAACCAGGTTATATGTCATAATTGTCCTGAAACAATACACTTTCCACCACATTCAATGTAGTCTGGCCATAAGAGACGAATCTAAAGGTATGTGAGTGTATCTAAAGCCTATCTTAGAACGAGGTTCGTTTTTGGCACTTTTACTTAACCAGGTTATGTGTCATGATGTCCTGAAGCAACCACTTTCCCTCACTTGTAAATGTAGTCTGACCATAAGAGACGAATCTAAAGGTATGTGAGTGTATCTCAAGCCTATCTTAGAACGAGGTTGGTTTTTGGTACATTTACTTAACCAGGTTATGTGTCCTGATGTCCTGAAGCAACTACTTTTCCTCACTTGTAAATGTAGTCTGACCATAAGAGACGAATCTTAAGGTATGTGAGTGTATCTGAAGCCTATCTTAGAACGCGGTTGGTTTTTGGTACATTTACTTAACCACGTTATGTGTCATGATGTCCTGAAGCAACCACTTTTCCTCACTTGTAAATGTAGTCTGACCATAAGAGACGAATGTAAAGATATGTGAGTGTACCTAAAACCTATCTTAGAAGGAGGTTGGTTTTTGGTACATTTGCTTAACCAGGTTATGTGTCATGATTGTCATGAAACAATATACTTTCCACCACATTCAATGTAGTCTGACCTTAAGAGACGAAACTAAAGGTATGTGAGTGTATCTAAAGCCTATCTTAGAACGAGGTTCGATTTTGGTACGTTTACTTAACCAGGTTATATGTCATAATTGTCCTGAAACAATACACTTTCCACCACATTCAATGTAGTCTGGCCATAAGAGACGAATCTAAAGGTATGTGAGTGTATCTAAAGCCTATCTTAAAACGAGGTTCGTTTTTTGGTACGTTTACTTAACCAGGTTATATGTCATAATTGTCCTGAAACAATACACTTTCCACCACATTCAATGTAGTCTGACCATAAGAGACGAATCAAAGGTATGTGGGTGTATCTAAAGCCTATCTTAGAACGAGGTTCGTTTTTGGTATGTTTACTTAACCAGGTTATATGTCATAATTATCCTGAAACAATACACTTTCCACCACATTCAATGTGGTCTGACCATAAGAGACGAATCTAAAGGTATGTGAGTGTATCTAAAGCCTATCTTAGAACGAGGTTCGTTTTTAGTACGTTTAATTAACCAGGTTATATGTCATAATTGTCCTGAAACAACACACTTTCCACCACATTCAATGTAGTCTGACCACAAGAGACGAAACAAAGGTATGTGAGTGTATCTAAAGCCTATCTTAGAACGAGGTTCGTTTTTGGTACGTTTACGTAACCAGGTTATATGTCATAATTGTCCTGAAACAATACACTTTCCACCACATTCAATGTGGTCTGACCATAAGAGACGAATCTAAAGGTATGTGAGTGTATCTAAAGCCTATCTTAGAACGAGGTTCGTTTTTGGTACGTTTAATTAACCAGGTTATATGTCATAATTGTCCTGAAACAATACACTTTCCACCACATTCAATGTAGTCTGGCCATAAGAGACGAATCTAAAGGTATGTGAGTGTATCTAAAGCCTATCTTAGAACGAGGTTCGTTTTTGGCACTTTTACTTAACCAGGTTATGTGTCATGATGTCCTGAAGCAACCACTTTCCCTCACTTGTAAATGTAGTCTGACCATAAGAGACGAATCTAAAGGTATGTGAGTGTATCTCAAGCCTATCTTAGAACGAGGTTGGTTTTTGGTACATTTACTTAACCAGGTTATGTGTCCTGATGTCCTGAAGCAACTACTTTTCCTCACTTGTAAATGTAGTCTGACCATAAGAGACGAATCTTAAGGTATGTGAGTGTATCTGAAGCCTATCTTAGAACGCGGTTGGTTTTTGGTACATTTACTTAACCACGTTATGTGTCATGATGTCCTGAAGCAACCACTTTTCCTCACTTGTAAATGTAGTCTGACCATAAGAGACGAATGTAAAGATATGTGAGTGTACCTAAAACCTATCTTAGAAGGAGGTTGGTTTTTGGTACATTTGCTTAACCAGGTTATGTGTCATGATTGTCATGAAACAATATACTTTCCACCACATTCAATGTAGTCTGACCTTAAGAGACGAAACTAAAGGTATGTGAGTGTATCTAAAGCCTATCTTAGAACGAGGTTCGATTTTGGTACGTTTACTTAACCAGGTTATATGTCATAATTGTCCTGAAACAATACACTTTCCACCACATTCAATGTAGTCTGGCCATAAGAGACGAATCTAAAGGTATGTGAGTGTATCTAAAGCCTATCTTAAAACGAGGTTCGTTTTTTGGTACGTTTACTTAACCAGGTTATATGTCATAATTGTCCTGAAACAATACACTTTCCACCACATTCAATGTAGTCTGACCATAAGAGACGAATCAAAGGTATGTGGGTGTATCTAAAGCCTATCTTAGAACGAGGTTCGTTTTTGGTATGTTTACTTAACCAGGTTATATGTCATAATTATCCTGAAACAATACACTTTCCACCACATTCAATGTGGTCTGACCATAAGAGACGAATCTAAAGGTATGTGAGTGTATCTAAAGCCTATCTTAGAACGAGGTTCGTTTTTAGTATGTTTAATTAACCAGGTTATATGTCATAATTGTCCTGAAACAACACACTTTCCACCACATTCAATGTAGTCTGACCACAAGAGACGAAACAAAGGTATGTGAGTGTATCTAAAGCCTATCTTAGAACGAGGTTCGTTTTTGGTACGTTTACGTAACCAGGTTATATGTCATAATTGTCCTGAAACAATACACTTTCCACCACATTCAATGTAGTCTGGCCATAAGAGACGAATCTAAAGGTATGTGAGTGTATCTAAAGCCTATCTTAGAACGAGGTTCGTTTTTGGTACGTTTACTTAACCTGGTTATATGTCATAATTGTCCTGAAACAATACAATTTCCACCACATTCAATGTAGTCAGGCCATAAGAGACGAATCTAAAGGTATGTCAGTGTATCTAAAGCCTATCTTAGAACAAGGTTCGTTTTTGGCACTTTTACTTAACCAGGTTATGTGTCATGATGTCCTGAAGCAACCACTTTCCCTCACTTGTAAATGTAGTCTGACCATAAGAGACGAATCTAAAGGTATGTGAGTGTATCTAAAGCCTATCTTAGAACGAGGTTCGTTTTTGGTACGTTTACTTAACCTGGTTATATATCATAATTTTCCTGAAACAATACACTTTCCACCACATTCAATGTAGTCTGACCATAAGAGACGAATCAAAGGTATGTGGGTGTATCTAAAGTCTATCTTAGAACGAGGTTCGTTTTTGGTACGTTTACTTAACCAGGTTATATGTCATAATTATCCTGAAACAATACACTTTCCACCACATTCAATGTAGTCTGACCATAAGAGACGAATCTAAAGGTATGTGAGTGTATCTAAAGCCTATCTTAGAACGAGGTTCGTTTTTGGTACGTTTACTTAACCAGGTTATATGTCATAATTGTCCTGAAACAATGCACTTTCCATAACATTCAATGCACTCTGACCATAAGAGACGAATCTATAGGTATGTGAGTGTATCTAAAGCCTATCTTAGAACAAGGTTCGTTTTTGGCACTTTTACTTAACCAGGTTATGTGTCATGATGTCCTGAAGCAACCACTTTCCCTCTCTTGTAAACGTAGTCTGACCATAAGAGACGAATCTAAAGATATGTGAGTGTATCTAAAGCCTATCTTAGAACGAGGTTCGTTTTTGGTACGTTTACTTAACCAGGTTATATGTCATAATTGTCCTGAAACAATACACTTTCCACCACATTCAATGTAGTCTGACCATAAAAGACGAATCAAAGGTATGTGGGTGTATCTAAAGTCTATCTTAGAACGAGGTTCGTTTTTGGTACGTTTACTTAACCAGGTTATATGTCATAATTATCCTGAAACAATACACTTTCCACCACATTCAATGTGGTCTGACCATAAGAGACGAATCTAAAGGTATGTGAGTGTATCTAAAGCCTATCTTAGAACGAGGTTCGTTTTTGGTACGTTTAATTAACCAGGTTATATGTCATAATTGTCCTGAAACAATACACTTTCCACCACATTCAATGTAGTCTGGCCATAAGAGACGAATCTAAAGGTATGTGAGTGTATCTAAAGCCTATCTTAGAACGAGGTTCGTTTTTGGCACTTTTACTTAACCAGGTTATGTGTCATGATGTCCTGAAGCAACCACTTTCCCTCACTTGTAAATGTAGTCTGACCATAAGAGACGAATCTAAAGGTATGTGAGTGTATCTCAAGCCTATCTTAGAACGAGGTTGGTTTTTGGTACATTTACTTAACCAGGTTATGTGTCCTGATGTCCTGAAGCAACCACTTTTCCTCACTTGTAAATGTAGTCTGACCATAAGAGACGAATCTTAAGGTATGTGAGTGTATCTGAAGCCTATCTTAGAACGCGGTTGGTTTTTGGTACATTTACTTAACCACGTTATGTGTCATGATGTCCTGAAGCAACCACTTTTCCACACTTGTAAATGTAGTCTGACCATAAGAGACGAATGTAAAGATATGTGAGTGTACCTAAAACCTATCTTAGAAGGAGGTTGGTTTTTGGTACATTTGCTTAACCAGGTTATGTGTCATGATTGTCATGAAACAATATACTTTCCACCACATTCAATGTAGTCTGACCTTAAGAGACGAAACTAAAGGTATGTGAGTGTATCTAAAGCCTATCTTAGAACGAGGTTCGATTTTGGTACGTTTACTTAACCAGGTTATATGTCATAATTGTCCTGAAACAATACACTTTCCACCACATTCAATGTAGTCTGGCCATAAGAGACGAATCTAAAGGTATGTGAGTGTATCTAAAGCCTATCTTAGAACGAGGTTCGTTTTTTGGTACGTTTACTTAACCAGGTTATATGTCATAATTGTCCTGAAACAATACACTTTCCACCACATTCAATGTAGTCTGACCATAAGAGACGAAACTAAAGGTATGTGAGTGTATCTAAAGCCTATCTTAGAACGAGGTTCGTTTTTGGTACGTTTACTTAACCAGGTTTTATGTCATAATTGTCCTGAAACAATACACTTTCCACCACATTCAATGTAGTCTGACTATAAGAGACGAATCAAAGGTATGTGGGTGTATCTAAAGCCTATCTAAGAACGAGGTTCGTTTTTGGTACGTTTACTTAACCAGGTTATATGTCATAATTATCCTGAAACAATATACTTTCCACCCCATTCAATGTAGTCTGACCATAAGAGTCGAATCTAAAGGTATGTGAGTGTATCTAAAGCCTATCTTAGAACGAGGTTCTTTTTTGGTACGTTTACTTAACCAGGTTATATGTCATAATTGTCCTGAAACAATACACTTTCCACCACATTCAATGTAGTCTGACCATAAGAGACGAATCAAAGGTATGTGGGTGTATCTAAAGCCTATCTTAGAACGAGGTTCGTTTTTGGTATGTTTACTTAACCAGGTTATATGTCATAATTATCCTGAAACAATACACTTTCCACCACATTCAATATGGTCTGACCATAAGAGACGAATCTAAAGGTATGTGAGTGTATCTAAAGCCTATCTTAGAACGAGGTTCGTTTTTAGTACGTTTAATTAACCAGGTTATATGTCATAATTGTCCTGAAACAACACACTTTCCACCACATTCAATGTAGTCTGACCATAAGAGACGAAACAAAGGTATGTGAGTGTATCTAAAGCCTATCTTAGAACGAGGTTCGTTTTTGGTACGTTTACGTAACCAGGTTATATGTCATAATTGTCCTGAAACAATACACTTTCCACCACATTCAATGTAGTCTGGCCATAAGAGACGAATCTAAAGGTATGTGAGTGTATCTAAAGCCTATCTTGGAACGAGGTTCGTTTTTGGTACGTTTACTTAACCTGGTTATATGTCATAATTGTCCTGAAACAATACAATTTCCACCACATTCAATGTAGTCTGGCCATAAGAGACGAATCTAAAGGTATGTGAGTGTATCTAAAGCCTATCTTAGAACAAGGTTCGTTTTTGGCACTTTTACTTAACCAGGTTATGTGTCATGATGTCCTGAAGCAACCACTTTCCCTCACTTGTAAATGTAGTCTGACCATAAGAGACGAATCTAAAGGTATGTGAGTGTATCTAAAGCCTATCTTAGAACGAGGTTCGTTTTTGGTACGTTTACTTAACCTGGTTATATGTCATAATTTTCCTGAAACAATACACTTTCCACCACATTCAATGTAGTCTGACCATAAGAGACGAATCAAAGGTATGTGGGTGTATCTATAGTCTATCTTAGAACGAGGTTCGTTTTTGGTACGTTTACTTAACCAGGTTATATGTCATAATTATCCTGAAACAATACACTTTCCACCACATTCAATGTGGTCTGACCATAAGAGACGAATCTAAAGGTATGTGAGTGTATCTAAAGCCTATCTTAGAACGAGGTTCGTTTTTGGTACGTTTAATTAACCAGGTTATATGTCATAATTGTCCTGAAACAATACACTTTCCACCACATTCAATGTAGTCTGACCATAAGAGACTCAACAAAGGTATGTGAGTGTATCTAAAGCCTATCTTAGAACGAGGTTCGTTTTTGGTACGTTTACGTAACCAGGTTATATGTCATAATTGTCCTGAAACAATACACTTTCCACCACATTCAATGTAGTCTGGCCATAAGAGACGAATCTAAAGGTATGTGAGTGTATCTAAAGCCTATCTTAGAACGAGGTTCGTTTTTGGTACGTTTACTTAACCTGGTTATATGTCATAATTGTCCTGAAACAATACAATTTCCACCACATTCAATGTATTCTGGCCATAAGAGACGAATCTAAAGGTATGTGAGTGTATCTAAAGCCTATCTTAGAACAAGGTTCGTTTTTGGCACTTTTACTTAACCAGGTTATGTGTCATGATGTCCTGAAGCAACCACTTTCCCTCACTTGTAAATGTAGTCTGACCATAAGAGACGAATCTAAAGGTATGTGAGTGTATCTCAAGCCTATCTTAGAACGAGGTTGGTTTTTGGTACATTTACTTAACCAGGTTATGTGTCCTGATGTCCTGAAGCAACCACTTTTCCTCACTTGTAAATGTAGTCTGACCATAAGAGACGAATCTTAAGGTATGTGAGTGTATCTGAAGCCTATCTTAGAACGCGGCTGGTTTTTGGTACATTTACTTAACCACGTTATGTGTCATGATGTCCTGAAGCAACCACTTTTCCTCACTTGTAAATGTAGTCTGACCATAAGAGACGAATGTAAAGATATGTGAGTGTACCTAAAACCTATCTTAGAAGGAGGTTGGTTTTTGGTACATTTGCTTAACCAGGTTATGTGTCATGATTGTCATGAAACAATATACTTTCCACCACATTCAATGTAGTCTGACCTTAAGAGACGAAACTAAAGGTATGTGAGTGTATCTAAAGCCTATCTTAGAACGAGGTTCGATTTTGGTACGTTTACTTAACCAGGTTATATGTCATAATTGTCCTGAAACAATACACTTTCCACCACATTCAATGTAGTCTGGCCATAAGAGACGAATCTAAAGGTATGTGAGTGTATCTAAAGCCTATCTTAGAACGAGGTTCGTTTTTTGGTACGTTTACTTAACCAGGTTATATGTCATAATTGTCCTGAAACAATACACTTTCCACCACATTCAATGTAGTCTGACCATAAGAGACGAAACTAAAGGTATGTGAGTGTATCTAAAGCCTATCTTAGAACGAGGTTCGTTTTTGGTACGTTTACTTAAGCAAGTTTTATGTCATAATTGTCCTGAAACAATACACTTTCCACCACATTCAATGTAGTCTGACTATAAGAGACGAATCAAAGGTATGTGGGTGTATCTAAAGCCTATCTAAGAACGAGGTTCGTTTTTGGTACGTTTACTTAACCAGGTTATATGTCATAATTATCCTGAAACAATATACTTTCCACCACATTCAATGTAGTCTGACCATAAGAGTCGAATCTAAAGGTATGTGAGTGTATCTAAAGCCTATCTTAGAACGAGGTTCTTTTTTGGTACGTTTACTTAACCAGGTTATATGTCATAATTGTCCTGAAACAATACACTTTCCACCACATTCAATGTAGTCTGACCATAAGAGACGAATCAAAGGTATGTGGGTGTATCTAAAGCCTATCTTAGAACGAGGTTCGTTTTTGGTATGTTTACTTAACCAGGTTATATGTCATAATTATCCTGAAACAATACACTTTCCACCACATTCAATGTGGTCTGACCATAAGAGACGAATCTAAAGGTATGTGAGTGTATCTAAAGCCTATCTTAGAACGAGGTTCGTTTTTAGTACGTTTAATTAACCAGGTTATATGTCATAATTGTCCTGAAACAATACACTTTCCACCACATTCAATGTAGTCTGACCATAAGAGACGAAACAAAGGTATGTGAGTGTATCTAAAGCCTATCTTAGAACGAGGTTCGTTTTTGGTACGTTTACGTAACCAGGTTATATGTCATAATTGTCCTGAAACAATACACTTTCCACCACATTCAATGTAGTCTGGCCATAAGAGACGAATCTAAAGGTATGTGAGTGTATCTAAAGCCTATCTTAGAACGAGGTTCGTTTTTGGTACGTTTACGTAACCTGGTTATATGTCATAATTGTCCTGAAACAATACAATTTCCACCACATTCAATGTAGTCTGGCCATAAGAGACGAATCTAAAGGTATGTGAGTGTATCTAAAGCCTATCTTAGAACAAGGTTCGTTTTTGGCACTTTTACTTAACCAGGTTATGTGTCATGATGTCCTGAAGCAACCACTTTCCCTCACTTGTAAATGTAGTCTGACCATAAGAGACGAATCTAAAGGTATGTGAATGTATCTCAAGCCTATCTTAGAACGAGGTTGGTTTTTGGTACATTTACTTAACCAGGTTATGTGTCCTGATGTCCTGAAGCAACCACTTTTCCTCACTTGTAAATGTAGTCTGACCATAAGAGACGAATCTTAAGGTACGTGAGTGTATCTGAAGCCTATCTTAGAACGCGGTTGGTTTTTGGTACATTTACTTAACCACGTTATGTGTCATGATGTCCTGAAGCAACCACTTTTCCTCACTTGTAAATGTAGTCTGACCATAAGAGACGAATGTAAAGATATGTGAGTGTACCTAAAACCTATGTTAGAACGAGGTTCGTTTTTGGTACGTTTACTTAACCAGGTTATATGTCATAATTGTCCTGAAACAATACACTTTCCACCACATTCAATGTAGTCTGACCATAAGAGACGAATCTAAAGGTATGTGGGTGTATCTAAAGCCTACCTTAGAACGAGGTTCGTTTTTGGTACGTTTACGTAACCAGGTTATATGTCATAATTGTCCTGAAACAATACACTTTCCACCACATTCAATGTAGTCTGACTATAAGAGACGAATCTAAAGGTATGTGAGTGTATCTAAAGCCTATCTTAGAACAAGGTTCGTTTTTGGCACTTTTACTTAACCAGGTTATGTGTCATGATGTCCTGAAGCAACCACTTTCCCTCACTTGTAAATGTAGTCTGACCATAAGAGACGAATCTAAAGGTATGTGAGTGTATCTAAAGCCTATCTTAGAACGAGGTTCGTTTTTGGTACGTTTACTTAACCAGGTTATATGTCATAATTGTCCTGAAACAATACACTTTCCACCTTATTCAATGTAGTCTTGCCATAAGAGACGAATCTAAAGGTATGTGAGTGTATCTAAAGCCTATCTTAGAACAAGGTTCGTTTTTTTCACTTTTACTTAACCAGGTTATGTGTCATGATGTCCTGAAGCAACCACTTTCCCTCACTTGTAAATGTAGTCTGACCATAAGAGACGACTCTAAACGCATGTGCTTGTATCTAAAGCCTATCTTAGAACAAGGTTCGTTTTTGGTACGTTTACTTAACCAGGTTATATGTCATAATTATCCTGAAACAATACACTTTCCACCACATTCAATGTGGTCTGACCATAAGAGACGAATCTAAAGGTATGTGAGTGTATCTAAAGCCTATCTTAGAACGAGGTTCGTTTTTGGTACGTTTACTTAACCAGGTTATATGTCATAATTGTCCTGAAACAATACACTTTCCACCACATTCAATGTAGTCTGACAATAAGAGACGAATCAAAGGTATGTGAGTGTATCTAAAGCCTATATTAGAACGAGGTTCGTTTTTGGTACGTTTACTTAACCAGGTTATATGTCATAATTGTCCTGAAACAATACACTTCCCACCACATTCAATGTAGTCTGGCCATAAGAGACGAATCTAAAGGTATGTGAGTGTATCTAAAGCCTATCTTAGAACGAGGTTCGTTTTTGGTACGTTTACGTAACCAGGTTATATGTCATAATTGTCCTGAAACAATACACTTTCCACCACATTCAATGTAGTCTGGCCATAAGAGACGAATCTAAAGGTATGTGAGTGTATCTAAAGCCTATGTTAGAACGAGGTTCGTTTTTGGTACGTTTACTTAACCAGGTTATATGTCATAATTGTCCTGAAACAATACACTTTCCACCACATTCAATGTAGTCTGACCATAAGAGACGAATCTAAAGGTATGTGGGTGTATCTAAAGCCTACCTTAGAACGAGGTTCGTTTTTGGTACGTTTACGTAACCAGGTTATATGTCATAATTGTCCTGAAACAATACACTTTCCACCACATTCAATGTAGTCTGACTATAAGAGACGAATCTAAAGGTATGTGAGTGTATCTAAAGCCTATCTTAGAACAAGGTTCGTTTTTGGCACTTTTACTTAACCAGGTTATGTGTCATGATGTCCTGAAGCAACCACTTTCCCTCACTTGTAAATGTAGTCTGACCATAAGAGACGAATCTAAAGGTATGTGAGTGTATCTCAAGCCTATCTTAGAACGAGGTTGGTTTTTAGTACATTTACTTAACCAGGTTATGTGTCATGATGTCCTGAAGCAACCACTTTTCCTCACTTGTAAATGTAGTCTGACCATAAGAGACGAATCTAAAGGTATGTGAGTGTATCTGAAGCCTATCTTAGAACGCGGTTGGTTTTTGGTACATTTACTTAACCAGGTTATGTGTCATGATGTCCTGAAGCAACCACTTTTCCTCACTTGTAAATGTAGTCTGACCATAAGAGACGAATCTAAAGATATGTGAGTGTATCTAAAGCCTATCTTAGAACGAGGTTGGTTTTTGGTACATTTGCTTAACCAGGTTATGTGTCATGATTGTCATGGAACAATATACTTTCCACCACATTCAATGTAGTCTGACCATAAGAGACGAATCTAAAGGTATGTGAGTGTATCTAAAGCCTATCTTAGAACGAGGTTCGTTTTTAGTACGTTTACTTAACCAGGTTATATGTCATAATTGTCCTGAAACAATACACTTTCCACCACATTCAATGTAGTCTGACCATAAGAGACGAATCAAAGGTATGTTAGTGTATCTAAAGCCTATATTAGAACGAAGTTCGTTTTTGGTACGTTTACTTAACCAGGTTATATGTCATAATTGTCCTGAAACGATACACTTTCCACCACATTCAATGTAGTCTGGCCATAAGAGACGAATCTAAAGGTATGTGAGTGTATCTGAAGCCTATCTTAGAACGAGGTTCGTCTTTTGGTACGTTTACTTAACCAGGTTATATGTCATAATTGTCCTGAAACAATTCACGTTCCACCACATTCAATGTAGTCTGACCATAAGAGACGAATCAAAGGTATGTGAGTGTATCTAAAGCCTATATTAGAACGAAGTTCGTTTTTGGTACGTTTACTTAACCAGGTTATATGTCATAATTGTCCTGAAACAATACACTTTCCACCTTATTCAATGTAGTCTTGCCATAAGAGACGAATCTAAAGGTATGTGAGTGTATCTAAAGCCTATCTTAGAACAAGGTTCGTTTTTGTCACTTTTACTTAACCAGGTTATGTGTCATGATGTCCTGAAGCAACCACTTTCCCTCACTTGTAAATGTAGTCTGACCATAAGAGACGACTCTAAACGCATGTGCTTGTATCTAAAGCCTATCTTAGAACAAGGTTCGTTTTTGGTACGTTTACTTAACCAGGTTATATGTCATAATTATCCTGAAACAATACACTTTCCACCACATTCAATGTGGTCTGACCATAAGAGACGAATCTAAAGGTATGTGAGTGTATCTAAAGCCTATCTTAGAACGAGGTTCGTTTTTGGTACGTTTACTTAACCAGGTTATATGTCATAATTGTCCTGAAACAATACACTTTCCACCACATTCAATGTAGTCTGACAATAAGAGACGAATCAAAGGTATGTGAGTGTATCTAAAGCCTATATTAGAACGAGGTTCGTTTTTGGTACGTTTACTTAACCAGGTTATATGTCATAACTGTCCTGAAACAATACACTTTCCACCACATTCACTGTAGTCTGGCCATAAGAGACGAATCTAAAGGTATGTGAGTGTATCTAAAGCCTATCTTAGAACGAGGTTCGTTTTTGGTACGTTTACTTAACCAGGTTATATGTCATAATTGTCCTGAAACAATACACTTTCCACCACATTCAATGTAGTCTGGCCATAAGAGACGAATCTAAAGGTATGTGAGTGTATCTAAAGCCTATCTTAGAACAAGGTTCGTTTTTTTCACTTTTACTTAACCAGGTTATGTGTCATGATGTCCTGAAGCAACCACTTTCCCTCACTTGTAAATGTAGTCTGACCATAAGAGACGAATCTAAAGGTATGTGAGTGTATCTCAAGCCTATCTTAGAACGCGGTTGGTTTTTGGTACATTTACTTAACCAGGTTATGTGTCATGATGTCCTGAAGCAACCACTTTTCCTCACTTGTAAATGTAGTGTGACCATAAGAGACGAATCTAAAGATATGTGAGTGTACCTAATACCTATCTTAGAACGAGGTTGGTTTTTGGTACGTTTACTTAACCAGGTTATATGGCATAACTGTCCTGAAACAATACACTTTCCACCACATTCAATGTAGTCTGGCCATAAGAGACGAATCTAAAGGTATGTGAGTGTATCTAAAGCCTATCTTAGAACGAGGTTCGTTTTTGGTACGTTTACTTAACCAGGTTATATGTCATAACTGTCCTGAAACAATACACTTTCCACCACATTCACTGTAGTCTGGCCATAAGAGACGAATCTAAAGGTATGTGAGTGTATCTAAAGCCTATCTTAGAACGAGGTTGGTTTTTGGTACGTTTACTTAACCAGGTTATATGTCATAACTGTCCTGAAACAATACACTTTCCACCACATTCACTGTAGTCTGGCCATAAGAGACGAATCTAAAGGTATGTGAGTGTATCTAAAGCCTATCTTAGAACGAGGTTCGTTTTTGGTACGTTTACTTAACCAGGTTATATGTCATAATTGTCCTGAAACAATACACTTTCCACCACATTCAATGTAGTCTGGCCATAAGAGACGAATCTAAAGGTATGTGAGTGTATCTAAAGCCTATCTTAGAACAAGGTTCGTTTTTTTCACTTTTACTTAACCAGGTTATGTGTCATGATGTCCTGAAGCAACCACTTTCCCTCACTTGTAAATGTAGTCTGACCATAAGGGACGAATCTAAAGGTATGTGAGTGTATCTCAAGCCTATCTTAGAACGCGGTTGGTTTTTGGTACATTTACTTAACCAGGTTATGTGTCATGATGTCCTGAAGCAACCACTTTTCCTCACTTGTAAATGTAGTGTGACCATAAGAGACGAATGTAAAGATATGTGAGTGTACCTAATACCTATCTTAGAACGAGGTTGGTTTTTGGTACGTTTACTTAACCAGGTTATATGTCATAACTGTCCTGAAACAATACACTTTCCACCACATTCAATGTAGTCTGGCCATAAGAGACGAATCTAAAGGTATGTGAGTGTATCTAAAGCCTATCTTAGAACAAGGTTCGTTTTTTTCACTTTTACTTAACCAGGTTATGTGTCATGATGTCCTGAAGCAACCACTTTCCCTCACTTGTAAATGTAGTCTGACCATAAGAGACGAATCTAAAGGTATGTGAGTGTATCTCAAGCCTATCTTAGAACGCGGTTGGTTTTTGGTACATTTACTTAACCAGGTTATGTGTCATGATGTCCTGAAGCAACCACTTTTCCTCACTTGTAAATGTAGTCTGACCATAAGAGACGAATCTAAAGATATGTGAGTGTATCTAAAGCCTATCTTAGAACGAGGTTGGTTTTTGGTACATTTGCTTAACCAGGTTATGTGTCATGATTGTCATGGAACAATATACTTTCCACCACATTCAATGTAGTCTGACCATAAGAGACGAATCTAAAGGTATGTGAGTGTATCTAAAGCCTATCTTAGAACGAGGTTCGTTTTTGGTACGTTTACTTAACCAGGTTATATGTCATAATTGTCCTGAAACAATACACTTTCCACCACATTCAATGTAGTCTGACCATAAGAGACGAATCAAAGGTATGTGAGTGTATCTAAAGCCTATATTAGAACGAAGTTCGTTTTTGGTACGTTTACTTAACCAGGTTATATGTCATAATTGTCCTGAAACAATACACTTTCCACCACATTCGATGTAGTCTGGCCATAAGAGACGAATCTAAAGGTATGTGAGTGTATCTGAAGCCTATCTTAGAACGAGGTTCGTCTTTTGGTACGTTTACTTAACCAGGTTATATGTCATAATTGTCCTGAAACAATTCACTTTCCACCACATTCAATGTAGTCTGACCATAAGAGACGAATCAAAGGTATGTGAGTGTATCTAAAGCCCATATTAGAACGAAGTTCGTTTTTGGTACGTTTACTTAACCAGGTTATATGTCATAATTGTCCTGAAACAATACACTTTCCACCACATTCAATGTAGTCTGGCCATAAGAGACGAATTTAAAGGTATGTGAGTGTATCTGAAGCCTATCTTAGAACGAGGTTCGTCTTTTGGTACGTTTACTTAACCAGGTTATATGTCATAATTGTCCTGAAACAATTCACTTTCCACCACATTTAATGTAGTCTGACCATAAGAGACGAATCTAAAGGTATGTGTGTGTATCTAAAGCCTATCTTAGAACAAGGTTCGTTTTTGGCACTTTTACTTAACCAGGTTATGTGTCATGATGTCCTGAAGCAATACACTTTCCACTACATTCAATGTAGTCTGGCCATAAGAGACGAATCTAAAGGTATGTGAGTGTATCTAAAGCCTATCTTAGAACGCGGTTGGTTTTTGGTACATTTACTTAACCAGGTTATGTGTCATGATGTCCTGAAGCAACCACTTTTCCTCACTTGTAAATGTAGTGTGACCATAAGAGACGAATCTAAAGATATGTGAGTGTACCTAAAGCCTATCTTAGAACGGGGTTGGTTTTTGGTACGTTTACTTAACCAGGTTATATGTCATAACTGTCCTGAAACAATACACTTTCCACCACATTCAATGTAGTCTGACCATAAGAGACGAATCTAAAGGTATGTGAGTGTATCTAAAGCCTATCTTAGAACAAGGTTCGTTTTTTTCACTTTTACTTAACCAGGTTATGTGTCATGATGTCCTGAAGCAACCACTTTCCCTCACTTGTAAATGTAGTCTGACCATAAGAGACGAATCTAAAGATATGTGAGTGTACCTAAAGCCTATCTTAGAACGAGGTTGGTTTTTTGTACATTTGCTTAACCAGGTTATGTGTCATGATTGTCCTGAAACAATATACTTTCCACCACATTCAATGTAGTCTGGCCATAAGAGACGTCTCTAAACGCATGTGCTTGTATCTAAAGCCTATCTTAAAACGAGGTTCGTTTTTGGCACTTTTAATTACTAACCAGATTATGAGTCATGATTGACCTGAAGCGAAACACTTCTCCCCACTTGTAAATGTAGTCTGGCTGTAAGAGACGAATTGAAAGGCATATAAGTGTATTTAAAGCGTATCTTAAAACGAGGTTCGTTATTGGCATGTTTAGTAACTAGGTCGTGTGTCATGATTGTCCTGAAGCAAATACTTTCCACCACTTGTAAATGTAGTTTGGCCATAAGAGATGAATCTAAACGGATGTGAGTGTATTTAAATCGACTTTTAGATCGATTGTTCTAGAAGACGTTTCAGACCCACCTACAGCTGTTTCCTTTCTTTGCTTGTAGCTAGACCACGTTTACATATACAGGATAAGTGTTTGGTTCAGGACAATCGTTACACATGACCTGGTTAACTAAATCTGCTGAACCTGACTCTTATTGTTGTAGAAGACGTTTCAGACCCACGTACACCTGTTTAGTTTCTTTGCTTGTAGCTAGACCACGTTTACATATACAGGGAATGTGTTTTGCTTCAGGACAATCGTTACACATGACCTGGTTAACTAAATCTGCTGAACCTGACTCTTATTGTTCTAGAAGACGTCTCAGACCCACGTACACCTGTTTAGTTTCTTTGCTTGTAGCTAGACCACGTTTACATATACAGGGAATGTGTTTTGCTTCAGGACAATCGTTACACATGACCTGGTTAACTAAATTTGCTGAACCTGAGTCTCATTGTTCTAGAAGACGTTTCAGACCCACGCACACCTGTTTAGTTTCGTTTCCTCTGATCATACTAAGGTTTCAAGTTTTGAATGTTTTTTGCTTCATGCAGTAGCAAGAACGTTCGGATACATTGTTGGTTCCTTAGTAACAATATGCAATGAAAGTAAATTTAGTGCTGATTACATTTACAGTTTATTGAGAGCTTCAGTAAAAAGGTCGAAGCTTTTGTGGTTTTGTCAAAGATCTAACAAACTCCGAGACATTATTGAGTCCAATATATCCCTTGTCCAATAAACCGTTGTAGTGTGTTTTTAAAAGAGGTAATATCACTGTTGCGTTACTATTAAAATAAGCAATGTATTTAATAATATAAGGAAACCTGCGCAGATATTTATATATTTTAACTTGCATTTTGTTTGATTGGCTTGAGACAAGCTTACTCTGATTATTGTCAATCAACCAAATTTTACTTAAACAATAGTAATACAAATTTTAAAAAAATTTTAAAGTAGTTTGTAATAAACTTTATACTTTATAAGTTTAAATAAAAGTAGGAAATACGTACCATTTTAAAAAAATGTATGTACTCTAAATGGTTAAATAAAAAGTAATCGGTAACCGCATTTAAAAAATAAACAGTTTGTTAAATTTTGTGGTTGTAATGAGATAGAGTGTTTTTCTGGCAAAAACAGATAAGATTGTCATCGTTAATAACCAAAACAGACTCAATATACAGTAAAAGAATACTTGTCACAAAATAGGCCTATAAAGCGATTATTAAAATTGGCACTTATAAGACTGAAACTGATTAAAACCTAAACAATCATATAACAACTAACACCTACTCATAATAACTAATTTAATGAAAATAAAAAGAACTTAAACTAACTATTAAACCAAACTAAGTAAAAAATTCATTAACACTAAAACACAACTGATTAAAATTAAGAAATGAATTAATAAATCATAAAAACTATTAAAGTATATTGAATATATTTAGGGGCAGTAAAAGTGTTGGAATCCTCTCTCAACACTTTTAAAATTGCTATAAGATCGTAACATACACGATCATATTCAGGCACGTATATCTAATTGTGGGAGTAGCTAAACAGAATTGATATAGTGGTGGATCCTCGAGTTGCACGCACGACTTACATTACCTTCTTTGAACGAAAGAAAACACCTCAATGTGTGTCCTTAATTTCACTCAGCTTCATTCATTAAATGTAATTCATCATTCTAAGCACAGAATAATGCTTAATTTACATGCATGTAAAATCAGAAGCCATGGTATAAAAAGGATAAGAAAAGATTTCGAATATAGTTAAAGTTTTGATTAGGATAAAAGCCTCCGAAGGAGATAGAAAATAGTACTGTGACATCACGTGTATCCAGCGTCAGGTGGTTGCTGTAAACCTACTCTCTATTGAGACCATTAAAAGGTATCAATTACACCTTCTGGTAAAAGCAGTATGGTGAGAAAACAAAATAAAATAATTTCTGGTAATTTAACTATTAACAGTTATTCCAATACTACAAAAGTAACTTAAAAATATCTAATTAACATTTATAAAAATAGACCCTTATATGCATCATCATCAGAGGCATCTATTACAATATAAATACAATCTAGGAAGTTTATTTCAATAATATTACATACTAGCCTTGTTTGGGTCTACAAGAAAAGGATGTACGAAATGTACATAAGTTTCTAATCTTGTTATTTCTTGTATAAGTTATGTTTGAATACTTTTTATGGTACTAGAGATTATTTAGTTTTACTGTAATATTACCACAATGTTAATTATTTTGTATTTAATCTTTTACTGGTAACAGGTGAAAATTATGGCCTGTGCGTGGGGAAGTTACCGGATGTTTCCTACCGGGGTGAATAGAGGCGTCTACTCACCACCCGATCACAATCCAAATAGCCCCTAAAAAGTAAATCTTAAAGAAATTAAAATACGAAGTAGCCGAGAGTCTATTAGAACAAGAGACACTAAAATAGCAATTGGTTTCTTTATGAGCAAACAAAAACATTTGAACAAAAAACTTAATAAAAGAAAGATATTGGTTGTAGGCTTAGTTATTTGTAAAATGGAGGCGGAAATTTTTACCGAAGGAGTCCTGAAGATAGTAACTATCTTTGGATTAGCTAATTGCTTCTGCTCCAATAGCCTAGAGAACATTGTTTTTTATTTGTAAATTGTTTCTATTTTAAGTATATCTATTGTTGGTTATAAATTGTAATAATATGTCTTCAGTAGTAGGTTTTCCCATTGCTATTAGTCGGTAAAGATGTAGTTACAATCGTGTTATTTTCATTTGATTATTATAAGCTTGAATATTTCCTAAGGCAGCGAAACATAAAATATCTATAGGCATATTTTACTAAAAAAGCTTTTAACTTACGGTACTGAATTTAAATATTACATAATATATGCATACATTTTACATTAATAGACCTACAAATTTAACTTGATCTAAGCACATAGTAGGTGTAAAACTACACAGACCGTACACACAGTTTTAACCCTATTCTTTTATATCAACAAAGTAGATCTCCTTCTCTTACTTTCTTTAAGTTTTTCTCATTATTGAGAAACGACTTACTTATTGCTACTTATGATAAAACTTGCCAGAACATAGGGCATGGCAACTAAACAAATTCAGTTATATTATTCTAGGGTTGTATAGTAAATAATTTATTTTATTACTTTGCCTTTATAATTTCTTGTACAATTTAATTGAATTGTAAAGCAATCATACTTTTGTTGAGTTCATGAATACTTTGAATGCTGTGTGTAGATTATTACGTATACTTGCTGATTGCTAAACTAGTAAGTCAGTAGGCCAACCAGTTCTAAAAATAACTTTTTTTCTTCCAAAAAGATTAGTGGAGTTAGTTACCCGTGGTTTAGTTGTGTCGCTAATTAACGTGACACAATATTCATAGAAAGTGTTTGAGGAATATAAAAAATTCATTCACTCTTTAAAAAAAAAAACATTTGAACAATGAACAAATTAATTGACGTGTTGAGTAAACTTTCGAAGTACTTACTGATAAATTTTCGTTACTTGACGTCTTCGTAAGTTAAGGTTGTGCACAAATCCTGGTTTTGAACTAGTATTTTATAATAAAAACATTTATTGTACACACTAAATCCAGTCAAGGTATTACGAGCTTTCGGTAATTATTGATTTTATTTGAATAAAAGGAAAAGTTATCAAATTTTGACGCTACAAAAATTTAAAATTATCATAAAAGACACGCATAACCTCAATTTCAACACACAAAATATTATATAAAGGATTCCTTAAAAACTATTTTAACAAAGTTACTATAAAAGTGTACAACTATCTTGTATAACAGCTACAAATTATCCTTTTAGTAGAGGTTTGGTTTTAAAAAAATAATAGTCTACTAGTAAATGATGCGTGACGTAAGCAGTTCATAAACTGAAATTTGGCCTTCTTGTGTAATTTTCTCTTTCTTTTAGAGAGGTAACTGCATTACGCACAGAGTGTGGTACACCACTTGAAATTGCTAATAGCTTAGCTGAGACTATATCCACTATCCCTCCTCTTCAGGGGCGGCTTCAGAATTTAATTTTGGGTACTCACAGTTTCGGGGGGTCGTGACTGCGGATAGGTGGCTCAACTCCTCCCTCAGAAATTGTTTTAAATTTAATTCAATTTAAATTATTAAAATGGTGTGTTTGAGGGCATTTTTACTTTCAGGACAAATAAATATATAGGCTAAGCAAAAGAGCAATTATTTGGTGTTTTATTGTTGCTTGGTGCATTCTAAATTTTGATATAATATTATGAGCATTTTTTAAATCTCATATATATGTATATATATATATATATATATATATATATATATATATATATATAAATATATGAATATATATATAATTTATTTTTTTAGATTATTGACAATTAAGAAGGATTTTAAGAATATAAAAAAGAGGGGCCGAGACTGCCCTTCATTTGTAACATTGTCACAATGTGTTCTCCAGCAGAAAATCCGTTACCATTGCTGACGTCTGATTTAAGAAGCCTTAACTTTCAAAAAAAAAGCCTTGCGTCGTCAATCTACATCACCAGGTACAATTTGTTTGGTCATTGTTGACGTCTGGATAACTGATTACCAATCTTATTACATACAATTAATAGAATACCACTATAAAGATGTATAGGCCTATGGTAACACATTCTCCGAGAGGAAATTAAATTTCATAGTCAAGAATTTCCATAGATTTGTCCAAAGCAGAGAGTTTTCTTGTAATCACTTTGTCGACCGGCGGAAGGCCTTGCCGTCTGTACCTATTGAACCCACAAGTGCAGTGAATTGCAACGTTTAGCCAAGCACAACCCCGGACTTTACTGTTGGTTGCTTCTAGCCTTCTCTGGCGCAGTAAACAGTTTGTCTTATGTAAACCACAAAAACTCAAGCGTCCAAATCTGTTGTTTGAGTTCGCGGGTACAATAACGTAATCACTCAAGGGCCTTAATAGCATGAATCGAATCTGTACCATTTATATAATAATTACCAACATTAATTAATTACCAATAAATATTAATTCTTTGAGCTTAAATGGTGAGTGTTATGTTAATAAAAAAATAAAAAACGTACACAAACTCACAAATTAATAATTTGTTCACTCAGACCAGTTTCAATGACAAAATCTTGATCATCATCAGTGAGTAATGATGCTAGAAACTACAACTTACAACTAACGTGAAAGTAAGGTTATATTCTACATTTATGGCGTGGGTATGGCCACGCCATCGGTCAAAACAACAGTTATCTACAATATCTTCAAAATGATTACATTAAATAGAAATTTTGTACCGAGCCTAACTCATTAATTACAATAAAATTCATAACAATTACTATTAATAACAATTACTTATAATCATAATTACATAAATATTTTTTAAAAAATTATTTTTTATCCCTAATGATTACAATAACGAAATATTACACACAAATTTCCTTATGTTACAATAATTACATTAATATGGAATTTTGAAAAGGTCCTACTCATTATTTAAAATATTAGTTTTTATCCATATTAATATACAACTTTTCCTACGCACCTAATTCACTACACTTAATTACCTTTTTAAAACACTTAATATGATCTAAATTTTTAAAATAGCACTCAAGAAAATATTTTTTTGCAATGAAGTAAAAACTATGCTGCAGTGGAAAGGCATAAGTATGTTTTTATTATTTTGATTACAAGTAGTTTTTAAAACCATGAGATTACCCGAGACTGAACAGTTTCAAGCCAATCAAACTAGAAGACAATAAATTGGATGATTGGACCTTGTGTTGTCCGATAATTGTGCCGGACCCGACAAATTGACGTCCCACGGGTTAATAAAGCATAGAATCGGTCCAAGTTGTAGGTGAAGGCAACTGTCTGTTGTACCGTCGCGACGACAGAATCATTTCTATTTGTAATACATTTCTAAAACTAACTAAATAGTATAGATATGTATTTCTAAATTCATACAGATTACTAACTACAAACAGATATGTTGTAATTACAAAATACTTATCATTATGTTCATTTAATAATGGCCAAATTCAAAACAAAAGCAAGCAATAGACACTAGTAGATACTCTCAAGAAACAGCAATAGAACCAAATATATTCATATATAGGCCTATTACTTATTCATAGTTCATATATATAATTTTATTGTATACTGACTTAAAAGTATAAAATAATAAGTATATATAAGTATAGTAATGGACATACACGTACACGCACAAGTATATATATATATATATATATATATATATATATATATATATATATATATATATATAATAGCAAAGATTGTACGTTTTTCAAAAACATTCAGTCTAATTACGTACTCTCAGTTCTATACTTAGAAATATTTATTAATTATATTAATTGTATCTATAAATTGAAGTACTTTTTTATTATACTTAGCAACAATCTAATTCTTTACCTTGGTAATTATTAACAATATATGAAGTTATTTTAACTTATGATTTATCTTTGACTGATCTTGTTTAAAAATCACAAATTGAACCCTCGTAAACGAATATATATATATATATATATATATATATATATATATATATATATATATATACTCTATTTAGTAACTACCAAATCCTTAAAAGACGTATGAAGTGTGGGTCTGCATTAATCACTGATGATGGTGAAATGGTTGGCGAAACATGTTCCATAAGATAAACATTTAGTTGTAAGGATTGAACGTTAGAGATTTTATGTCTAGGATTATACTTCAGCATGTCAATCCCTCAATCTAAGCTCAGGACTAACAGCTGTTTTTCGTCAAGACTACCGAAATTATGAGACAGTTATTTAGATTCTAACGCATACGATAAAGAAATGTATTCTCGTTTAACCTTTGGTTATCGGGTATTAATGGCTGCACGGGAAATATTTCCTTATTTCTCTAGAAATTTATCTTAATAACAAACTTTATTTTCGTTTTGTAATATTTACAGCCCCGTTAAAAAACGATTTAATGGTGATATACAACTTGCTGCTGGCTATTTTCAAGTTTCAGAAATTAAAAAATCTAGACAATTTTAAAATTTTTATAGTGACGTAACAATTAAATCAATAATTTATTGTAGTTACACGAGTGATATAACTAAAACGGATATATGTTGTGGCTTTGGACAACATCGATCATTGATAAAATAATACACCACTTCAAGACTTGTAAAACAGAAATAAGAACAACAAAGCTACCAATAATATTAGGATGGCCATAAACCAAAAACTAAAACCACAAAGGCTAGAACACCTGAAAGATACAGTAATATGAAATTATATTACTATTCATAGTTTGTATATTATTTCATTGTTTTAAAAGTATAAAATAATAAGTAAAGTAATAGACACACACACATAAACATGTATATGTTTATAAAAACAAAGGCATGCATGTACAACAGCATGAATTTACAAAGGCATGAATGTACAACAGCATGAATGAACAAAGGCATCAATGTACAAAAGCATGAATGTACAACACCATGAATGTACAAAGGCATCAATGTACAAAAAAATGAATGTACAAAGGCATCAATGTACAACAGCATGAATGTACAAAGGCATGCATGTACAACAGCATGAATATACAAAGGCATCAATGTACAACAGCATGAATGTACAAAGGCAACAATGTACAACAGCGTAAATGTACAAAGGCATCAATGTACAACAGCATGAATGTACAAAGGCATGCATGTACAACAGCATGAATGTACAAATGCATGAATGTACAACAGCATGAATGAACAAAGGCATCAATGTTCAAAGGCATGCATGTGCAGCATGAATGTACAAAGGCATGAATGTACAACAGCGTGAATGTACAAAGGCATGAATGTACAAAGGTATGCATGTACAACAGCATGAACGAACGTACAGTGTCCAATTTACATGGCATCTCCTGGCAGAAATATTTCTTGAACAAAATTTAAATCTATTAGTTTACTTAAATTGTAAACCTTAGTACATTAGCTTGCTTTTAATCAGTTATAAGCTAAACTACATAATTCTACCCGTAACTTATTGAATGCCTTTGAGCTACTTAACAGTCTTTTGTTTTTCCAATGCAATTGGGAATATAAATAGAAGTTAAAAAGAGCAGACTTATCGGAAGCGGAAAATAACATACCAAAGACATGGTCGACAACAATTGAATGCTAATTTTAATAACACATCAAGGAAAAATGCTGAAGAAGCATTTCTCTATAATTAAGAGAATGGACTAGCAAGCACTCAGTCTGGACTGTCGCGTCGCAGAGCTGTTAGTTCCGCCGGTAACCTCTGGGCGGAACAGAGGCCGCACAACAAATTATCGAACACTAGAAACTTCCGGTTCTGTTGTGTTTTCATTGGTCGCGCTCCCTTCATTATTTCCGTCTCTGTTTCTATTTTTCTTTTTTTTCAGTCTGATAATAATCCTTTTTTGACAGAATGTACACGAAATTTAATCGTTACGTGTCATGTGGGATGCCGAACTGGACAGACTGTTTAGTTGTGAAAGTACCGTAAGAAGTTTTGCAAAAACTGAAACTTTGATCTAGAAAAACGGTATATAAGAGATTCCATATAAGTAATTTTGAATCGTCAAACTAGATGTTTAACCCAAAAAACTTGAATCATTTGCCTCTTAAACGAGGGAAACACACACACACACACACACACACACGCGCGCGCGCGCACACACACACACACACACACACACACACACACACACACACACACACACGCGCGCCCACACACACACACACACACACACACACACACACACACACACACACACACACACACACACACACACACACACACACACACACACACACATACACGCACACATGCTCAAATCATTCACTATCTCTCTCTCTCTCTCTCTCTCTCTCTCTCTCTCTCTCTCTCTCTCTGTCACATTTATAAACACATAAAACACATACAAACACACTCACGTACGCACGCAACTCATTCTCTTTCTCTTGCTCTCCATCTAGCTTCGCAAAGAAAAACGCTTGATCTAGAAAAACGGTCTTATAGAGATTCCATATAAGGAACTTGAATCGTCAAACTAGATGTTTAACCCAAAAAACTTTAATCATTTCACTCTTAAACGAGGGAAACACACACACACACACACACACACAAACAAACATTTAGACACACATACTCAAATCATTCACTCTCTCTGTCTCTCTCTTTCTCTCTCTGTCACGCTTATAAACACATAAACACATACAGACCCACTCACGCACGTACGCAACCCATTCTCATTTTCTCGCCTTCTATCTAGCTTCGCAGAGAAAATGCTAATACCACATGTAGACAGAATCATTATTTTGGAAATCCCCGTCTTAAATTTTTTCCTAAAGTTTTGAAAGCGTTTCGGATAATTATTTCTTCCGATTGTCGGAGTTCGGATAATTGGAGCTCCGATGTGTTAGATTATTTTTACGTTCTAGCTTTGTTCTAATTTCCTCGAATAGCCCATTGCCACTTCTGCATTACCTCCATCATTCCGTCTCGCTGTGCGTATAGGCTCTATTAATATTCTTGTTTATAATTAATACTTCTTAGAGCGTACATTAATGCTTGTCTGAACATAACCTGAAATTGATCCGGTTCTATACGACGGGTTATTTGTTTGCGATACAGATCATCTGGTCAGGTCATCTGGGGCGATGACGTCATCTGCTCGGAATAATCTAAAATTGACACTACTAATGCCATGTAAATTGCTGGAATCTCGTCCAATAAATCAGAAAACTCGGACGAAATTGTTTACCTCAAGACCACCCCGTTGGAGTACGGTATCTCTGACCTCCCTATGGACCGCATCTGTTGCAGGAACATCCAATATCTTCTAGTTGCTTTGTATCTTGTACAATGCATTCATTTAAAGGCATGAAGAAGTAAAATTATCTTTAAAAGTTGTTCTTTTAATAAAAATATCTAAAGATTGATAATTTGTTTATTTCCATATCTACCACTATATTAAATTAAAACAAATTAAATTCAGATTGTGTTCGCACTTGGTTTTATTACTTATACACAATTTTACTCTTAAATGCACGAACATTTATTTAAAATGGATATTAACTTTTATACTAATTATATTTCATAAATATTTTAACTTGAATTAGCCGTAACAAAAATAATAAAGTTTAGATATTGTTGTCCATATTTAGTCAAAATAATATTTCTAATAATAGTCTAATTAAATGCATAAATAATTATAAATAACAGCATGATGATTTATGAATTAAAATTTAAAAAATAAAATACTTTTAAAAATGTATCGATATAAAAATAAAATTGAAGTTTTTTGAAGAAAGCATCAGAAAGAGCATAATAATCGGCAAGTCATATTCCGCATAAGTAAAAAATGTAATACAAAGCAAAATATGAGACATATTGTAAACTTTCAAATTTAAAACGAAATAATAATCTCAACACAACTGGTGCATTATAAATTTAACAGAATGGTTTTAATTTCGTATAAGAATTGAATTATTAATTCCTAATCAGTTTTAAATACGATTTCTAAGTAAATTGTATAGAGAAAAGTAAAAAAAAGTAGAAAACGAAAATTACTTGCAATGAAAATTTTAGTTGCAATATGATTTTCTTGACATTTTTTATTAAATGAGGTATTCAATTTTATAAACATGATAACAGGGTTATCAGTTTTATGGCCATATTCATCAATTTTAACAATAAAACTAACATATTTACGAAAATAACTTCATTGTATAAATATGCACAGCAAATTTCAATACGTATTTCATAAAAAAGTAAACAATTTTCAGCGCAAAACTATTGCTTTAAAATCACCATTCATTAAAAAACGTAAAACAGGTTGGATCCAATTCCAAGCACTCTTTTCTAAGAGTGTCAGATTTCCTAGACTTTCTAGTGCTGCTCATAAATATTACATTGCATAACAACAACAAACGATTCACATTCTCACTTCTTCCTCACTTTTGTCTTCATGTTGCTTGTTCGTTGTGAATGTGGTGATTGGCAAGGCCGCTCTGAGAGTTTATTTTTGATAGAACTGAATAGTCAGATGACTTTATCCTACCGGGTCGTCGCTACTGTCAGTATTTCCTTGAATGCTCTGCTAAGATAACCTTGTTTCCTTAATCGTCATTCTCTCTCTTCCCCTATCCCCTCTTTCTCTCCCTCACTCTCTCTCTCTCTCTCTCTTTTCTTTCTCTCCCTGCTTGTTTCTTCTTACAAACCGAATCTTCATTACACCTTTGTTTGTCACGTGATCTGTCCAAGGTATCGTGGGAGACGTTTATAGGCCGAAATTCAAAAGCTTCCGGTTTTTTCGTTAGAGTTTTGCTCACTGTCCATGCTTCCACTCCGTATAAAGAATCGGGAGCACGTCACCTTTGAGCAAGTCTGGTTTAAAGTATGGTTAAGGTTTTTAAGGTAAATATGCACTTCTGAACCATACTTTCTCTTTTTCTATTCCCGTACTTATTTCCTTGTTGCAAACTTGAGCCTGTTGTTCATAGGTATATGATTCTACGTATTAAATTCCCTGTCGTCCACAGTCTTACTGTATTGTTCAGTTTTGCTTATTCGATTTCGCTTGCTCTCCAATGTAACTTCTTCATGCTAAAAGCGAATATACTGCCCTTATTTCTTTTACTACTAAGTGTTTTTTCGCTCATCTATATGACTTAAAATTTTTCCTCTAGCGCTGTCTTCAATTAATATTCAAATTGGATCTTGAAGTGGATGGGTGTAAAACATCCTGAAAAAAACCCTTCTTGATTTCGATATTCTTTCAATCTGCACTTCACTGAGGTTCGCTAGTGTTAGTTTTCATTGGAGAAAGGATCAGCAGCTTCATCTACTTCTGCATATCTCACCACCTTCTTCTTTAAATATATCATAAACACATGACGAATGTCTTAATGCCTTTGTAGTAAGTTCCAAGCGGTAGGGCATGTTTTAGATTATCTATGTCGCAAAATCTATAAATATACACACGCTGGCACATACGCACACACGCACGAACCCACACGTGCACGCGAACACGCATACACTCATACGCGCTCACAGACACGCACACATACTCACACGCATGCACACACACACACACACACACACACACACACACACACACACATACACACACACACACACCTACTCACACTCACACTCACACACACACACACACACACACACACACACACACACACACACACACACACACACACACACACACACTCACACAAACAAACACACACACACACACATTCTTATTTAATATTAAGACATTTCTCATTTTTTCTTATTAACTTTGATTAAGGATTGAATGAATGAATGAAGGTCACTGAATATGGGAATATAATCTTCTGTTTCATCACATTGAAGAAAGGCAGGCATCGGATACCGTTATTGAAGCATTGTACGTAAAAAAATATCCCTGTCATATTTTTTTGCACGAAAGTAACACACAGGGGTTTGATTACAACATATGACTTGGTCAGGTTGCAGGTTTTGTTAAATAGGCCTAAACAGACCATTTTAGTGACAGACATATCTTTAATAAACAATTGTAAACCCTTGCTACAAATATTTACACGTCCTTTATATAGCCTACATTTCGCTATCACAGTTAGTATCTTTATAAGCTACATTTTAAACTGGGATTAATTAAGCTCGATGAGGTTTATAATTATAATTACGCTACTGTGTTTCCATTGCTTTTGTCTTTACAGGCATATCTCGAAAAAAAAAATATAAATTATTATATAACAAGTAATATAAATATAAATGAGAAAATAAATAAATATATATATTTATATATATATATATATATATATATATATATATATATATATATATATAAATATATATTTATATATATATTTATTTATTTATTTATGATGAATAGCTATTATCTGTAGTTCATCCGATCATTCTGCAGAGCATAAATTCGCAGTTCCGACGTTTCGCTAGAATCTCACCTAGCATTGACGAGGTGAACCCAACAACAGTTGAACAGCGAGTGAACAGCGCAGATAACTCGGCTTCTATATATAGAGGAATGAAGACACGCCCAGTGACTTCAAATCACACATAGACGTCAAATCACACACACCTGATCCAAACAATTACTCGCATTCCTTTGACTTTGTTCACTTTTCCTTGCAAAGGAATGTGAGTAATTGTTTGGATCAGGTGTGTGTGGAATGAGGTCAATGTGTGATTTGACGTCAATGGACGTGGCTTTATTCCTCTATATATAGGCGCAGCGTTATCTGCGTTCTTCACTCGCTCTTCAACTGTTGTTGGGTTCACCTCGTCAATGCTAGGTGAGATTCTAGCAAAACGTCGGAACTGCGAATTTATGCACTGCAGAATGAACGGATGTACTCCAGATAATAACTATTCATCATATTTTTCCATCCATGAAGGAATACGTATCAGCATATATATATATATATATATATATATATATATATATATATATATATATACTCAATTCCTACTTGGATCAACAAAAGAAATTTTGTTTTATATTACTTTTTAAATAATTACCACTAATATAAATATGTATTATCATATAATAGAATCACAATATTATGTGACAAAATAGAGAGCGAAATTATTATATTATATTTAATTATTGAATTAATATTTGAAAAAAAAACTGTAATATCATCACATCTCATATACTACAAGTTAAAAAAAAAATATTCCAAGTTGAGCGGATGAACAAAAAGTATTCTATTAACGATTGAAAATTTAATCAAAAAATATAAATATATGTAAGGAGAATGTGAACCAATAGTAGAAATTTAGAAAAGATTTACATTGCAAAGCTTAAAAATGTTTTACTGTTTAAAAATTTAAATCATGGAATATGACCATAAACCTTGTTATAAGAATAACACGAATCTAACGTTTAGTATATTCTAATAATACAAAAGGCACTAATGATTAGTTAATAAAGATAAGTTAATAACAATTTAATTCTTGAATTTTGTAGTTACGTTTGGTGAATTTTATTATTCACTTAAATAATTGTTTAAGTGATTAACAATTGAATATTCCGGTCAAGCTTTTAACCATTTACTGTATAATGTAAGGCTGAAACATATTATTAGAAAAATAAATTAAATAATTAAAATTTTGTTGAAATTAAATATTTGTAGTGTATAAAATTGTTTTATTCTTGACCAAAGCCTTAAGTTAAGAGTATAGTAGATGCTAAAATCAATGTCCGGAATATTAAATTGATTAGTGTTTCATGTTTTTACCTTGTGCTGTACATCAGATAGCTTACACCGTATTTTCGTAATATTCACTTATGAATTATGTAATGTGGCAATAATATATATTTAACTTTTAATTTACAGTTACTATATAATTATATAACAGTACTGTTATTTTATTTAAAACAAGATTCCATTTAGTTTTCGCTTCATTGTGAAGAGCGCAGCACTTACCATGCAATGCAGTTTGATTTAATCGTAAAAGGTTTCGTTGGGTTAGAAGCGTTAGTCTCCCACATAAGTGAGTGCAGGCTAAAGAGTAAGTTCCTTTTTACAAGATAACGCGGTTTTGTCATTGAGAAATGCCCAATAGGGATTTATTATTGAAAACCGTCTCTACGACTTCGTAGGGTTATGCGAAAACAATGGTTTATGCAGTGTTCGTGGGTTCAACAAGGATTTTGCAAGAACAACACGACCGTATGATTGATTATACAACTCCAAATTTCTTACATCATACTATGGAGATTTTCCGACTTTTCACTACGATTTAGGCTTATTGCGGGCTGCATTCGTCCTTGATACTTTCTCATTTTGAATTCGTTCTTTCGTCTAGTGTCCACTTGCTGAACACCGACATATTTAGTCCGACTGATCTATAAAGTGGATAACCGAGCACTTGGTGTAACCACTTTCCTGCGTGGGTTTGTTTTAGTACAATAATATCGTTCAAGATCAATTTTCAACACAAAGCTAGTTAAAGCTTTTCGCCAACATTCATTATAATAAAAATCAAAAGCTTAAGAAACAGTTGAGGACAAGATCACACTATAGAAAAAAGTAGTGTTATTTGTCGTTCATAGGTTACCAAGACCTTGATAGTGCTCATAATAGAAAGAGCTAAGAGATTTGAGCAGTTTTGTGTTGGATAGGTATTATTGAATGATTTTTTTTGTAATGAGTATACAAAATGTAAACGTTTACACACACACACACACACACACACACACACACACACACACACACACACACACACACACACACATATATATATATATATATATATATATATATATATAAGAAAAGTGTTAAATATAATTTTCTTGTTTTAAGTTTTGCCGCGTTGCTAGCATCAGCTGTTTGTTATTTTTAGAAAGATTTTCAGCTGTTGGTAATTTAGCCAAAATGCTGAATTTAGCAGTTGTTTGTTGTTAAAAAAGTTGAATTATGGTTGTTACACGTTGCACAATTGAAGATAAAAAGGACATTGAAAAACAGATTGCAAAGTTGTTAGAAAAAGATTTAATGGTACAGACAAGAGACTGTAAATTTTTCTCGACACTGGACTTAATATTTACTGGACGCGTTACACCAACGCGTTTTGGTCAATACCTTTACGTGTCATAGATAGACATAAAACTGCATTCGTCACACAGCAGGGCCATTTCCAATGGTCTTGTTTGCCCTTCGGTCTAAAAACCTCGCCAGCTATATTTCAAAGAATAATGTGTAACACAATACGCAAACACAAACTCGGAGAGTTTACAATAAGCTTTATTGATGATATTTTGCTATTTTCAAAAACGTTCTCAGAACTCGTCAAACATCTAACACAGCTCTTTCAAGCAAATAATAGTGAGGGCTTGAGACTAAAATTATCTAAATGCGCCTTTGCAGATGACTCTGAGAAATATCTGGGTCATATCATACAGAATATTTCAATTAAACTTCTAAAAGACAACTTGATATCAATACGAAGCTTTCCAACTCCAAAAACTCACAAAAATGTGAGAAAATTTTCGGGAAAAATAAACTATTATCATAAGTATGTACCAAACATAGCTATAAAATTGGATCCTTTACATAATCTTTTGAGAAAAGGGCAAGCTTTTAACTGGGCAAAAGCATTCCAAGAGTCGTTTGATGAAATGAACCGTTTACTATGCTCTCAACCAATATTGACCATTTTTGATCCAAATTTGCCTGTACACATTTACACAGATGCTAGTATACGAGGCGTAGGACCTGTCCTAAAACAACCACAAGAAAACAATGAAGAGAAACCAGTTGCATATTTTTCAAAAAAACTGAATGAAGTCCAAAAAAGGAAAAAAAGCTATATACCTAGAGTGCCTGGCAATCAAACAATGTGTTCAATAATGGCAACATTTATTAATGGGTAAGAAATTCATTGTCTTTTCAGATCACAAGCCGCTGGAGAATATGAACATAAAATCAAGAACAGATGAAGAATTAGGAGATTTAACTTACTATTTATCACAAAATGATTTTCAAATTAAATTATATGCTTCTCATATACAGCAGAAAACATGACAAAAAACATAAAACATATCTGTGAAAGCTGTACAGTATGTATAAGAAACAAATCAAGAGGACAAAATAAATATGGATTGATGTCTCTCCTGGGGCCTGCCACAAAGCTATTTGAAATTTGTTCCATTGATACTAATGGAGGCTTTGGGGGTTCAAGATCAACAAAGAGATACTTGCACCTGTTATCAGATCATTTCACAAGATACGCCTATATTTTAACGTCAATGACTCAAAGAGCAAATTACTTCATCAAACTAGTGAAACATTCAGCGGAAGCTGGAAACATTGGCATAATCCTCTCAGACCAGTACCCAGATCTCAATTCTAGAGAATTCAAAAGATTTTTTGGATGATAAAAATATCCAATTAATTTTCACTGCAGTGAACTCACAGTTCTCAAATGGTCTAAATGAAAGGTTAAATCAAACGTTGGTCAACAAAATAAGATGTAAAATTAACGAAAAGGGCAGCAAAGTAGCATGGACCACCATAGCACGAAATTGTGTAAAACGTTATAATGAAACTGAGCACACTATTACTGGATATGCTCCAATATATCTACTAAGTGGTACAGATGTTACAATTTTGCCAAAGAAGCTAAAACCTTAAACAACAAAGAATGTCTTAGTTCAAGACAGAGAAAAAGCCCTAGAAAATACAATCAAATCACATAACTACAACAAAACAGTTTATGATAGAAATCTAAAACACTATAACTTCAAAGTTGGTGATACTGTTTTTGTGGACAATGGAAACAAACTGAATCGAAAAAAACTCGACGAACTCAGAGTTGGGCACTACAAAATTATAGAAAAGATGTCAAACTCAATTTATGAAATAGACAGTGGCCAAAAAAAGTCAGAATCGAACTTTTTCCACATCTCAAAGTTAACGCCAGCCTCTCAGTTTGTAGACTAAGAAGAGGGAAAGTAAGAGGCCAACTTGCTTTATTTTCTTTTCTTAATGTAAGATAA
>JBAIZL010000003.1:25636372-25746372 GCA_036971475.1 Prosapia bicincta
TCTGAAATGCAAGGAATTGTGCGCTGGTAAAATAATGACTCTTTTAAATTCAATTAAAGCAAATTACAATCTTTTATTTTAAAAAAACAAATAAAATAAATTATAATCATGACACATATATTTTTAACACTCAGTTACGGATTATGGAACATTTTACATTCTATTTATGAATTTTTAAGGATAGCAATCCTTCAATTAATTAATCAATCAATGGCTGAAAATGAACATGTATTCGAGTTTACTTGCCTTTTTATATAATCAAATTTAATAATTCAATGTGAACATAATGGCACCAAAAGATGCGTGATTACAGTTATGCTAATTAGTTAAAAAGTTCAATGTTCATTATTTAGAATTCTGCTGTGAAACATTTTAAATTTTGAAATAAATTTTTAAAAGTCTTAAATCGCCCACTTAGCTGTATTAACTTGTCGTAACCTCGCTTCCTCCTCGTGGAAATCTCGGTAAAAGCCTTGCATCATCCTCGTGGAAAAGCTTCGGGAAAAGCCATCAATAAGTCAGTGACCCATCTGGTATCTGGTATCGTACGCCGTGTTCTATGCCATGATTATACGAAAATAAACTTTACATTAATTAAAATTTAAAAAAACCAAATAAATTTTCTTGCTCTTTGAAGACGTCCGTTCCCTGTTACATCTTGGCCAAATGAGAGAGAGATATAGTTGCGTGCAACCTTCCTACCTATCGAGGATCCGGGGGGCGCATCCCTAGCTTGATTACTTGTTTTAATTTTTTCTCGCTAGATGTCACTATCAGCCAGAGATCTCATTAAAATATATCTCATACATAAAAATTTTTTTACATAGTCACATATTATTACAATTTTGAATCTATTCTCGTTTATTTTCTGAAATTTGCTATTTTAATATGTAACACCGTCTAAAGTGTGTTACAAGTATTACACTCAAATAAGTAAAAAAAGGCAGTGAAATTTGGGTTTCAAATGTAGAAGCATAACAGTGACTAACTTTCAAATTAGCAAGACTAACTTTTAAAGTTTTAAATTATTGGGTTAACGATTATTTACAGAAGCCAAAAAAACTAAAATGTAAGGCTAAAGGCGGGAATAAATAAACATAAAAGAGACGAAGCATAAAGACAGTGAAACTATTAACTTCTAATAAATAACAACTTTTGAATTTTAAAAATTTAATTTAAGGTAATGCGTAAAACTGTAAAACCAAGAATAGAGGCAGAAGAACTAACTCAAAACTATACAGAGGGAAAGACTGCTGCGGATCTCAGAGTAGATCTGCCAAACCGACCGGGGAAGTCTGTATCAAACTAGTACCAAGATTCACAAAGACCCTGAAACCTGCTGGAGTTACGAAAGGTTAGAACTCTCTTATTTCTTTGAAATAAGTAAACATTTAATTTTTAAATTACGACTTCGGGCTCCAGAACGTGCAACGGGTAACGATAGTATATATATATATATATATATATATATATATATATATATGTATATATATATATATATATATATGTGTGTGTGTGTGTGTGTGTGTGTGTGTGTGTGTGTGTGTGTGTGTGTGTGTGTGTGTGTGTGTGTGTATATATATATATATATATATATATATATATATATGTATATATATATATATATATATATATATATATGTGTGTGTGTGTGTGTGTGTGTGTGTGTGTGTGTGTGTGTGTGTGTGTGTGTGTGTGTGTATAGATACATAAGTATCGCAATATGTATTCTTGTGTATTAATAAAGCACTAAGTCAAAATACAAATACAAGAATTATAATTGAACAATTCAGGAATTGTTTAATATTCCTGATGATGTTGGTACTGTTAGCCAACGAAAAGCTTTGAATTGTAAATTCAATTATAATTCTTGTATTTGTATTTTGACTTAGTTCTTTATATATATATATATATATATATATATATATATATATATATATATATATATAAATGTATTATGTATGTTATAGACGCCTAAACTGTTGAACGGATGAAATTTGGAGGGTTTATTTAACATATTACCAGGATGGGTCGCTTGAATTATGGTGTAAATCCGCCCCAGCAGGGTTGTACAAAAACCGATGTATGTATGTAACCGATGGACGCTAAACCGCTGAACCGAAGTTAATAAAATTTGTAGAGTCTGTTTAACATACTCCCAGGATGGTTCATGTAAAATGTGGTGTAGATCCATCCACAGGACTCCAACCTAGAGGATTATAATGGTTCAAAAACAGATGTATAATTGTATATGTGTATGCGTGTATCTTATAGGCTCTTAACCCGCTGAACACAAGTTATTTTATTTTGTAGGGGTTGTTTAAAATATTCCCAACATGGTTTCTATGAAGTTTGGTGGAGATCCATCTACAGAGTTCTACCCCAGAGGCTTAGGATGGTTTATAAAACGATGTATGTATATATGTGTATGTATATGTCTAATGAGCACCTAAACCACTGAACATAGGTTAATGAAATTTAAAGGGATTGTTTAACACATTCCCAGGATGGTTCATGTTAAATTTTATGTAAATCCATCAACAGCGCTCTTTCCCAGAGGTTTGTGTGTAGTTTGTTTTAGATCAATTTACAGGGCTCCGTGCCAAAGGCTAAGGATGGTTTAGAAACCGATGTATATATGCAAGTGTGTATGTAAATATCTTATGGACGCATAAATCTTTAAGCAGAAGTTAATGAAATTTGAAGGTATTGTTTAACATATTGCAAGGATGGTTTATGTGAAGTTTGGTGTGTGTCCAGCTACAGAGCTCCTCCGCCTCAGAGGCTTATGTTTGTTCGAAAACCGATGTTTATATATATGTGTGTATGTAATGTCCTATTAACGCCTAAACCGCTGAACAGAAGTTAATGAAATTTGGAAGGATTATTTAACATATTTCCAAGTCCGTTTGTGTAAAGTGCAACTCGAAAGCCTTTGCATCTCGAAATCCAGTGTGATTTCCGTGTAAACGAACTGAAACGAACTTTCGCACAGGTCTCTCCCAATGCCGTAGGACAATTCAGTGTCAGGGTAGATGTTAGTCAGCATTTATAACGCATTTGACCCGAGAATCAATGCGGTTTAATGTTGGATGACGCCGGGCAGAACCAAAATCACTGGACTATGAGGAGTCTCCTAAGGGAAGCACAAAGCATATCGCTCATACTTATTGATATGCTGCTCCGGGAGAACCAGGTATGTAGTGGTTTATTTTTCATATAAAGACAAACATTGCAATGCGCTAAGATTTTCAAAAGTTTTCGACCCTACAAAACGTCAAAAGAATAGTAAATAAATGTAAATAATTATATAAATATAAAACACAAACAATATTTGTATCATAGTAGTTAATTAAAATCGTACAACAATTAAACAAACGCTTTTTTACATTACTATGGTTTCTTAAAGACATTTTGAATCATATTTTGTTAGTTTGAAAGCAAAAAAATGAATCTTAAAACCTTTTGGAGACTTTGTAAGTTATAATCAGTTTTATTAACCTAATTTTGCATATATCACTATATATTCGTGGCCTGTAGACGGTATATCTGGTAAATTACAAATAAACCATTGTTTGAACCGACCTAGGCTTAAGATAAATGCGAGCTATGACATAGACATATAACCGGGGGGAGGATAGCCTAACTAGAACCTTTTGTACTTTAATAGTCATGTAGTTAAATATAGTGAAAACATTCGTAAAATGCTACATTTCGAGGTTTCAAACTTATTGTTGAAAATGTACATATTGTTTTTTTTTATCAAAACTAAATAGCTCATCGCATTGCTAAATAACTATTAAAACTATATAAAAGTCACATCATTCTACTCTAGAATTAGTTACTTTCTTGGTCGTGCATTAATTTCTATTAGCCAAAGTATATGAATATTTTCACTACAATTGATTTACAATGGGCGACGAATATTTATTAATATTGATTTGTTTACGTTAAGAGCACTGTTAGTTGGAGCCCAACGCGAAGCGTTAAGTTATAATGTCTCTCTCTTTCATATATTATTTTGCGTGTAATCTACGATTTAAGTTTAAGAATTTGAAGGGACCTCTTTATTATAACAACCGATGAGAGGGCCCTTGCAAAATGTTTTTTGGGAACCACTGGCCTACATACTTCTCACGTTTACTTTATACAAATATAATTTGAGATACTATAATACTAAAAATATGGTTTTCTAGTGATATCATTCAGTTATATCAAACCATTCTTTACATTCTAGATGACCCATTACCTACGTGTACATATCTGTGTATATATATATATATATATATATATATATATGTGTGTGTATATATATATATATATATATATATATATATATATATATATATATATATATATATATATATATATATATATATATATATATATTTATATTTATTCAGCCCTCTCCTATGGGCTGCATTTCCTTGACGTGGTGGAGAGGCTTAATCCGCGCGTTGGGGGACTGGTGGAGTGGAGCTGTACGTATGTGGCTCCCTGTAAACGAGAAGTCCAGGCAAATGGGTGAGGGCATGAAGGCAGCTCAAAAAAAAGCCAGTACTAGCGCTTGAAGGGTTGTTATCTTCCCGGCCCTCACCCTGCCCTTCCCTTGTGGGTGGCAACCAAGAAGCAAACCTATCCAGGTTCGTGGTCTGGATGGGTACATACACCACCGATCTGAATTTGTTATGAGATCCGTGCCGATGTAGATTCGTGGATTTCAGGGTAAGGAGGGTCTTAAACGGAGCCTCAGGGGCACCTGGCGCCACCCCTGAGTACTTGAAGTCACCTTACTACCGTATGCGGGGCTCAGCGGCGGTGGACCTTTATTTCCCTAGCTGCTCTTGGGAATACACATGGCAGACAAAAACGAAATAATTTAAATGGTCATGGCTTAGAACCTACCGACAAATGTGCCCCAATGGATGTAACTTCGGCCCCCGTAGAGACAGATGGAAAACCAGTTACGTGGGGCACAAAGGAGAAAAGCACTCTTGCCTACCATGAGGAAGCAAAAGAGTGGCGAGAGTGACGGTGCTCGTACCACCACCAAAAAGGGAGGCCACTCATCCTGAGGTCAAACTCATGGTGTTGCAGAACCCAGAAATTGACACTTCGAAGTGGAAGATCCTACAGTGAATTGAGCGAGGACCTTCAAGCCTCCTTTACCTAGGATTGGATGAGGCATCAGTCAGACATCTCAAGGCAAGAGATGGGAAGGCCTTCCTGGGGACTGGAGAGGTCACGTTTAGGTGGACCTCTAAGGACCCGGAAGAGAAGGGCGAGAGGGAGAATCAGGAAAAGGCGTTTGGGTCAGTTGGATCCTGAAAATTATCTTGTACCATAGTAAAAGCATCTCGGTGGTCCTAACCAGGTTCTTAAATGTGAGGCACACATTACCAGCCCTTGCGCTGGTGCAAGAACCGTGGCTGAATAGGAAACGTATAGAATAGGGAAACGTATGGATCTGGCTGCAACTGGGCGCATCTACGCAAGTGGGGAACATGAGGTACACAGGGCATGTGTGATAGTTAGAGGACTAGAAGCTACGCTGATTCAAGAATTCTCAACCAGGGACCTTGTGGTGGTTAGAATTCGAGGTAAGTGGGAGCAGGGAGTTCATCTTTGCCTCCACTAAATGCGCCCACAATAGAGAATCGCCCCCTGCAAAATTACGTAAGTTAGTTCGGTACTGCAGGGTGAGGAATATAGGAATCTTAGTAGGCTGTAATGCCAATGCTCATAATGAGGTGTGGGGCAGCACAGACACAAATGAGCGATGTGAGGAGCTTCTAGCCTTCTTGATTGAAGAAAACCTTGTGGTTTTAAACACAGGTGCCGAGCCAACATTTGTCACTTCAGACAGAAGGGAGGTTCTAGATATCACCTTCTGTAATAGACAATGGTAAGGTGGGTGCATGACTGGCAGGTTTCGGACGAGCTCTCCATGTATGATCACCGGATCATTACTGCTACGATGAGGGGAGTTGTCCACTATGTGGTGTAGCTTAGGAACCCGAGAAGGACAAACTGGGAAGGTTTTAAGTCCTCGGTGAGGAAGCGGATGTCAGACTTACGTGGTATGTATGGTACATCAAACGAACTGGAAAATACTGAGGCCTACACATCAAGACTGCAATTTACACGTTTGAGGAAAATTGCTCTCCCTCGTGGATAAACACTGGGCGTGGTAAGCTTAAGTGGAACAGCGAGTTACAGTCAAGACAGAAAGAAACTAGAAGGCTCTTTAATAGATCAAGGAAGAAGAATACGGTAGACACCTGGCAGGCATATAAAGACAGCCAGTGTCTCTATAAAAATCTTATGAAAGAGGTTAAACGTGCTTCTTGGGAAAAGTGGCTCTCAGAGATAAGCACACTGAGTAACACTGCTAGACTGTTTAAGGTATTAGCAGATGGACCGAGGGGAGAACCTACGTTTGTCAAGAAGGCTGATGGTAGCTTTACTGACACCCCGGAGGAAACCCTGCTTATGAGGAACAGTTATCCCGATATTAGACTGGTAGGAGACGGTGCTCAAAACCTCCGCCATACTGTGCTAAGGACGGACTAGCCTTTTAAAGCGCCTGGATTAGAAATTATTTCTCCAGCATTACTACAAAATTGCTTGTAGGAGGATATAGGGATACTGACAGGATTACTCAGGGCCTGTGTTGCCCTAAGTTACACGCCCGGGCAACGGCTCAAAATGAACATTATCTTTATCCCAAAACCGGGGAGGAAAGGTTACACAGAGGTAAAGGACTTCAAACCTATCAGCCTTACATCTTTCTTGTTAAAGACACTGGAAAGGCAGGTGGACCTCTACTTGAAGGAGGGACATCTGAAGCAGTGTCCGCTTCATCAGGACCTACACGCCCACCAAATTGGTACGTCAGTAAAGACTGCGCTGTTGTCGGTTGTGAACTTTATTGGGTATGTTTTGGGGCTGCTCTTGATGTGTAAGAGGCTTTTTAATATTAACTCTAGAATGGCCATCAAGAGATGAGCCTATGGATCACAGGATCTCTGATGGAATTATACATTTTATTATGAGTTCCTTGGAAAACCGTATAAGTACTGCATGGATGATCTCGGAGAGCTGCCCGCAGGGTGGAGTGTTACCTCCTCTACTGTGGAGCCTTGTCGTGGATGAACTACTAAGGATGCTCAGTGGAATGGGTGGCAAGGTGGTAGGATATTCGGACGACATAGCTATCCTTGTTAGGTTGTATTTCAAGAGGCCCTCAAAGACCTGCATCAAGAGGCACTCAAGGTAACAGAAGCATGGTTGCAGGGAAAAAGCACTAAGCAATCAAGGAGAGAAAACTGTGGCACTCATCTTCACTAGGCGATATAAGACTAAATCGCTGGAGATGATTGAAATTTGTAATAATAAATTAAGCTACGTTGAGAGCTCTAAATATCTGGGAGTTATTCGGGATAGGAAGCTACTCTGGGGTGAGCATTTGGAGAATAAGTGCAAAAAAGCCATAGCTACGTTATGGCAATGCAGAGGAGCGATAGGCATGAGATGGGGTTTGAGTCCACGTCAGATGAACTGGAGTTATTCCGCCATTGTGGTGCCGAGGTTAGTCTTTGCCTCAATCGTTTGGTGGGACAGGGCACAGAAAGAAACAAGTAAAAGAGCTGGACCGCGTGTAGGGGCTCTTCCTTAGAGGGATAACAGCTACAAGGGGAAGCAAGCCATGTGCGGCTATAAGGGTTATGTTGGGTTTTCCATCCTTAAGTCTTCAAATTAGGATGGAGGCAATGAAAACTGCATACCGGCTAAATTGTACCGAGCTGTGGAAGGCAAGTAGCAAACATCATAAGCAGCACATTGAGGATTCACTGAAGGAGCTATGGATAGAACCTCAGGATAAGATACTGTCTCTAAAGGGAAAAAGGAAACTACAAAATCCATATTCCTGCAACAGAGGCATGGACAGAGTGTAGACCCAAACATGGTGAAATCTGGTTCACGTATGGGTCCAAGTTGAAGGAAAGTGTGGGAGCAGGATTTAGTGGACCGAACCACCAAGACAGATTTTGTCATCGCCTGGAAAACTACAACTCTGTTTTCCAGGAAGAGGTGCCAGCAAAAAACTATGTGCTGATGAAATGACAGAGTTGGTAAGAGGGGCAAGACCATCTGGATTGTCTCGGACATTCATGCAGCTCTGAAGGCTTTAGGTAAGGCCAGTACCAGCTCTAATCTGGTGGCTGAGACTATAGCTTCTCTAGCAGAGCTGAGTAATTCGTTCAACCTAACCTAGATTCCAGGATATTCTGGCTGGATAGGGAATGAGAGAGCTGACGCCTTAGCAAAACAAGGGTGTATAACCCAAGAGTTGCTGAGGGCGTTGGGCATGGCGCCTCAGGAGGGGCACAAGAGGATCACGGCACATATAGACAGTTTGTGCAGGGAAGAATGGTATGCAACCTTGGGGTGTACAAATACAAGGTACTGTAGGGTTGCTCGGGAGACTTGTAGGGCAAAGAACTACTCTCCTTAAGTAGACCTCAACTCAGAGTTACTGTAGACCTGGTCACAGGCCATGGGAATCTGAGGGGGTTCCAAGAAAAAATTAAAAAATCTAGGTCCCCTGTTTGCAAGAGATGCGACGAGGACCAAGAGGGAAACCCAATCCACGTACTCTGAGTGCCCTGCTTTGGGAGCGGCAAGGAGAAAGTGGTTTGGTTGGCAGGTATGTAAACCAGAGAATATCAGGAGATTTAACATCAGGTGAGTACTTGATTTCTGCAAAGAGGTAGTTAACCAATAAGCTAGTCCTGTGGTAGGAAGAGAGGTACAAAAGCCGCAGCTAAGTGCTCTACACCGATACTTTTCAGTACTCTACTAGCCCTAAGAGTTTTAGTAATAATAATAAATAATACCCTGCAAGCCTAGATTCAAAACTTTCAAATGATCAAACACATCATCTAAGTAAGCAGACTCGCAAAAGCCAAGAGATGTTTAAGAATATCTGTATACGTGGCATCAAGAAAGAAGATTCTACCCTCATCCTTAACATAAAAAAACTGTTTCAATATACCACCTCGAGAGAGCCACCTTACTTCGGTATGAAGTTGAGAATTCTCACAGCCCAAAAAAAGAAAACTATCTAGACTGCAAAGTTCGATTTTAATGTATTTAATAATTGGAACTATTTCATTGAGAGTTTTCTATAGCATTTCAAACAATCTGATGCCTACTAAATCTTCTCGATGAATGCAACTGTCAGATATAGGCGCAGTGAATGTGTTAAATAAAAATAAATTCATTTCAGTGACAACTTACAGACCTCTAATATATTGCCCGTGGACCCCTAGGGGTCCGTAAACCACTTGAAAACCCTTGGAGAAGGCACCTGTAGCGTGTCATCACTTTTTCGATGGCGATGTTACACTCCTTAGCTGCCAACGAACGAAGCCATGTATTTAGTTTCTTCATATTTTTCAAAATATTTTGAGCACTAACATTCTTTTTTGGAAATAAAACGATATAGATCCCAAGCTAGGGCTGAAAGATTAAAATATCTAGGCTAATATCTATAAATATGTAGAGGGCGCCGTGAGCGTGAGTTTGAGGAAGTAAAGCATCTATTGCAATAGAAAATAATATCCATTCATAATTTGAAGAATTTATAAAAATAAATAAATGTTTACTAACATATAAATACAAAGTGTATATAAATATTAAAATCATTCATGCTAGATAAACCCGTACAACAATGAAAAATAAATTTAATTTACACTACCATAGTTACGTTAAAACATTTTTCATTATATTTTCTTGAAATAAGAACAAAAAATATGAAACTGAAAAATATTTGGAAACTTTGTAAGTATTTAGTTACTTAATTAACGGAATTCCTACTTATAACACAATACATTCCGATCTTACCGCCTGAGTGTATCAATAAGTACGAACACCCGTAGTGGAAGTGAGGTTAGGTTATTTATGATTGCCGACACTTACAATTGCTTAGGACAGCTTAACTACAAGCTTATGTAGGCCTATATTTCGGATAAATAGAATTCTTTGAATCTTTCCACCTTATTACCGGAAATGTGCATAGTGTTTTATTCAATAAAACTAAATAACGTAGTTTGGCATTTTGTTCCCGTTTTAAAAATAAGGTTAAACGGTTTACTCTAGTTTTAGTTTAGTAATTGTAGGCATGTAAATTATTTATTATCTATTAGCAAAAAGCCTTTGTATCAATTCACTTGGGCCATTAACCTGGTCTCCCTTCCCATGTAGAACCGTGTTTCACGCCCTCACAAATGTCTCTTACCACCGAACAATTCCTTCACCACTTACTTCATATGTCTAGGTGGCACATTTATATCAACGATAAATCTACTCCTTTTTTAACTACTCTTTTCCCTTTCATTGAGACCAGGCAAAGCAAGTGTAGCCTAAAAATATGTGAAAGTGGAATATGTGAAAATATTCCAAACACTTAGTTTAGATTTTAATCCTAAGATAAAAGGTTTCACAGATAATACTCATGAGACATAGATCCTAATTAGATTGCTTCATTGTATTTAGTGTAAACATGTCCCTTGGAACTTCTATCTAGGTATAGGTTTATGAGCGCGCACATAAACTCATGTAAATTGCCTAGACAATTTTGCCTATAAACAAAACGTTTTTTCTTAGAATATTTAAATATATTTTATATTTTCCTTTAAGTTTAGCTTAAGAAAAAAATTGTGATGAATTTAGAACACCTTTCTACCAATACAAATTTTATCAAGAAAAGTATTTTGCATCATAGGAAATAGTTTAGTTAAAATCGCCATCATTTATGCGACTTTTAGTGTGCTAAAAGTCTTAATTAGAACATGTTTTCTCTCATTTCTTGGTTTTCGGCATTGACTTGAGATACCCTTCCCATTCTGTACAAACGTTTTCACTTCCCTACAATTTGTGCTGCATCTAGAATATAGTTTTTTAAGGAATTTTTCCTGTTTCAAACTATTATCATACGGCATTTATCATTTCCCCTTTTCCAAGTATTCTTCCCCTTACATACTACTCGATAAATATTCCTTACATGCAGATCTAGGAAAATCTGCATATTTCTACATGCAGAAAGAGTGACTTTGCCTCACAAAATAAAATACATTTTCTTAACATGAACTAATCTTTCTCAGCGTTCATTTCCTGTTTCTTCCTTCTCCCTTTCCCCCTATTTTCCAATTCCTTTACTCTTTCTTTTTCACTCCTCTCACTCCCCAATTCCTAGCTTACTCTCCTCTTTTTACTCTATCTACCCATCTCTCTCATGCCTTCCAATGCCTTCAGTCTATCTTAATTAGATAGTATGGCTGTCACAAAAGCGAAAGTTATATTTGTGCAATATTGTCTGCTGTGCGATGTTTGGAGTAAAATAGCACAATATAATTTACCGATATTTTCAACTCAAAAAAAACGTGTGTGTGTGTGTGTGAGTGAGTGTTAGTTTATGTGTTCGTGCTTGTGTGAGTGAGTGTGTGTGTACGCTTGCGTCTGTAAGGGTAATTAGGTAGTTATTTCAAGCTACAAGATGAAATCTGATGACATTTACTATGTTGTAGTTGAAAAATTAGCTAATAGAAAACTTATAACAATTAAAAATAAACTATTCCATAGCTGCGAAGACACATTTTGTTGATTCCTTACTGGATTAAAAGCGAAAACACAAGGTCGAAAATAATTTAAACGCTTTGTAACTACTCGTTAAAATATATCAACTAAGGCATTAATACACACATGTCTTTTCTCCAAACATTAGAATTTAATAAACAAAAATAGCATTCCTGAACAATATTGAGACTAGCTTTGTAAGCGGGTGTATTCTCAAGCTGGTGATAAACTTCATAAAAAACTTAGCGTGTGATGCTGATAATTATCCTAATTAATTACTTACCAAATGATTATTTATTTTGGAGCAGCATCAATATTTAACGCACTTCTTGCTAAAAATCCACTTTTCTATCACAATATCAAGAAACAATAATTGTTTTACAAAACAATGTCTATCTTCTACAAATAATTTACTCATTTATGAAATCCGAATATCTATATAACATCCTTTAAACCTTATGGCTCTGCCAATGTGAAAGACATACGGTTTCATAAAACAGTTGATTTTATGTTATAGTATGCTACAGAACAGCTGTTTCAACACATAGATTACGTTATTTTATTTATGTTATTTTGATGTTGTTGTTGGGTGTGTGTGTGCGTGCGTGTGTGTGTGTCTGTGTGTGTGTGTGTTTGTGTGTGTGTGTGTGTATGTGTATATGTATGTGTGTATGTGTGTGTGTGTGTGTGTGTGTGTGTGTGTGTGTGTGTGTGTGTGTGTGTGTGTGTGTGTGTGTGTGTGTATGTGTGTGTGTGTGTGTGTGTGTGTGTGTGTGTGTGTGTTGTGTGTGTGTGTGTGTGTGTGTGTGTGTGTAAGTGTGTGTGTGTGTGTGTGTTTGTTTTAAGAATGACACAACTAATATTGTATAACTTGTAAAATTATAGTTTTAATAAAAGAATTTCCTATCTTGTTCCAGTCACGTGCTGCTTTGGTACAAAGAAGAGGAAGGAGAGAGGAGGTAATTACTATTAGGTTATTTTAATTTCACCTTGAAATAAAGTAATTTAGTAGTTAAACTAAAATCCTCTAATTTAATTAAATAGTTTTACAGCTTGTTCAACATTCGTATACGTTTTCAGTTTTCAATATTTGCTGGATTTATGGCAAATATTGGGATCCCTATCTCATGCATATCCTTTTATACTATTCAAATATTGTAGCATTAAATTTACATTTCAAGGAGACAATACATGAAATTTAATGAAACTATATATCCAAAATATTATTGTTACACAACTGTATTAATAACATTTTAATTAAGACATTAGATTTAAACCATTAGCACACTCATGCCTTAAATAAGACGTCTTCCGCAAGGTTTAAACTCGCGCCTCTGGTAGCATTGTTAACATTACAGCTAACCGACACTGTGATCGTTTGTTGTATTCAGTAATGTAGAACCTTTCATTATGACAAATGTTAGGAACTGGTTATTTAAATGAGTAAAAGTGAACATTCAAAACGTTCCCTTCAAGTTCCTTATGGTTTTCAGTAATTTTAATTCATATTATTTTAATATTCTACGCTCTACGAACATGACTTTTAAACGCAATGAAAAACAAGAATATTAGCTATGATATATTTGTTTAAAGTTCATCAACATATTAGGCCTACAAATATATATGCTATTATGATATGAATTTGAGCAAGCTTCAGCTACACCTTGCAGTGTATTATGGCACTTATATTGTATATATATGACACAAGATTTAATAAAACTTCTAACTTTACAGAAGTGTTCGATGAAGAGATGCTCAGCTATTTGTCAAGCGCATACCCGAGGATAACGTTCGTTCCTATCCTCGAGGTGATTCTTGAGGAAGAAGAAGGAGATGAAGTAGCGGAAATAGTTTGTCAAAAAGCTGCAATATATTCTAGAAGTGATTCCGCACTATTTCCGGTAAAGTTTGAAGACCCTGCCTTCTACAGAACTCAGTCGTTTTGTAAGTGACTTTTATTTGTTCCTTTCATTTTGTTTAAAATGGGAATTCTATTCTTAGTTACTTGAACTAGAGCTTATATTTGTTCACGCAACAAATTTTAAACTATATCATTTTCTCTCTCTCTCTCTCTCTCTACACACACGCACACACACACACACACAAACACAAACACACACACACACACACACACACATATATATATATATATATATATATATATATATATATATATAACGAAACTCTATACGTAAGGAAAAATAATTGAACTGTATGAGATCGTAGCAAACTGACGCTATCTATCAAAGGACAGTCAGTTGTATATCTTTCAGCATAAAGGGTTACTTCACGCACCTGGTATACCATAAAAAATACATAGTATGGAAAGTGGACTCGATCACTTGAGAGGAGATTTAAGTTTGACATCGAGGATCTTGCAGGTTTATGGAGAAACTATCTCTAAGAATGCATAAACTAGACACCTGCAGCTAGAGTAATTTCCAAAAGGTGCCACCCAAAGCAAATAGAAAGCATTGAAGGAGACGTTCTGATATCAACGAAGAAAAATTAGCAGCATAAGTTAGAAAATCAAATTTCAAGAGAGGGGAAAAAGCGTATGGAAACTACTCAAAGTAAACACCAGTTATTCAAATTCCATAACTGGGGGGGGGGCAGGTTAATTTTGGTATCAAGTTTTAAAGTAAAACAGAAAAAAGTAAACTAGCAAAGTAAAAGTAGTACGTGATATTAGTAAGAGAAATATTACGGAAATAAAGTTTATGTACAGTAAAGAAGCATTTGCAGTGAATAGGAGAGTGATCTTTAGTAAGAGATATATTAGTAAGTGACTGCGTGATCAGGTAAAGTGAACAAAGAAACAACGCTAGAGATAAGCGTCAACAACTGTCAGAATTAATTTTTCTTAAATTCTTAGCCAACACTTTAAAGTAAAAAAATATCAAGTGTTTTGTCAACTTAACATTAATTTCTTTAAGAAAATATAGGTAATTCAAATACTGTGTAAACTTATCAAACCAAATGCAGTACGGTTTCATCGTATAGGCCTACGTATCTTTAGAAAATATAGGTAATTCAAATGTGAACTTTATCAAATCACGTGCAGTAACCTATACATGCCTTAAGATAATTAAGGGTCAATTTTAAAAGATTTTATTAGTAGAAAGAATAAATATAAGAGTTTTGATGCAAATTGACAAATTATAGCTTAATAGGTTTTATTATGTATAACTACCTGTAAATGTTACAATTTTTAACTCAAAATTAAAATAAATCGGTCATTTTAAAAAACAATTAGCTATGTATTAATTTAATTTCCTTAAAAACAAATATCCTGTATTACATCTTAGACAAACTTAAATATTCATGTTAACTTCATATAGGGTAAATACACACCATTTTATTTTCACCTACCAAACTAAATATCCATTTATGTATCTAGTTATCATCTATGTTTATGAATACCTATATAATCTTAACTCTTTATCTTTGATACTATTATAAATGCCTATAAATTATGTTGTTTTTTTCAGAAGCGACTTTTCGGCTTCGTGGTTTGGAACGACATCTGGTGGAGGTAAGCAAAATGTTTACTACCACTGTGTGTTGTGTGTGTGTGTGTGTGTGTGTGTGTGTTTGTGTGTGTGTGTGTGTGTATAGATATTTCATTACTCTTTACAACATTCTCCTGTAACAGTCACCATATGCTCTTTGAACTTAGTAATAAACACTTAAACGTTAACAGTTATTTCTTGTTAAAACCAAAAGAGGTGCCATAATTTCATCTTGCGATCAACAAGCTTTTGTGTGTGTAAGATTTTGTTTTAAGATAACAGTTTTACATTTTATAATGTTAGCGAGAAGAGAGTTGCAAAGTGTATCCAAGTGAAGGTCCTATTTTTTAGAACATTTTAGGATAACAGTTACTTGTTACCTAAATCGCAATGACTTTACATTGTGCTGTTTTACATTGTTTTTAAATAGTCTAGACGAATATTTAAAAAAAAAACATTACATAAATATTTATTAAAATGCCGTTGATCCGCATTTAAATTTATTTTTAATATTTATTTTTTATTCACAGATCGCTGAAATGAATGTCTGCCCGCATACATGTTCTTTGTTTCGACCAATCTTCGAAATTTTCCCTTTCGACACAACCTAGTCTAAATCTCTTGAAGAACAGGGTCATTTCAGGTGAGCAACGAACAAAATTACTTATTAAATAAAGCAATTCATTAATATGTATGTTTGCCAATTTCAAATTACTTTTATTTAAAATTCTAAATCAATATACATTATTTTGTAAATTATTTTTTTACAAGTATTTCAAGATGTTTAATATTTAACATTTTAAGTAAAATGTTAGTTATAAGCAGTGATGGACGACGAAAGTTAATTATATGCGTTGCATTTCGTGAATGAATTGCGGTGATGTTTAAATTTATACGGTGTAATTTTCGCAACATCAAATTTTCGCACTACACGTTTTTTATTTAAGTCCGATGTTTTCAGAAAACCACGAAGCATTGCCCAGTACTGTCAAATTATGAGGATTTCCTCAAGAAAGTGTTTATTCTTGCAGATTAGAGATCGTGTTAGTTTTCACTGAAGGTACAGACACAGGCAAAACTAATTTCAGTAATTTCAATCGTTTATTAAATGTTTATAGAAAATTATTTAGAGCAATAAAATGTAATAAAATCGGCAGCATTCTACTTGAGCCTTGATCCGAATAAAGAGAGAGGTTTTCTTGATTAAGCATTTCACTTTATCAAAACATTTATACATTGAAAAATTTTCGGTTAGAATTTGTTGCCTAGTATCCTACGGGAGTAAAGCTAGCTTTAGCCTCGCACGTTATTACGTCACAAACGCCTTTCTGATAAACCTGGACTTTTTAGTCACAAGAATTGTCAATGTTTAGTTTGCCTTGCATTTATATTATCTACTGGACAACAAACCAAAATTCTCAAAGTATATGAAATTCATTTTGTGAAAATTGTTAAAAATGGAAGTTTTTAATATATCACATTGACTTGGGGCTTTTAGTGGCAAATGCTCCTATGCGTACTGATATAAATTTTAAACTTTTGTACAATTTTGTTTTTAATACAAATTAAATTTAACATAATTCAAGTTTTTCAAACCAGAATTTCCTTTTAAACCATATTTTTTGTGAATGCGTTTTGTTTAAATATTTGTTTGTTTACAAAATCATACTCAGTTGTTTTTCATTGCAATGTTTGTCTTAGGGAGATTTTTGATAATTTTAATTTTCTAAAATTCTTATAAATGTTGTAAATTAAGAAAATCCTATGTTTTCCTCCGCTCCTTTCTGTCGATACTTAAAATTCGAGCCACCAGGATTACGAAAATATATATTAAGATGTTTACACTCGTGCATCAGTGTTCGACGATAATTTCTACACCTTGTAGCTCGCTGTTAAAATACAAAAATATGTAACTTATTTTGTATTTGATACTATCGTCTACAATTGTTCGAGACACTTTTTACTATAAAGGTTTTAAGGCGAATTTCGACTCCACTTAGCTTTCTTATTTGAATATGTTGGTTTGAAAACTATAGAAAATGTATTATAATACCGTCGTTTCTGAGGCACAACTCATAAACCTCTAACAACCATACGGATTTAGAGGAACTTCTATAGATAAGTGGTAAAATTGGAAATTATATATATATATATATATATATATATATATATATATATATATATATATATATATATATATATATTTATTAAATAAAAAATATATGAATATATTTTAATAATATATGCAATAAAAGTATTCTTGTTTTTGAAATATCTTTAATTTATTAAATATACTACAAGAAACATATCACCATATTTAATATATATATATATATATATATATATATATATATATATATATATATATAAATATAGCAATATGTATTCTTCTGTATTAATAAGAACAAGTCAAAATACAAATACAAACTTATAATTGAATTTACAATTTAAATTATAATTTAATTATAATTGTTTTATTTGTATTTTGAATTAGTTCTTTATATATATTCTTGTAGCAAAATATATATATATATATATATAAAAATGTCAACATTGTCAAAAAAAAAAAAAATATATATATATATATATATATATATATATATATATATATATATAAATTTGTCAACATTGTTTGTTAGATCTAGCTAAGACTTGTATGCTCGTTTATCTTTATTAACATATTATAATATTTCAAGTTTCAATTCAAAAGGTAAATTTTAACTAATAAGAGAAACATCTGCTAGTGAGACAGATGAGCTTGCATGTTTACCACAAGCATGCCTGTTTCAAGTTGTATTTTATTAAAGGTACAACGCAAGTCATTAGTAACAAGTTTGTTCCTTTATTTTGTTTTTATTTCAACAAGCGCTGAAAATGTTTTTGTAAAAGTAGGTGCTTGAAAAAGGCAAGAATAATTGAAGAGCTACCTGTGATACACTTTTAAGTGTTTTATCCAAAATGAAGGCTTGTTCATTGTAGCGCTGTTGACACAATGAACAGCGAACATTTGTTTCGTTACACTTTCGTAAAACTATTCTTTTTAAGTTGTCATGTTGATTTAATTTCAAATTTACAAAATTGGTACAGCCTTTGCGGTACTTATATTTCTTTTATAAATGAATACATTTCTTTAAATTTCTGAATATCATGTTCAATAACATTCAAGTAAATAAATCTGTCGTTTAAATTTAATCTTAAATTTTATATCTTGATAAATTGTGTACTTAAATTTTAACAAAATGAGAATTTACCTTACTATTTTCCAACTGGTCTCTCGCCCCCTGACTTTGCTTCACGACTCCCCACCCCTAGTTTGGGAACCTATGATTTATAGGAACCACTATAGATAAGCGAAAAAATTGGAAATAAATAAATATATATATATATATATATATATATATATATAATAATAAATAAATATATATATATATATATATATATATATATATATATATATATATATATATATATATATATTTATAAACTTGTAGCAGATATCAGAGCCTAATCGCGAAATATCATATTTTAATTTTTGGCTATACAGAGATAATTAACAGATAATCCTTTAGAGCAGTGGTTCCCAACAAAATTTTTTCAAGGACCCCCTCATCACTTGTTTCATTGACAAGGACTCTTAAACAATTTGAGGTATTCTCAAACCATGTCAGAACTGGGCCGTATGTCATAATTTCCACATAGCTGCCCCACCCCCGACCTTTCGCGAAAGATCAGTATCGTGTTCTCAAAAAAAGATTCTAATTTTGCGTTTTTTATTTTGCCGTTTAACCTACACGGATCATTATTTTGTTTTACTTTTCAGGAGAAAGAACTTATGATAATATAGTAGGGATGGAACGATTCCTAAGCTTTTCGATTCCGCTACCAATATGATTCTATATTTTCTTTTCGATTTTAGATTCTTAGTTCGATTCTCGATTTTTTTAGGTTATATAGGGCTACATGATATTCTTCAATTAATAATTAGTTAACATCTTGATCATATGATGAAGCCTATTAAAAGTTTTAATATAATAGGCTACACGAAACTTTCATGTTATGTTTTATGAATAGAAATTTCCGAAACAATGACAAACATATCGGATAAAAGTGACAAATAAATACATTAGAGGCTTCCGTTACACTTTGTTGCTGCGTCTAAATAATAATAATATTTTCGTTATCTCAAATTCACCATTTGCTTTAAACGTTTAATTCATTCAAAGCAACTAATCCATAAATAAAACAAGTTGATTGATTATTCTCCAATAAATTACGCCGTAAACAAAATTTAACAGTGGAAAAAAAATAAGAATCGGAATCGGCACTTTAATCAATACAGAATCGACTATCGACCATTACTCAATACCTTTACAATTGACGGTTCCTGGAATCGAGATTCGGAATAGGCGCATACCTATAATATAGTGTTGTTCGGTCTGGGCAATGATTTAGCTATAGAAAATTCATTATATGTAATAATTATTTTTTGTAATAAGAGTATGAAGTAGTAATGTGATCGTAAAATTTATCAAAGTGTGATGCATTTATTTCCATACAATTTAGATTATAATAAACGACACGAAGTTATAATAAATTTATTTATTCTGATTTAGCTGCCACCAGAGTCATCGAAATTCTTCTTGCTCTCACGCCGGCCTAGGATCGGCACCTTTTCGGCCTTATCATCAAAATTTATGGGATGTAACCAACCCGCGTCCGTGCACCGCACACGTACATCCCGGGGAACGGAACTACGCCGTTTGCAAAATGGGTTTGAGGCAAACAAAAGTGGAAGATTTTATCTTAACAAGTACAACAGAACGACTTTACTGAAGTTTCAACAGAATTCAAAAACTAACCTTCCATTAATTTTTCAATGTAAAACATTGATATAAAGATTTCCTCCCGGGGTGTGCGACAGAAGGACGGACGAAGCAGCAGTGAAACAAAATTTTAGTGAACAAAATTAAAGAAGAGTATAAAAGGGCCGACCGGGCAGAAAGTTCTAGTAAACAATCAAACCAAAACTCAAAACTACAGCCAAATTTCAGTCAAGGTAAATGAAGCAGGGCTTTAAAATACAGAAAGAATCTGGAATAGAACACGTCCACATTATTGTAACACGAAATATAACTTTATCATTTTGTATTATGCTGCGTTGACTTTTTTTTTATCTAATTACATTATTTTAAGTATATATACTTATATACACATACAACAAAGGTAGGTTTTAGCTTGTTATGAGAAGTCATCCCGGACAGTCGTATCGATCTCACTCCACTTTTAATTTAAACTGTAGAAGAATGATTAGAGGTAAGTTTGTTTGTAGTGGTTTCGTGGTAGCTTAATATGTGACTCTGTGAGATTTCCAACCCTTTTAAGAATTTACTCTCTGAAAGTGGTCTTTTTACCAACGAATGGTTTTGTCTTTCTAAGTATTTCACTTGGAAATATAATATATTCTATAATATATATTATATTACTTCAGTAATGTATTAGAAGTATAATATTATAGAATATATATTATAGTCTAATAATATATATTACTTCTATATATTAGAAGTAATAATATATATATTACTTCACTATATTATATATTTTACTGTCTTCTTTAAGTCAGTAAAAAAAGACAGTGAAATTTGTATTTCAAATGTAGAAGCAACTCAGTGACTAACTTTTAAATTGGTAAAATTAAATTTTGATTTTTTAAGTTGTTGCACACAACTAAAATATGTAAAAATATAAATAAAACCTAGAACGGGGAAATCTTAGAAAACGCATGAACTAAAAATTGTAAGGAAGTAAAATATTGTGGTACGAAATGCGTCAGTTTAGGGGGGGGGTCACTGAGCCAGGAAGCAATGACGTTACATTGTATGATCGGTCACCCCTTATCTTAAGAATTTTTTGATTGGAGGAAGTCGCATCACCAGAGGAGGGGTAGCCAGCGAGGGATGCCGAAGACAACAGAGGTGGTAGATTTTAGCCTGTTATGAGAGGTCACCCCGGACAGTCGTTTCGATATCACTCCGCTTTTTAAATTAAACTGTAGAAGAATGATTATAGCTAAGTTCGTTTGTAGTGGTAGCCTGGTAGCCTAATATGTGACTCTATGAGATTCCCAACCCTTTTAGGAATTTACTGGTCTTTTTAACAATGAATGGTTTTGCGCTTTCTAAGTATTCCACTCAAGTCAGTGAAAAAAAAGTGAAATTTGTATTTCAAATGTAGAAGCAGAACAGCGACAAACTTTCAAATTAGCAAGAAAAAACTTTAATGTTCTAAATTGTTGGGTTGACGATTATTTACAGAAATCAAAAAACTAAACTTTAAGGCTGAATTCATAAAGTCGGGAATGAATAGACATAAAAGAGACGAAGCATAAAGACAGTGAAATTATTAACTTTTACTAAATAAGAACTTTTGAATTTTACAAATTGAATTTACGGTAATGCGTAAAACAGTAAACCCAAGAATGGAGGCAGAAGAACTAACACAAAACAATACAGAGTAAAGGACGTCTACGTATCACAAAGTAGGTCGGCCAAAATAACAGGGAATGTTTATACCAAACCAGATATATTCCTACTAAGATTTACAAGGACCCTGGAACCTGCTGGAGTTACAAAAGGTTAGAACTCTCTTCTTTCTTTAAAATAGGTAAGTAAAAAATTTAATTTTTAGATTATGATTTCGGGCGATTAGATTAGTTATATTATACTAACTACATATATAAATAAACATACATAGTAAAAATAAATATATGTGTGTGTGTGTGTGTGCGTGTGGGTGTATGTGTGTGTGTGTGTATGTGTGTGTGTGTTTGAGTGTATAAATGTATCTTACAGGCGTCTAACCCGCTGAACAGAAGTTAATATAATTTGGAGGGTTTGTTTAAAATATTTTGAAGATGTGTGAAGAAGATGATGAAATTTAAAGGTTTATTTAACATAATGCCAGGATGGGTCATTTGAAATATGGTGAAAATCCATCCACAGGGCTCCGCCCCAGAGGCTTAGGATGGTTTAAAAACCGATGTATGTATGTGTGTGTGTGTGTGTGTGTGTTTGTGTATGTATATGTGTATGTATGTATGTATGTTATAGGCGCCTAACTCGCTGATCAGAAGTTAATATATTTTGGAGGGGTTGTTTAAAATATTTCCAAGCGTTGGTTTGTGTAACGTTTGTTGTAGATCAATTTACAGGGCTCCGTACCATAGGCTTAGGATAGTTCAAAAACCTATGTATACTTATATGTGTGAATGAATGTATCTTATAGGCGCCTAAACTGCTGAGCGGACGTTATTTAATTTGTAGGAGTTGTTAAAAATATTCTTAAGATGGTTTGTGTAAAGTTTGGTGGTGCTCCATCTACAGGGCTCCTCCCCATAGGCTGAGGATGGTTTAAAAACCGATGTATGTATATATGTGTATGTATGTATGTATCTTATGGGCGCATAAACCGCTAAATAGAAGTTAATGAAATTTGAAGGGATTCTTTAACATATTACCAAGGTGGTTCATGTGAAGTTTGGTGTAGGTCATCTAATGGGCTTCGCCCTAGAAGCTTATGTTTCATCGAAAACAGATATCTGTATATATGTGTCTGTCTAATGTCTTATTAACGCCTAAACCGCTGAACAGAAGATAGTGAAATTTGGAAGGACTATTTAACATATTCCCAAGTTCATTTGTGTAAAGTGCAACTCGAAAGCCGATGGCATGAAAAATGGTTTCCACTTTGTTTCCAGTGTGATTTCCGTGTAAACCAACTGAAACGAACTTTCGAACTGGACTTTCTCAAGGCTGTATCACAATTCAGTGGCAGGGTAGTTGTTAGAATTTATAACGCATTTGACAGGACAATCACTGCGGATAATGTCGGATAACGCCGTGTAGAACCAGAATCACTGGAATATGAGGAGTCTCTTGAGGGCAGCTCAAAGTATATTGCTCATACTTATCGATAGGTTTCCCCGGGAAAACCACGTATGAGGGGTTTATTTTGAATATAAAGACGGACATGGCAATGTGCTAAGTTTTCAAAAGTATTCTACCCTAAAAAACATTGAAATAATTCAATATTAACTAAATGTAATTAATTATATAAATATAAAAGACAAACAATATTTGTTTCACATTAGTTTATTATGTACAACAAATAAACAAACCCTGTATTTACATTACCATGATTTCCTAAGCACATTTTGAATCATATTTTGTTAGTTTTAAAGCAAAAATATGAAGCTTAAAAACGTTTGTAAACTTTGTAAGTTTCAATCGACTTATTTAACCTAATTATGCTTATATCACTATGTATTCGTGGCCTGTAGACGGCATACCTCATCAATTACAAATAAAACACTGTTAGAGTCGACTTAGGCATAGATAAATGCGAGGTATGACATAGATATATAACAGGACGGAGGATAGGCTAACTAGAAACTTTTGTACTTGAATAGTTATGTAGTTAAATATAGTGAAAACCTTCGTAAATTGTTACATTTCGAGGTTTCCAACTTATTGTTGAAATTGTACTTATTGTTCTTTTTATCAAAACTAAATAACTCTTCGCATTGCTAAATAACTAATAAAGCTGTATAAATGTCACAGTGTATTCTAGAATTAGTTTGTTTCCTGGTCGTGTATTTATTTCTGTTACCTAGTGTTTATTTTACTACATTTGATTTACAAATGGCGACGTATATTTATGATTATTAATTGTTTATGTAAGGAGTACTGTTAATTGGAGCCCAAACCTAAGTGTCAAGTTATAATCTCTCTCTCTTTCATACATATATATATATATATATATATATATATATATATATATATATATATATATATATATATACAAATATGTACACGTAGGTAATGAGTCATCTGGAATGTAAAGAATGGTTTGCTATAACTAAATAAATTCAAAAGATATCACTAAAAAATCATATTTTTAGCATTATAGTACCTCAAATTATTTTTCTATAAAGTTAACGTAAGTGTTTAGGCCAGTGGTTTACAACAAACATTTTGCTAGGGCTCCCTCATCAGTCGTTATAATAAAGAGGACCTCTCAAATTCTTAAACGTAAATTGTAGATTACACGCAAACTAATTTGAGTTTTGTTAGTTATTAATAAGTAATTTATGGTTTGCCTAGCCACCTGCTTTAAAGTGGAAACTGTTCTAAAATATGAAAATTTAATTTGATGCTACCACAAGTGTATTACAAGTACATTAAAGACATTTTATATTTTTATTTAAGATACAAAATATAAAATCATCACTTGTTGAAGTTTGTAGGTTCAGGCGAAATCCATTAAACTTATTTATGTTAAGACTTCGTTTGAAATAAGGAGTTAATGAAATAAAAACAAGAATAAAAACTCTGATATAGTTGCGACAAATAAAGAAATACTATTGAAGAAATATTTAATAAGAATATTAATAATAATATTAGTTTACATTTATTATTATGTAATTGCAACAACTCATAACCTGACAATAATTGCATCAAGATCAGTCTGTCCTTTTAGTACATCATTTCAGAGAAATGTTATGTCCCATACTTGATATATTTACTCTGAAATCTTACTACATATCAAGCCGATTCCTATATTTACTGTTCATGAAGCACATAGTTGAGAACACCTGCGCACATCGGTAGGTAGTTGGTAAAGGTAGTATTACCTTCATTGCCTTATATTGTAGTCTTTAAGTACTGACAACCAAAATTCTACATTGTCTTTGCCATGTAAAACATTTTTTAATGTGCCACTGCTGCTCAGTTCTACAACTTGATCTTGCTCTCCTTCTAACCGACTGTGGATCCTTTCTATTTCAGAGAAGCAGAACTGATTTCTAATCAAATTCTCATTAGGTCATGGCTCAGGAAAGTATTCCCTAAAAGGGGCTGCTAAATTTTAAGGGTGGTCAGTGACGCTTTCCTTTATTTGATTTGTTAGGTTTTCATCAGAAGACTCCAAACATATTTATGTAAAGGAACTTTATTGCCCGCAAAGGACATTTTATAACCATTGGACAAACTTAGTCTTCAACTTTGAATATATTTATATTGTTACCCTGTAAGCCATTTCCTATGGGCTGCATGTCCTTGATGTGGTGGAGGGGCTTAATCCGCGCGTGGGGGACGGGTGGAGCGGAGCTCTACGTATGTGGCTCCCTGTAAATGAGAAGTCCAGGCAAATGTGTGAGTGCATGAAGGCGGCTAAAAAAAAGGGCCAGTCCTAGGAGGGTTGTTATCTGCCCGGCTCTCGTCCTAACCTTCCCTTGTGGGCGACAACCAAGAAGCGACCCCATCCAGATCTGTAGATTCGTGTATCTCAGGGTAAGGAGGGTCTTTAACGGAGCCTCAGGGGCACCTGGCGCCACCCCTAAGTACTTACGTCACCTTACCGCCGTAAGCGGGGCTCTGCGGCGGTGGACCTTTATTTCTCTAGCTGCTCTTGGGAATACACATGACAGACAAAAACGAAATAATTTAAATGGTCGTCGCTTAGAACCTACCGACAAATCTGCCCCAATGGATGTGACTTCGGACCCCGTAGAGACAGATGGAAAACCAGTTACGAAGGCAACAGGAGGAATGAGTGGGGAACAAAGGAGAAAAGCACTCTGGCTTGCCTACCATGAGGAGGCAAAGAAGGCGGACATGGTGTTCAGAGAACCACAGCTACCCCTTTTGAGGAAACACCGGTCCAGGAAACGAAAGGGTTTGACTGAGGTTGGGTACAGTGAATCTGGTAGGACCTTAATACGACAAGAGAAAGAGAGGAAAAGGAAGGAAAGGAATACTTCTAATTATACTCCAGAGTTTGAGGCCAAGAGGAATAGACAAGGGTCTAGGCCTGTTGGGTCGGGAGGGTCGTCTTTCTCGTCAATCCCGCCAACCTACCGAGGGTACTAATGACCTTTGGGGATAGTGGAGGCTTGAGGATGGAGATTCGACCACCTTAAGGACACCGTCATGGACCAAATTTTGGACATTCCTAGTGGAGGTTTTGCTCCGCGTTTCAGGGACCCATAGTTAAGGGATGGAGTCGCAGAATTTATTTGTGCTGAGGAGGAATCGGCAAAATGGCTGAGAGAAGTGGTTCCGTCAGTTAAGCTCGAGGACGAGACACGATCAAGGCTAGTTCTGACTGATGAACTGATCAAAAGAGTGCGAAAGTGACAGTGCTCGTACCACCAACAAAAAAGGGAGGCCACTCATCCTGAGGTCAAACTCATGGTGTTGCAGAACCCAGAAATTGACATTTCGAAGTGGAATATCCTACAGTGAATTGAGCAGGGACCTGCAACCTCCTCTACCTAGGATAGGATGAGGCATCAGCCAGACATCTCAAGGCAAGAGATGGGAAGGCCTCCCTGGGGACTGGAGAGGTCACGTTTAGGTGGACCTCTAAAGACCCGGAAGAGAAGGGCGAGAGGGAGAATCAGTAGAAAGCCTTTGGGTCAGTTGGATTCTGCAAATTATCTTGTACGATAGTAAAAGCACCTCGGTGGTCCTAAACAGGTTCTTAAATGTGAGGCATACATTACCAGCCCTTGCGCTGGTGCAAGAACCGTGGCCGTACAGGAACCGTATAATGGGTCTGGCTGCAGCTGGGCGTATCTACGCAAGTGGGGAACATGAGGTACATAAGCCATGTGTGATAGTCAGAGGACTAGAATGTATGCTGATTCAAGAATTCTCAACTAGGACCCTTGCGGTGGTTAGAATTTGAGGTAAGTTGGAGCAGGGAGTTCATCGTTGCCTACATTAAATGCGCCCGCAATAGAGAATCGCCCCATGCAAAATTACGTAAGTTAGTTCGGTACTGCAGGGAGAGGAATATAGGAATCTTAGTGGGCTGTAATGCCAATGCTTATAATTAGGTGTGCGGCAGCACAGACACAAATGAGCGAGGCGATGAGCATGACTGGCAGCTTTCGGATGTGCCCTTCATGTCAGATCACCGGAGCATTAGTGCTACGATGAGGGGAGTTGTCCACTATGTGGTGTGGCTTAGTAACCCGAGATAGACAATCTGGGAAGGTTTTAAGTCCTCGGTAAGGAAACGGATGTCAGACTTACGTGGTATGTATGGTACATCAAACGAACTGGAAAATACTGAGGCCTACACATCAGGACTGCAATTTACACGTTTGAGGAAAATTGCTCTCTCTCTCTCTCTCTCTCTCTCTCGCGGATAAACACTGGGCGTGGTAAGCTTAAGTGGAACAGCGAGTTAGAGACAAGACAGAAAGAAACTAGAAGGCTCTTTAATAGAGCAATGAAGAAGAATACGGTAGACACTGGCAGGCATATAAAGACAGCCAGTGTCTATAAAAATCTTATAAAAGAGGTTAAACGTGATTCTTGGGAAAATTGGCTCTCAGAGATAAGCACACTGAGTAACACTGCTAGACTGTAAGGTATTAGCAGATGGACCGAGGGGAGTCCTTACGTTTGTCAAGAAGGCTGATGTTAGCTTTACTGACACCCCGGAGGAAACTCTGCTTATGAGGAACAGTTATCCCGATGTTAGACTGGTAGGAGACGGTGCTCAAAACCTCCGCCATACTGTGCTAAGGGCAGACTAGAATATTGCTGGGGAGTTGATCTCAAAAGGTGAGAGAGGCGATTTTGTCTTTTGAACCTTTTAAAGCGCCTGGATCAGATAATATTACTCCAGCATTACTACAAAATTGCTTGTAGGAGGTTATAGGGATAGTGACAGGATTACTCAGGGACTGTGTTGCCCTAAGTTAAACGCCCGGGCAGTGGCTCAAAATGAACGTTATCTTTATCCCAAAACAGGGGAGGAAAAGTTGCACAAAGGTAATGAACTTCAAACCTATCAGCCTTACATCTTTCTTGTTAAAGACACTGGAAAGGCAGGTGGATCTCTTTTTGAAGGAAGGACCTGTGAAGCAGTATCCGCTACATCTAGACCTACACACCCACCGAATTGGTACGTCAGTAGAGACTGCGCTGTTGTCGGTTGTGAACTTTATTGGGTTATGTATTGGGCCTTTCTTGATGTGTAAGAGGCTTTTAATATTACCTCTAGAATGGCCATCAAGAGAGCAGCTATGGATCACGGGATTTCTGATGGAATTATACATTTTATTATGAGTTCCTTGGAAAACCGTATAAGTACTGCATCATGGATGAGGTGTACGATAAATGGAATGATCTCGGAGAGCACCCCGTAGGGTGGAGTGTTACCCTCTGTACTGTGGAGCCTTGTCGTGGACGAACTACTAAGGACGCTCAGTGGAATGGGTGTCAAGGTGGTAGGATATTCGGACGACATAGCTATCCTTGTTAAGGGGTATTTGAAGAGGTCTTCAAAGACCTGCTTCAAGAGGCACTCAAGGTAACAGAAGCATCGTTGCAGAGAAAAAGCACTATGCAATCAAGGAGAGAAATCTGTGGCACTCATCTTCACTAGGCGATATAAGACTAAATCGCTGGAGATGATTGAAATTTGTAATACTAAAATAAGCTACGTTGAGAGCGCTAAATATCTGGGAGTTATTCGGGGTAGGAAGCTACTCTGGCGGGAGTAAAAAACGGTCAAAAAACCGTTTCAATATACTACCTCGAGTAAGCCACCTTACTTCGGTATGAAGTTGAGCATCCTCACAGCCCGAAAACTATCTTGACTGCAAAGGTCGAGTTAAATGTAGTTATTAATTGGAACTATTTCATTGAGAGTTTTCTATAGCATTGCAGACAATCTGATGCCTACTAAATCTTCTCGATGAATGCAACTGTCAGATATAGGCGCAGTGAATGTGTTAAATAAAAATAAATTCATTTCAGTGACAACTTACAGACCCCTAATATATTGCCCGTGGACCCCTAGGGGTTCGTAAACCACTTGGTAACCCTGTGGTACAGGTGTAGCGTGTCATCACTTTTTCGATGGCGATGTTACACTCCTTAGCTGCCAACGAACGAAGCCATGTATTTAGTTTCTTCATATTTTTCAAAATAATTTTGCCGCACTAACATTCCTTTTTTGGTAATAAAACGATATAGATCCCAAGCAAGGGCTGAAAGATTAAAATATCTAGGCTATCTACAAATATATAGAGGGCGCCGTAAGCGTGAGTTCCAGGCTAGCTGGCCTGAGCAACCGGGCGGGTCCACAGGTGGCAGATAGTGAAACGGCTTACAGATATGTAGGTTACACGTGAATAAGGATTCCGGAAGGTTACTGAATAAGCAGGCCTGGATCAAGGCAATGGTTCAAAGGTGAGGAATTATCCCTCCTCGTCAGTCAACCTGTTGGGTGTGTTAGAAATAACTGCTCTGACTGGGGAGACTGGGGTAGTTGGGAATTAGTTGGTAGTTGGGTCTACCCATCTCTCTCATGTCTTCCAATGCTTCAGTCTCTCTGTCTGTCTGTCTGTCTCTCTCTCTCTCTCTCTCTCTCTCTCTCTCTCTCTCTTATTTTCACTCAATAAAAAACTCGTGTGTGTGTGTGTGAGTGTTAGTTTATGGTTCCTGCGTGTGTGGAACGGTGTGTGTGTGTGTGTGTGTGTACGTGTACGCGTGCTTCTGTAAGGGTAATTATTCAAGGTAGTTATTTCAAGCTACAAGATGAAATCTGATAAGACATTTACTTTTTTGTAGTTGAAAAATTAGCTAATAGAAAACGTATAACAATTAAAATTAAACTATTCCATAGCTGCGAAGACACATTTTGTTGATGCCTTACTGGATTAAAAGCGAAAACACAAGGTCGAAAATAATTTAAACGCTTTGTAACTACTCGTTAAAATATATCAACTAAGGCATTAATATACACATGTCTTTTCTCCAAACATTAGAATTTAATAAACAAAAATAGCATTCCTGAATTATAATAATACTAGCTTTGTAAGCGGGTGTATTCTCCAGCTGGTGATAGACTTCATAGTAAACTTAGCGTGTGATGCTGATAATTATCCTAATTAATTACTTACCAAATGATTATTTATTTTGGAGCAGCATCAATATTTAACGCACTTCTTGCTAGAAACATCCGCTTTTTCATCACAATATCAAGAAACAAAATTGTTTTATTCTAGTAATGTATATCTTCTACAAATATTTTACTCATTTATGAAAACCACATTTTTAATTAAACATCCCTTAAACCTTATGGCTCCACCAATGTGAAAGACATACGGTTTCATAAAACAGTTGATTTTATGTAATAGTATGCTGTAGAACAGCTGTTTTAACACATATATTACGTTTTTTTTATTTATATGTATGTGTATGTGTATATGTATGTGTGTATGTGTGTGTGTGTGTGTGTGTGTGTGTGTGTGTGTGTGTGTGTGTGTGTGTGTGTGTGTGTGTGTGTGTGTGTGTGTGTGTGTATGTGTGTGTGTGTGTGTGTGTGTGTGTGTGTGTGTGTGTGTGTGTGTGTGTGTGTGTGTTTTAAGAATGACACAATAAATATTGTATAACTTGTAAAATTCTAGTTTTAATAAAAGAATTTCCTATCTTGTTCCAGTCACGTGCTGCTTTGGTACAAAGAAAAGTAAGAAGAGAAGAGGTAATTACTATTAGTTAATTTTAATTTCACCTTGAAATAAAGTAATTTAGTAGTTATAATAAAATCCTCTAATTTAATTAAATAGTTTTACAGCTTGTTCAACATTCGTATATTTTTTCGGTTTTCAATATTTACTGGATTTATGGCAAATATTGGGATCCCTATCTCATGCATATCCTTTTATACTATTCAAATATTGTAGCATCAAATTTACATTTCAGGGAGACAATACATGAAATTTAATGAAACTATAAATCCAAAATATTAAAGTTACACAACTGTATTAATAACATTTTAATTAAAACATCAGATTTAAACCATTAGCACACTCATGCCTTAAATAAGACGTCTTCCGCAAGGTTTAAACTCGCGCCTCTGGTAGCATTGCTAACATTACAGCAAACCGACACTGTGATCGTTTGTTGTATTCAGTAATGTAGAACCTTTCATTATGACAAATGTAGGGAACTGGTTATTTAAATGAGTAAAAGTGAACTTTCAAAACGTTCCCTTCAAGTTCCTTATGGTTTTCAGTAATTTTAATTTATATTATTTTAATATTCTACGCTCTACGAACATGACTTTTAAACGCAATGAAAAACAAGAATATTAGCTATGATATATTTGTTTAAAGTTCATCAACATATTAGGCCTACAAATATATATGCTATTATGATATGAATTTGAGCAAGCTTCAGCTACACCTTGCAGTGTATTATGGCACTTATATTGTAGTTATATGACACAAGATTTAATAAAACTTCTAACTTTACAGAAGTGTTCGATGAAGATATGCTCAGCTATTTGTCAAGCGCATACCCGAGGATAAAGTTCGTTCCTATCCTCGAGGTGATCCTCGAGGAAGAAGAAGGAGAAGAAGAGGCGGAAATAGTTTGTCAAAAAGCTGCAATATATTCTAGAAGTGATTCCGCACTATTTCCGGTAAAGTTTGAAGACCCTGCTTTCTACAGGACTCAGTCGTTTTGTAAGTGACTTTTATTTGTTCCTTTCATTTTGTTTAAAATGGGAATTCTATTCTTAGTTACTTGAACTAGAGCTTATATCTGTTCACGCAACAAATTTTAAACCATACTCTATATCATTTTCTCTCTCTCTCTCTCTCTCTCTCTCTCTCTACACACACACACAAACACACACACACACACACATATATATATATATATATATATATATAACGAAACTCTATACGTAAGGAAAAATAATTGAACTGTATGAGATCGTAGCAAACTGACGCTATCTATCAAAGGACATTCAGTTGTATATCTTTCGGCATAAAGGGTTATTCACGCACCTGGTATATCATAAAAAATACATAGTATGGAAAGTGGACTCGATCACTTTAGAGTAGATTTAAGTTCGACATCGGGGATCTTGCAGATTTATGTAGAAACTATCTCTAAGAATGCATAAGCTTGACACCTGCAGCTAGAGTAATTTCCAAAAGGTGCCACCCAAAGCAAATAGAAAGCGTTGAAGGAGACGTTCTGATAGGAACGAAATAAAATTAGCAGCATAAGGGAGAAAATCAAATTTCAAGAGAGGGGAAAAAGCGTATGGAAACTACCCAAAGTAAACACGAGTTAGTCAAATTCCATAACTGGGGGGGGGAGGTTAATTTTGGTATCAAATTTTAAAGTAAAACAGAAAAAAGTAAACTAGCAAAGTAAAAGTAGTACGTGATATTAGTAAGAGAAATATTACGGGAATAAAGTTTATGTACAGTAAAGAAGCATTTGCAGTGAATAGGAGAGTGATCTTTAGTAAGAGATATATTAGTAAGTGACTGCGTGATCAGGTAAAGTGAACAAAGAAACAACGCTAGAGATAAGCGTCAACAGTTGTCAGAATTAATTTTTCTTAAATTCTAAGGCAACACTTTAAAGTAAAAAAATATCAAGTGTTTTGTCAACTTTTCATTAATTTCTTTAAGAAAATATAGGTAATTCAAATATTGTGTAAACTTATCAAACCAAATGCAGTACGGTTTCATCGTATAGGCCTACGTATCTTTAGAAAAGATAGGTAATTCAAATATAAACTTTATCAAACCTAATGCATAACCTATACACGCCTTAAGATAATAAAGGATAAATTTTAAAAGATTTTATTAGTAAAAAGAATAAATATAAGAGTTTTGATGCATATCCACAAATTATAGCCTAATAGGTTTTATTATGTATAACTACCTGTAAATGTTACAACTTTTAACTCAAAATTAAAATAAATCGGTCATATTAAAAAGCAATTAGCTATGTATTAATTTAATGTCCTTAAAAACAAATATCCTGTATTACATCTTAGACAAACTTAAATATTCATGTTAACTTCATATAGGGTAAATGCACACCAGTTTATTTTTACCTACCAAACTAAATATCCATTTATGTATCTAGTTATCATCTATGTTTATGAATACCTATATAATCTTAACTCTTTATTTTTGATACTATTATAAATGCCTATAATTATGATGTTTTTTTCAGAAGCGACTTTTCGGCTTCGTGGTTTGGAACGGCATCTGGTGGAGGTAAGCAAAATGTTTACTACCACTGTGTGTTGTGTGTGTGTGTGTGTATGTGTGTGTGTGTATATATATATAGATATTTCATTACTCTTTACAACATTCTTCTGTAACAGTCACCATATGCTCTTTGAACTTAGTAATAAACACTTAAACGTTAACAGTTACTTCTTGTTAAAACGAAAAGAGGTGCCATAATTTCATCTTGCGATCAACAAGCTTTTGTGTGTGTAAGATTTTGGTTTAAGATAGCAGTCTTACACTTTATAATGTTAGCGAGAAGAGAGTTGCAAAGTGTATCCAAGTGAAGGTCCTATTTCTTAGAACATTTTAGGATAACAGTTACTTGTTACCTAAATCGCAATGACTTTACATTGTGCTGTTTTACATTGTTTTTAAATAGTCTAGACGAATATTTAAAAAAAAAACATTACATAAATATTTATTAAAATGCTGTTGATCCGCATTTAAATTTATTTTTAATATTTATTTTCTATTCACAGATCGCTGAAATGAATGTCTGCCCGCATACATGTTCTTTGTTTCGACCAATCTTCGAAATTTTCCCTTTCGACACAACCTAGTCTAAATCTCTTGAAGAAAAGGGTCATTTCAGGTGAGCAACGAACAAAATTACTTATTAAATAAAGCAATTCATTAATATGTATGTTTGCCAATTCCAAATTACTTGTATTTAAAATTCTAAATCAATATACATTATTTTGTAAATTATTTTTTTACAAATATTTCAACATGTTTAATATTTAACATTTTAAGTAAAATGTTAGTTATAAGCAGTGATGGACGACGAAAGTTAATTATATGCGTTGTATTTCGTGAATGAATTGCGGTGATGTTTAAATTTATACGGTGTAATTTTCGCAACATCAAATTTTCGCAGTACACGTTTTTTATTTAAGTCCGATGTTTCAGAAAACCACGAAGCATTGCCCAGTACTGTCAAATTATGAGGATTTCCTCAAGAAAGTGTTTATTCTTGCAGATTAGAGATCGTGTTAGTTTTCACTGAAGGTACAGACACAGGCAAAACTAATTTCAGTAATTTCAATCGTTTATTAAATGTTTATAGAAAATTATTTAGAGCAATAAAATGTAATAAAATCGGCAGCATTCTAGTTGAGCCTTGATCCGAATAAAGAGAGAGGTTTTCTTGATTAAGCATTTCACTTTATCAAAACATTTATACATTGAAAAATGTTCGGTTAGGATTTGTTGCCTAGTATCCTACGGGAGTAAAGCTAGCTTTAGCCTCGCACGTTATTACGTCACAAACGTCTTTCTGATAAACCTGGACTTTTTAGTCACAAGAATTGTCAATGTTTAGTTTGCCTTGCATTTATATTATCTACTGGACAACAAATCAATATTCTCAAAGTATATGAAATTCATTTTGTGAAAATTGTTAAAAATGGAAGTTTTTAATATATCACATTGACTTGAGGCTTTTAGGGGCAAATGCTCCTATGCGTACTGATATAAATTTTAAACTTTTGTACAATTTTTTTTTTAATACAAATTAAATTTGACATAATTCAAGTTTTTCAAACCAAAATTTCCTTATAAACCATTTTTTTTGTGAATACGTTTTGTTAAAATATTTGTTTGTTTACAAATCATACTCAGTTGTTTTTCATTGCAATGTTTGTCTTAGGGAGATTTTTGATAATTTTAATTTTCTAAAATCCTTATAAATGTTGTAAATTGAGAAAAACATTTATTTTCCTCCGCTCCCTTCTGTCGATGCCACCTTCCAGCTCTTTACTACTTTCCAAGCTCCCACAAACTCTCCCACAAAATTCGGATTACGAAATTGTATATTAAGATGTTTACACACGTGCATCATTGTTCGACGACAATTTCTACACCTTGTAGCTCGCGGCGCGGAGTTAAAATACAAAAATATGTAACTTATTTTGTATTTGATACTATTGTCTACAATTGTTCGAGACACTTTTTACTATAAAGGTTTTAAGGCGAATTTCGACTCTACTTAGCTTTCTTATTTGAATATGTTGGTTTGAAAACTATAGAAAATGTATTATAATACCGTCGTTTCTGAGGCACAACTCATAAACCTCTAACAACCATACGGATTTAGAGGAACTTCTATAGATAAGTGGTAAAATTGGAAATAATATATATATATATATATATATATATATATTTATTAAATAAAAAATATATGAATATATTATAATAATATATGCAATAAAAGTATTCTTGTTTTTGAAATATCTTTAATTTATTAAATATACTACAAGAAACATATCACCATATTTAATATATATATATATATATATATATATATATCGCAATATGTATTCTTGTGTATTAATAAAGAACTAAGTCAAAATACAAATAGAAGAATTATAATTGAATTTACAATTTAATTTATAATTTAATTATAATTCTTCTATTTGTATTTTGAATTAGTTCTTTATATATATACTTGTAGCAAAAAAAAAAAAAAAAAAAAAAAAAAATATATATATATATATATATATATATATATAAAGTTGACAACATTGTTTGTTAGATCTAGCTAAGACTTGTATGCTCGTTTTTCTTTATTAACATATTATAATATTTCAAGTTTCAATTCAAAAGGTAAATTTTAACTAATAAAAGAAACATTTGCTAGTGAGACAGATGAGCTTGCATGTTTTTCACAAGCATGCCTGTTTCAAGTTGTATTTTATTAAAGGTACAACGCAAGTCATTAGTAACAAGTTTGTTCCTTTATTTTGTTTTTATTTCAACAAGCGCTGAAAATGTTTTTGTACAAGTAGGTGCTTGAAAAAGGCAAGAATAATTGAAGAGCTACCTGTGATACACTTTTAAGTGTTTTATCCAAAATGAAGGTTTGTTCATTGTAGCGCTGTTGACACAATGAACAGCGAACATTTGTTTCGTGACACTTTCGTACAACTATTCTTTTCAAGTTGTCATGTTGATTTAATTTCAAATTTACAAAATTGGTACAGCCTTTTCGGTACTTATATTTCTTTTATAAATGAATACATTTCTTTAAATTTCTGAATATCATGTTCAATAACATTCAAGTAAATAAATCTGTCGTTTAAATTTAATCTTAAATTTTATATCTTGATAAATTGTGTACTTAAATTTTAACAAAATGAGAATTTACCTTACTATTTTCCAACTGGTCTCTCGCCCCCTGACTTTGCTTCACGACTCCCCACCCCTAGTTCTGGAACCTATGATTTATAGGAACCACTATAGATAAGCGAAAAAATTGGAAATAAATATATATATATATATATATATAAATATATATATATATATATATATATATATATATAATAAATATATATATATATATATATATATATATATATAATAATAAATATATATATATATATATATATATATATATATATATATATATATATATATTTATAAACTTGTAGCAGATATCAGAGCCTAATCGCGAAATATCATATATTAATTTTTGGCTATACAGAGATAATTAACAGATAATCCTTTAGAGCAGTGGTTCCCAACAAAATTTTTTCAAGGACCCCCTCATCACTTGTTTCATTGACAAGGACTCTTAAACAATTTGAGGTATTCTCAAACCATGTCAGAACTGGGCCGTATGTCATAATTTCCACATAGCTGCCCCACCCCCGACCTTTCGCGAAAGATCAGTATCGTGTTCTCAAAAAAAGATTTTAATTTTGCGTTTTTTATTTTGCCGTTTAACCTACACGGATCATTATTTTGTTTTACTTTTCAGGAGAAAGAACTTATGATAATATAGTAGGGATGGAACGATTCCTAAGCTTTTCGATTCCGCTACCAATATGATTCTATATTTTCTTTTCGATTTTAGATTCTTAGTTCGATTCTCGATTTTTTTAGGTTATATAGGGCTACATGATATTCTTCAATTAATAATTAGTTAACATCTTGATCATATGATGAAGCCTATTAAAAGTTTTAATATAATAGGCTACACGAAACTTTCATGTTATGTTTTATGAATAGAAATTTCCGAAACAATGACAAACATATCGGATAAAAGTGACAAATAAATACATTAGAGGCTTCCGTTACACTTTGTTGCTGCGTCTAAATAATAATAATATTTTCGTTATCTCAAATTCACCATTTGCTTTAATCGTTTAATTCATTCAAAGCAACTAATCCATAAATAAAACAAGTTGATTGATTATTCTCCAATAAATTACGCCGTAAACAAATTTTAACAGTGGAAAAAAATAAGAATCGGAATCGGCACTTTAATCAATACAGAATCGACTATCGACCATTACTCAATACCTTTACAATTGACGGTTCCTGGAATCGAGATTCGGAATAGGCGCATAGCTATAATACAGTGTTGTTCGGTCTGGGCAATGATGTAGCTATAGAAAATTCATTATATGTAAAAATTATTTTTTGTAATAAGAGTATGAAGTAGTAATGTGATCGTAAAATTTATCAAAGTGTGATGCATTTATTTCCATACAATTTAGATTATAATAAACGACACGAAGTTATAATAAATTTATTTATTCTGATTTAGCTGCCACCAGAGTCATCGAAATTCTTCTTGCTCTCACGCCGGCCTAGGATCGGCACCTTTTCGGCCTTATCATCAAAATTTATGGGATGTAACCAACCCGCGTCCGTGCACCGCACACGTACATCCTGGGGAACGGAACTACGCCGTTTGCAAAATGGGTTTGAGGCAAACAAAAGTGGAAGATTTTATCTTAACAAGTACAACAGAACGACTTTACTGAAGTTTCAACAGAATTCAAAAACTAACCTTCCATTAATTTTTCAATGTAAAACATTGATATAAAGATTTCCTCCCGGGGTGTGCGACAGAAGGACGGACGAAGCAGCAGTGAAACAAAATTTTAGTGAACAAAATTAAAGAAGAGTATAAAAGGGCCGACCGGGCAGAATGTTCTAGTAAACAATCAAACCAAAACTCAAAACTACAGCCAAATTTCAGTCAAGGTAAATGAAGCAGGGCTTTAAAATACAGAAAGAATCTGGAATGGAACACGTCCACATTATTGTAACACGAAATATAACTTTATCATTTTGTATTATGCTGCGTTGACTTTTTTTTATCTAATTACATTATTTTAAGTATATATACTTATATACCCATACAATAATGGTAGTTTTTAGCTTGTTATGAGAAGTCATCCCAGACAGTCGTATCGATCTCACTCCACTTTTAATTTAAACTGTAGAAGAATGATTAGAGGTAAGTGTGTTTGTAGTGGTTTCGTGGTAGCTTAATATGTGACTCTGTGAGATTTCCAACCCTTTTAAGAATTTACTCTCTGAAAGTGGTCTTTTTACCAACGAATGGTTTTGTCTTTCTAAGTATTTCACTTAGAAATATAATATATTCTATAATATATATTATATTACTTCAGTAATGTATTAGAAGTGTAATAATATAGAATATATATTATAGTCTAATAATATATATTACTTCTATATATTAGAAGTAATAATATATATATTACTTCACTATATTATATATTTTACTGTCTTCTTTAAGTCAGTAAAAAAAGACAGTGAAATTTGTATTTCAAATGTAGAAGCAACTCAGTGACTAACTTTTAAATTGGTAAAATTAAATTTTGATTTTTTAAGTTGTTGCACACAACTAAAATATGTAAAAATATAAATAAAACCTAGAACGGGGAAATCTTAGAAAACGCATGAACTAAAAATTGTAAGGAAGTAAAATATTGTGGTACGAAATGCGTCAGTTTAGGGGGGGGGGTCACTGAGCCAGGAAGCAATGACGTTACATTGTATGATCGGTCACCCCTTATCTTAAGAATTTTTTGATTGGAGGAAGTCGCATCACCAGAGGAGGGGTAGCCAGCGAGGGATGCCGAAGACAACAGAGGTGGTAGATTTTAGCCTGTTATGAGAGGTCACCCCGGACAGTCGTTTCGATATCACTCCGCTTTTTAAATTAAACTGTAGAAGAATGATTATAGCTAAGTTCGTTTGTAGTGGTAGCCTGGTAGCCTAATATGTGACTCTATGAGATTCCCAACCCTTTTAGGAATTTAGTGGTCTTTTTAACAATGAATGGTTTTGCGCTTTCTAAGTATTCCACTCAAGTCAGTGAAAAAAAAGTGAAATTTGTATTTCAAATGTAGAAGCAGAACAGCGACAAACTTTCAAATTAGCAAGAAAAACTTTAATGTTTTAAATTGTTGGGTTGACGATTATTTACAGAAATCAAAAAACTAAACTTTAAGGCTGAATTCATAAAGTCAGGAATTAATAGACATAAAAGAAACGAAGCATAAAGACAGTGAAATTATTAACTTTTACTAAATAAGAACTTTTGAATTTTACAAATTGAATTTACGGTAATGCGTAAAACAGTAAACCCAAGAATGGAGGCAGAAGAACTAACACAAAACAATACAGAGTAAAGGACGTCTACGTAAGTAGTAAGGGAGTTGCTTAGCTTAACGGGACCAATTTCCAAAATTTAGCTCGAAGAGCATTTCAGGGGTACCTATCCGTCCTAGCGGCGTTTCTATTGGTCGTTCACGATCGCCCTCCTTATTTCTCCCACCGATTCATTCACTTATACGTTTTCCCATTGGCCACCCCGCCCGTTTTCTCATATGTTTTCCTTCCTTGGCGGGTTGTGCGGGGAGCCCCTCGGCCCCCCCGTCCGAAGAGCATTTCAGGGGTACCCAGTTCTCTTTTCCCATTGGTCCCCCTTCTCGTTTTCCTTCCTTGGCGGGATGTGCGGGGAGCTCCAGCTCTCCCCCCTCTCAGTTCTCTGGTTCAGAAAAGTCTATCGCGTTGTGTAATACGTAAATTGCGTCATCACCTTGGGTAAACAACCGCCATCGATACGCGGAACTCATTCAAAATAATTGTGCTGGGTGTGATTGTAAATAAAATATTTATTGCTTTGTGTAATAGATAAATTGCATCAGGACCTTGGACTTTAGTATTGTTTGCGCAACGCCGCTAATATGTTATCTGCAGCAGAACGTGTGTTTGCATTATCGTCACATCCAAACCTTTGTGCATGCGGAAAAACCATGGCTCATTATTACATAAGCAAGGCCAACGCCTATGTAGAGAATTATGGTTTGGAAGACTATGATATGGCTAGTAAGCACTATAAAAGCTGTGCATGGTCCTGTCAGTCGTTTACAGGAGACGGCCCAGACATTTGTGTTTGTGCGTTATTTGAGGAAGCTTTGAGAAAAGCTCTAGACGTTTTGGAAGGCAGCTTTGAAAGCGTGTTACAAGAATCATTCTGAAAATCTTGAACATATATATGACAGATTGCCAGACAAAGATATTTTAGAATATTTGCCTTGTGATAAACATAAAATACGAGTTATAAAAAAAAAAATATTGCACATTTTGTAATCCTATAATGTGTGAAAAATTCTAACACATTGTATGTATTTTATTAAGTTTAAAAAAGAAATTTTTAATAAATATAACAAAATTGTGTAAATATTTATAATAGATTGTATTGCGTGAAAAATTCTAACAGATTGTCTGGTAAACACATTGTGTGTATTTTATTAAGTTTAAGTAAAGAAATTTTTAATAAATATATCAAATTTGTGTAAATATTTATAATATTGTGTACAGAATTTATTACACTTAAAAATGACATCTTCTTTTATTGATACTGATGAAAATGCGTGTATTGATGGTTTTGTAAAAAAACATTACTGCGGTTTGGAGGGTTTTATTGAAAATAGTAATAAAAACGAAAAAATATGTTGTAAAGATGTAAATGACTGTATGAGAAAACAAATGTACAAAATTTTAAATCTAAGTTGTATTGGCCAACATTATGTAGAGTGTAAGTTGTCCATTTTTGATATAGAGAAGAAAATGCGAGATACGTTCGCAAATTGGCCAAAACCATATCCAAATATCGACGACATGGTACAATCTGGTTTTTATTATAATTCAATTGGAGATCATGCTGTTTGTATTTGTTGTAATATACAAATTCATAGTTGGCAGGAAAAAGACGTTCCAGCTATTGAACATCGTATTTATTCACCAAAATGTAAATTAGTTAATAAGTAAACAGGAAAAGATGTAAATTAGTTTGTATAAAATAAATGTTTCAATTTATGTGTTAAATAATTTATTTATTCACCTTTACATTGTCTATAATAATTTCTGTTGCTGATTTTGGACGTAAACACACATGTCACAGCAACTCCTATTGTCCTAACATTGAAAACAGGTAATTGTCCATCTGATTTTGGACGATGACCTCACCTTAATAATTTTCTGTATTGTTCGGCGCTGAGTATTGTGGATAGTTCATTAGCATGAAATCATCACTCAATAAACTCTCTTTGGAATACACTCTTAAAAATTCGTATACTTCATTATCGGGTATATTTATAGTCATAATATCTTTTAATAATGAATAATTGTATCCATCAGTATTGCGTTTGATTAACACCTCCTTATAAGATTCGTGCAGACACTTAATAATCGTAGTGGGTAATTCAAGGCTATCCAAATAATACACAATTGAAATAACGATTTATTCATTTTAGGCTAGTCAGAACAACAATGACAACGCCAGCTGTAACAGTGAGGAGGGGCATTGCGAGAGAGATTCATAAACAGGCTCGTAGGAATTTTCCCACTCGTCATGTTGAGGTGAAAGGATTGTATGATCTTTACCAAGCCGACCTTGTGGAAATGCTGTCATTCGCTAGAGCGAATAAAGGTTATAAATATATTTTGGTTTTAATAAATTGTTTTAGTAAATATGCGTTGGCGGTGCCGATGAAATCTAAAAATGCTGTTGAAATGGAAAAGTCATTACAACCGATTTTAGATACATATTCTATGCGTCACTTACAAACCGATAAGGGAACCGAATTTTTTAATTCGAAAATTAAATCCTTACTAAGTAAATACAATATAAATCATTATTCTACGCATTCCGATAAGAAAGCGTCTATAGTTGAAAGATTAAATAGAACATTGAAAGCGAAAATGTGGAGAGCGTTTAGCGAGCAAGGAAATTATAAATGGCTAAACATTTTGGGCGATATAGTTGAAAATTATAATAATACCGTGCACAGAACAATTGGAATGCTACCCGCCGATGTCAATGAAAATAACGAGCATTTAGTACTCAGGCGTATAGTTGAAAATAGACAAAAGAAACATCAATCTATACGCAACCGATTTAATGTGGGTGATGCAGTTAGAATCAGCAGGTTGAAAAAGACTTTCAATAAAGGTTATTGGCCGTCTTGGAGCCACGAAATATATAAAATTTGGAAAGTTGAACCAACTATTCCAGTGACCTATAAACTAAAGGACGAATCTGGAAATGAGATAAAAGGCGGTTTCTATCAAGAGGAATTGAGTAAAACAAAATTTAGTGACGTATTTCTCATTGAAAAAGTGGTGCGTCGTAAAGGTAATAAATTACTCGTTCGCTGGCTAGGTTATGACAAGACAAAAGACACTTAGATAAACGAAAAGGATCTATTAATGTGATGAAGGTGGTGAAACAAAGTCAAACGTTACGTGTCATGAATTTCGACACATATTTCGAAAATGATTGCGCTAATAAGTGTGATGGGCGTAATGGCCCGCTTTTACCGAATTCCATCAGATGTCTTATTGTGGGACCGTCAAATTGTGGTAAAACTAATCTCATGTTCAATTTAATATTCCATCCAAGAGCATTATTTTTTGAGAATATCTATATTTTTTCCAAATCGATTAATCAAACAAAATATCAGTTTCTAAGTCGCATATTTTCGAAAATACCAAATGTCGGTTATTTTATTTTCACCGAAAACGACGATGTGCCCCATCCCAATGAAATCAGCCCAAACTCAATTATGATATTTGATGACGTAATGTGCGAACGCCAAAATAATATTCGAAATTTCTTCGCAATGGGTCGCCATAACGATGTAGATACATTCTACTTGTGCCAAACATATAGCAGAATACCAAAGCAACTGATACGAGATAACGCTAATTTAGTGATATTATTTCGACAAGACGAAAGAAATATACGTCATGCATACAATGATCACGCCAACGCAGACATGAAATTTGAGGCTTTCAAAGAAATGTGTTCATTGGCCTGGTCTAAAAACGAAAATTCATTTCTACTGTTAGACAAAGGGCGAAAATTAAATAACGGACGATATCGAATAATGTTTGACGAATTCATTCAGTTGTAAAGATGTCTCTGACCGAACCACTTTCCTAAAAATTATTTTAGAAATAAAAGAATTGAGAAAAAGAATTAAAGAAAAACATAGCGCCCTAAAACGAGGCATTACGGACATGGAAGGGCATATTGAGAAAAATATTATGGAGCCGCTGATTAAACCGATAAAAGAGTATGCCGAAAAATTTAGCTATAAGCCGACGCATGAGTTGAATGAGAAAACACTTTTGGCCACTAAAACAAAAAGATCTGAAAGCGAAAAGAAAAAAATACGATACCGAAGAAGAACATTACTACGGAAATGCGTCGAAAAGACGGCCGTCCAGACCGGAATCGCCGATGAGTGATGAGGCCGCCAATACCGAAAATGTGGCGGACAGTGAGATTCCTGTGAAGCGAAAACCTTTAGAACCCGAACAGCCAATGGAGGACGTAAAAAGCGAAATCTCTACAGACAGCGACATAGAAACAGAAATGGAGGATTATGAAGAAGAAATGCCAACGAGTATTGCTTTAAAACCTGAAACTGTATACCAATCGAGCCCGTCTATTAGTGGTTTATTGAATACGCCTAAAGGTGTGCGTGATGCTGTAGAATTTATACGAAAAACATTTACAGGTAAATTATCAATCGAATATTTTTTAAATTTCATAAAAAGGCCCAGACAAGCGGATAATGTTTTCGGTGTGCGTATAGAAAACGATAAATGGATGATTGGCGATAAGGAATTGGAAATTAACGGAGACGACCTAATAATCGACGATATAAGATATGCAGGCACACGAGGCATATACGAATTGTTATTTAAGCGAATTCCCGACGATTATATTTACACAGAGGAAGATCTTGCAAAATATCGACATATTTTACTTATCACAAATGCACACAGGGTCAACAATTCTGCTATAGGAAAATTAAAATCAAATAGAAGTCATAAGTATACGAAAATAATTTCAAAACTGTTTCCGGCGCGTAAACCTAAATCTAATATAGATTGGGAAGCCGGTGGAAGCGGTTTGATATTGAAAGAATATGAACAGCAAAAACCGTCATATATTTACTGGAACGATCCCAACGAATTATGCGAGCGATTAAGATTATTAATGGCTTCACAGTTGGCAGGCAATCAAGGCCATAATAACGAGATAATATCTATAATTGAGGAGTTAAAAGAATCCGGAATTATTGCATAATTTTGCACAATCATTTCGCTATTAGCTGTTCACCAGTAAACATCATCTTATGAGTGTTGATAAATTTGGGCGTCATTTGCATAACGCGTCTTTTCGACAAAACAGAATTCCTGGGCCTCCTGGCGTCGGTTTTAAAATAACCAAAAGCGGTGATTTTGATATGCAAAATAAAAGACTTTCGAATTTACACGAACCGAAAGAAGACAAAGACGCTATCAATTTAAAAATATTTAATGAAAAATGTGCAGATTTGGAAAACAATATTAATACACGTACAAATCAGATTCGCAGTGAATTGAATAAATTACGAAAGCAATTAAAAGAAAAAATTTTGAATAAAGAATCGGAACCGAGGGCGGCGAGTGAAACTGATAGTGTCGGATTTTCAGATGCCCATTTGATACCAGAACCGAAAGAAACAATATTCATATCGCCTCCGTCGCCAATAAGAGGCGGAAGACGAAGAAGAGGACATAATGTCTAAAAAACAGCTTAGTGCGTACAGTCATTGACAAGTTTACCGGGAAAGGTTATAAATCGGGCTATAGATTTATTTCCAGTTGAATTACATATTCCGGGCTATCAGTATTGCGGACCAGGAACAAGATTACAAGAAAGATTAAGGAGGGGTGACGCCGGTATAAATAAATTAGATCGAGCGTGCAGAGACCACGACGTTGTCTATTCACAATATTCAGATTCGAGTCATCGAGCCGTCGCCGATCAGCAATTAGCCAATAGAGCTTGGGAACGCGTAACGTCAGGTGACGCAAGTTTGGGCGAAAGGGCAGCCGCTTATGCAGTTACCAACATAATGAATGCGAAAAGTAAATTCGGAGGTGGCAGGACCAGAAGGAATGCTGCTAAAAAAAAATCAACGTCATCGAAAAATAAAATTAAAACTAAAGTGCTAAAACGAATGAAAAAAAGATGCTGCGCAAACAGAAAAAAAGCCGGCAAAGGCTATGACCTGAAACCGTATAGAGGTGGTGGAAAATCTAAAAAAAAAAATAAATAATAATAAAATAAAATTACCAAAAAGAGCGGTAACAAATATCGATTTATTTAAATATGTAAACAAATTAAAAATTCCGAATTTCAGAGGCATCTTTATGAGCGATAATATGCCCAAAAAAATGTTGACGACTGAAAATGGTATTATAAATTTGGACAACACACAAGGACCGGGAACGCATTGGGTGGCCTATCGAAAATTTAAAAATAAAATCTACTATTTCGATAGTTTTGACAATCTGCCTCCATCTCCGGAAATAATTCGATATTTCAAAACAGCGTCGGACAATGCAAACATTTTCTACAATTATACCAATAAACAAAAACTGACTAGTTACAACTGCGGTCATTTGTGTTTACAGTTTTTAACGAACAACATATAACCGGCGAAAATGCTCTGTTTAAATGGTAAAGGGTCAAACATCTCTTGCGATATATATCCGCCCATAGATTTGCGCAGCGAAAAATGGGAAATTGGATTAATTGATTTTATGACTTACAACACCATACCGAACATTGAGAAAGACGTAAATGATAAATTTCATTTTGATAATAATAAAGTTATAGAATTGCCCGAAGGATCATACGAAATTGATAATATAGTTTCGTTTTTAAAGGAAGCTATTCATGAAAATTTTGGAGAGAAAAACATTGTGTTTGATCTTAAAGGAAATAACAATACGTTAAAAACGAAAATCTTCTGTTCGAAAGCAATTAGATTCGACAAAGAGCACAGCATTGGATCGCTATTGGGGTTCGAGGCGAAGGAGTTAAAACCAAATATTTGGCATACTTCCAAAAATACGGTAAATATTAACAGAGTAGACGTTATTCGAATTGTTTGCAACATTGCTAGAGGTTCATATAGAAACGGTGTTGAAGGTCATATTATTCACGAATTTTATCCGGCCGTCGAACCCGGTTATAAAATTATTGAAAAACCTACTACAGTAATCTATCTGCCGTTAAACATAACAGGACTACTTCATAATATTGCAGTGCGTCTCGAAGATCAGGACGGACAACTGATAAACTTGCGGGAAGAATATATAACGCTCAGACTTCATTTGCGGCGAAGTGTTAGTTAATAATGGTTCTAATTTTGAATAGTAGTAATACAACAGATTTTACAGCGGCAGTCAGTAGACGTCAGCCAATAGATCACCATAAGCTGCTAACAAAAAGGAACAAAGAATTTTTGGAATCTTTAGGTTATACTGTTAATAAAGAACATGTTACGAGTAGATGAAAAGGTCATTTTTGACGAAACTATTGTAGATTTGGAATATCATACGCATCTTCCGTACGCACAAACTACATTTGGTGAAAATGATGAAATTCGGATTCCAGCGCACCAACAAAATGTTTACACGTTGCCATCTAAGAGTTACATATATATAGAAGGAGAATATAAAGAAGTGAACCCGGCCAACAATCACGAGGAACAAAGCGTTAAAATAATTAGCAATGGGATGGCATTTCTTTTTGACGAAATCAGATATGAAATTTGTGGCACAGAAATAGACAGGGTGAAAAACGTTGGTATTACGACAACAAGTAAAAATCTATTAACCAGCACTGAAGATGAAAAAAATATTTTATTGAACGGAGGATGGAATATAAAAATGATTCCTTTCGAACACGATAATAAATTTTCGTTTTGTATTCCTCTGAAAATGTTACTCGGATTCGCAGACGACTACGCCCACATTTTATTAAACGTGAGACAGGAATTATTATTACTCAGAAGTTCGACCAATATAAATGCAATTATAACGGAAAATAATAACAATAATGTCGAATTGAAAATTACAAAAATATTTTGGAAAATTCCGTACGTGCGAGTGGCCGATGATTATAATTTATCGCTATTAAGAATAATCGATAAGGACCAACCAATTTCATTAGGATTTCGACGTTGGACACTCATCGATAATCCTGCTTTGCCGACTTCAAAAAATTCAACCTGGACAGTAAAAACAGCGTCCAATAGCGAAAAACCTCGTTACGTCATCATCGCTTTTCAAACGGACAGAAGGAATGCCGGTCATTTTGATTTTTGCAACATTGTCAACATTAAACTATATTTAAATTCGCAATATTATCCATACGATAATTTTAACGGTAATAAGGCAATCATCTACGATTTTTTCACAAGATTTCAGTCGTCATACTACCATGGCAGCAATAATAGACCGGCCATAGATTTTAAAACATTCATTGCAAAAACACCAATATTTGTTATAGACTGTTCAAGACAAAATGAATCATTAAAAACTGGCACCATAGATGTGCGAATTGAAATCGAAGCAAATACAAACCTGCCTGAAAAGACTGCTGCATATTGTCTCGTCATCCAAGACGCTCTCGTCGAATATACACCACTCTCTGGTCTTGTGCGTAAAATATTTTAATTGTATTTCTTTTTTTAACTGAGAAAAATAAAAAGTTGTAAACAAAAATAGTGTATTTTATTTATAAGACCCACTTTCTGTTACCAAAATTTATAGGATATAGACAATGGATAATTCATAAAATGCTATTTTGTTTTATCTTTATTAATCTACAAACATTAACATAACATAATTTTGTGTTTAGTTTTCAGTCACAAAATTACGAAGTAGAGTTTGTTCGAAAGTAAAAGTGTCCATAGAAAGACCAAAGATACATTTAATGATTCAAAATTTTACCTACTTTTTTAACGAAATATTATTTAAAAAATATGTGTTAATTATAAACAAATTGATTAATTTTTTTAAATGATCAAGTTTAAGATGCATTTATTTTTATATATTATAAATTTCATGAATAAAGGAAATCAAAAGATCTAAATTTTGTCGCCTCAGACTAATATGTGCATGCAAATAATTGAGTTACGCAAAACAGCTGCTCTCAAAACTTCCTGTCGAGGGCAAAGTTCAAGCCCGAATATTCATTTCATTTTAACAGCAGTGCTATATATTCATTGTACAGAGTAAGTCACGTCATGTGTTGAACATTTCAAACACTTTAGCACTTTATAAAAGTTATCAATTCAATTAAATTAAATTAGAAATTCTCTGACTCTATATTCAGTTTAACAGTGTTTAAAAATAATTGTATTAGTAATTATAAAACATCATTTTAATTGCTTATACCTGCTAAAAAATTAAAACCTTTTTATCTTTCTCTTTTGCTAAGAGACTGTGAGAATAAAATTATCTGTAGTGGTGGAGTTGAGCTTATAGTAAATTTATTTACAAACAAACAAAATTATAATTATAGAGCGATTAGAGAGTATATTATTCAAATACAGGACATTTTCCCTTAATTTTCATAGTAGACGTAACATATCAAATTTGTTCAAACACTAGTGGTTTCCCTCACAGTATTGGGGAGAAATATTTTGTAATGTTCAAGTATTAAACTTTGAACTTTAAAAATCTAATTTATAAATTAAAGCTGATACATAAACCTTGAATATCAGCCATTTTTTAACTCTCGTTAGAATTTTTCTAAGTAAAATTATTGTTTAGGATCGTAGAAGTTACCAAATACCTTACGTTATTTTCATTTCTAGAAACATGTAGAAAAATTTCCTTGCGCAGTTATTTTTATTGACGGTTAATGCTCACGAAGTATTTATTACTGCTTGGTCTTTTCCTATTACAGAAGAAGGCGGTTATTTGAAATAATGTACACAAGAAAAATTACAAAAATATTTATTCTCACAGAGTACAATTACAAAACTTCTTTACTCCTTCAGCTTACAACAATTGCAAAACCAATTTTTTTAATTTATTTAAAACAGAGACATTATTTGCGACGGTGTTTAAACATGTTATTCCAAAGACGTCTAAATTATTTTCAATCGTTTGTTGTATATTTTTCGTAAATTCGTTATATTGCACAATAATATTGTTTTTAAAAAAATATAACAATCCGTTTGTATAACTAAATACAGACTCCATATGGGTCAGTAAAAATGGAAAGTTGTTTGAAATGTAGCCGTATTTCTTGACATGAAATACTTTTTCATCTAGTTCCAAAAAGTAAATGTCATTGAAAAAGATATAAGTTATGCCCCTATACGAATTCACAACTCCGTGTATTTTCATCTGGCTTCCACCACCCAAAAAGGAAATATGTTTCGGGTAATCTATAACTAATTTTAGAGATGGATATTCTATCATAAATATCTGCTCTTCTGCGAAGAATACAATTTCACCAGATGGTCTATGATAAATAAAATCTATTTTTGTAAAATTCGGTGATAAAAACGGCAACCATTCTACAATTTTTTGAACTTTGTCAACATATTTATTACCCAAGATTACTGACCAAATCCATTTTTCGTGAAATATATACAATTCTTTATTAACAACTAAAAACGTTTTTAGATTTTTCAAATTGCACAAATTCGGCGTAACAACGTCTTCCACTTTCGCTGGAGCTCGCTCTACAGAGAATTGGGGGGCCGAGGGGCTCCCCGCACAACCCGCCAAGGAAGGAAAACGAGAAGGGGGACCAATTGGAAAAGAGAACTGGGTACCCCTGAAATGCTCTTCGGACGGGGGGGCCGAGGGGCTCCCCGCACAACCCGCCAAGGAAGGAAAACATATGAGAAAACGGGCGGGGTGGCCAATGGGAAAACGTATAAGTGAATGAATCGGTGGGAGAAATAAGGGGGGCGATCGTGAACGACCAATAGAAACGCCGATAAGACGGATAGGTACCCCTGAAATTCTCATCGAGCTAAATTTTTGAGATTGGTCCCGTTAAGCCCAGCAACTCCCTTACTACTTACGTATCACAAAGTAGGTCGGCCAAAATAACAGGGAATGTTTATACCAAACCAGATATATTCCTACTATGATTTACAAGGACCCTGGAACCTCTTGGAGTTACAAAAGTTTAGAACTCTCTTCTTTCTTTGAAATAGGTAAGTAAAAAATTTAATTTTTAGATTATGATTTCGGGCGATTAGATTAGTTATATTATACTAACTACATATATAAATAAACATACATAGTAAAAATAAATATATGTGTGTGTGTGTGTGTGTGTGTGTGTGTGTATGTGTGTGTGTGTATGTGTGTGTGTGTTTGAGTGTATAAATGTATCTTACAGGCGTCTAACCCGCTGAACAGAAGTTAATATAATTTGGAGGGTTTGTTTAAAATATTTTGAAGATGTGTGAAGAAGATGATGAAATTTAAAGGTTTATTTAACATAATGCCAGGATGGGTCATTTGAAATATGGTGAAAATCCATCCACAGGGCTCCGCCCCAGAGGCTTAGGATGGTTTAAAAACCGATGTATGTATGTGTGTGTGTGTGTGTGTGTGTGTGTGTGTGTGTGTGTTTGTGTATGTATATGTGTATGTATGTATGTATGTTATAGGCGCCTAACTCGCTGATCAGAAGTTAATATATTTTGGAGGGGTTGTTTAAAATATTTCCAAGCGTTGGTTTGTGTAACGTTTGTTGTAGATCAATTTACAGGGCTCCGTACCATAGGCTTAGGATGGTTTAAAAACCGATGTATGTATATATGTGTATGTATGTATGTATCTTATGGGCGCATAAACCGCTAAACAGAAGTTAATGAAATTTGAAGGGATTCTTTAACATATTACCAAGGTGGTTCATGTGAAGTTTGGTGTAGGTCATCTAATGGGCTTCGCCCTAGAAGCTTATGTTTCATCGAAAACAGATATCTGTATATATGTGTCTGTCTAATGTCTTATTAACGCCTAAACCGCTGAACAGAAGATAGTGAAATTTGGAAGGACTATTTAACATATTCCCAAGTTCATTTGTGTAAAGTGCAACTCGAAAGCCGATGGCATGAAAAATGGTTTCCACTTTGTTTCCAGTGTGATTTCCGTGTAAACCAACTGAAACGAACTTTCGAACTGGACTTTCTCAAGGCTGTATCACAATTCAGTGGCAGGGTAGTTGTTAGAATTTATAACGCATTTGACAGGACAATCACTGCGGATAATGTCGGATAACGCCGTGTAGAACCAGAATCACTGGAATATGAGGAGTCTCTTGAGGGCAGCTCAAAGTATATTGCTCATACTTATCGATAGGTTTCCCCGGGAAAACCACGTATGAGGGGTTTATTTTGAATATAAAGACGGACATGGCAATGTGCTAAGTTTTCAAAAGTATTCTACCCTAAAAAACATTGAAATAATTCAATATTAACTAAATGTAATTAATTATATAAATATAAAAGACAAACAATATTTGTTTCACATTAGTTTATTATGTACAACAAATAAACAAACCCTGTATTTACATTACCATGATTTCCTAAGCACATTTTGAATCATATTTTGTTAGTTTTAAAGCAAAAATATGAAGCTTAAAAACGTTTGTAAACTTTGTAAGTTTCAATCGACTTATTTAACCTAATTATGCTTATATCACTATGTATTCGTGGCCTGTAGACGGCATACCTCATCAATTACAAATAAAACACTGTTAGAGTCGACTTAGGCATAGATAAATGCGAGGTATGACATAGATATATAACAGGGCGGAGGATAGGCTAACCAGAAACTTTTGTACTTGAATAGTTATGTAGTTAAATATAGTGAAAACTTTCGTAAATTGTTACATTTCGAGGTTTCCAACTTATTGTTGAAATTGTACTTATTGTTCTTTTTATCAAAACTAAATAACTCTTCGCATTGCTAAATAACTAATAAAGCTGTATAAATGTCACAGTGTATTCTAGAATTAGTTTGTTTCCTGGTCGTGTATTTATTTCTGTTACCTAGTGTTTATTTTACTACATTTGATTTACAAATGGCGACGTATATTTATGATTATTAATTGTTTATGTAAGGAGTACTGTTAATTGGAGCCCAAACCTAAGTGTCAAGTTATAATCTCTCTTTCATATATATATATATATATATATATATATATATATATATATATATATATATATATACAAATATGTACACGTAGGTAATGGGTCATCTGGAATGTAAAGAATGGTTTGCTATAACTAAATAAATTCAAAAGATATCACTAAAAAATCATATTTTTAGCATTATAGTACCTCAAATTATTTTTCTATAAAGTAAACGTAAGTGTTTAGGCCAGTGGTTTACAACAAACATTTTGCAAGGGCTCCCTCATCAGTCGTTATAATAAAGAGGACCTCTCAAATTCTTAAACGTAAATTGTAGATTACACGCAAACTAATTTGAGTTTTGTTAGTTATTAATAAGTAATTTATGGTTTGCCTAGCCACCTGCTTTAAAGTGGAAACTGTTCTAAAATATGAAAATTTAATTTGATGCTACCACAAGTGTATTACAAGTACATTAAAGACATTTTATATTTTTATTTAAGATACAAAATATAAAATCATCACTTGTTGAAGTTTGTAGGTTCAGGCGAAATCCATTAAACTTATTTATGTTAAGACTTCGTTTGAAATAAGGAGTTAATGAAATAAAAACAAGAATAAAAACTCTGATATAATTGCGACAAATAAAGAAATACTATTGAAGAAATATTTAATAAGAATATTAATAATAATATTAGTTTACATTTATTATTATGTAATTGCAACAACTCATAACCTGACAATAATTGCATCAAGATCAGTCTGTCCTTTTAGTACATCATTTCAGAGAAATGTTATGTCCCATACTTGATATATTTACTCTGAAATCTTACTACATATCAAGCCGATTCCTATATTTACTGTTCATGAAGCACATAGTTGAGAACACCTGCGCACATCGGTAAGTAGTTGGTAAAGGTAGTATTACCTTCATTGCCTTATATTGTAGTCTTTAAGTACTGACAACCAAAATTCTACATTGTCTTTGCCATGTAAAACATTTTTTAATGTGCCACTGCTGCTCAGTTCTACAACTTGATCTTGCTCTCCTTCTAACCGACTGTGGATCCTTTCTATTTCAGAGAAGCAGAACTGATTTCTAATCAAATTCTCATTAGGTCATGGCTCAGGAAAGTATTCCCTAAAAGGGGCTGCTAAATTTTAAGGGTGGTCAGTGACGCTTTCCTTTATTTGATTTGTTAGGTTTTCATCAGAAGACTCCAAACATATTTATGTAAAGGAACTTTATTGCCCGCAAAGGACATTTTATAACCATTGGACAAACTTAGTCTTCAACTTTGAATATATTTATATTGTTACCCTGTAAGCCATTTCCTATGGGCTGCATGTCCTTGATGTGGTGGAGGGGCTTAATCCGCGCGTGGGGGACGGGTGGAGCGGAGCTCTACGTATGTGGCTCCCTGTAAATGAGAAGTCCAGGCAAATGTGTGAGTGCATGAAGGCGGCTAAAAAAAGGGCCAGTCCTAGGAGGGTTGTTATCTGCCCGGCTCTCGTCCTAACCTTCCCTTGTGGGCGGCAATCAAGAAGCGACCCCATCCAGGTTGGTGGTCTGGATGGGTACATACACCACCGACCTGAATTTGTTATGCGATCCGTGCCGATGTAGATTCGTGTATCTCAGGGTAAGGAGGGTCTTTAACGGAGCCTTTATTTCTCTAGCTGCTCTTGGGAATACACATGACAGACAAAAACGAAATAATTTAAATGGTCGTGGCTTAGAACCTACCGACAAATCTGTCCCAATGGATGTGGCTTTTGCCCCCGTAGAGACAGATGGAAAACCAGTTACAAAGGCAACAGGAGGAATGAGTGGGGAACAAAGGAGAAAAGCACTCTGGCTTGCCTACCATGAGGAGGCAAAGAAGGCGGACATGGTGTTCAGAGAACCACAGCTACCCCTTTTGAGGAAACACCGGTCCAGGAAACGGAAGGGTTTGACTGAGGTTGGGTACAGTGAATCTGGTAGGACCTTAATACGACAAGAGAAAGAGAGGAAAAGGAAGGAAAGGAATACTTCTAATTATACTCCAGAGTTTGAGGCCAAGAGGAATAGACAAGGAATAGACCCATAGTTAAGGGATGGAGTCGCAGAATTTATTTGTGCTGAGGAGGAATCGGCAAAATGGCTGAGAGAAGTGGTTCCGTCAGTTAAGCTCGAGGACGAGACACGATCAAGGCTAGTTCTGACTGATGAACTGATCAAAAGAGTGCGAAAGTGACAGTGCTCGTACCACCAACAAAAAGGGAGGCCACTCATCCTGAGGTCAAACTCATGGTGTTGCAGAACCCAGAAATTGACATTTCGAAGTGGAATATCCTACAGTGAATTGAGCAGGGACCTGCAACCTCCTCTACCTAGGATAGGATGAGGCATCAGCCAGACATCTCAAGGCAAGAGATGGGAAGGCCTCCCTGGGGACTGGAGAGGTCACGTTTAGGTGGACCTCTAAAGACCCGGAAGAGAAGGGCGAGAGGGAGAATCAGTAGAAAGCCTTTGGGTCAGTTGGATTCTGCAAATTATCTTGTACCATAGTAAAAGCACCTCGGTGGTCCTAAACAGGTTCTTAAATGTGAGGCATACATTACCAGCCCTTGCGCTGGTGCAAGAACCGTGGCCGTACAGGAACCGTATAATGGGTCTGGCTGCAGCTGGGCGTATCTACGCAAGTGGGGAACATGAGGTACACAAGCCATGTGTGATAGTCAGAGGACTAGAATGTATGCTGATTCAAGAATTCTCAACTAGGACCCTTGCGGTGGTTAGAATTTGAGGTAAGTTGGAGCAGGGAGTTCATCGTTGCCTCCATTAAATGCGCCCGCAATAGAGAATCGCCCCATGCAAAATTACGTAAGTTAGTTCGGTACTGCAGGGAGAGGAATATAGGAATCTTAGTGGGCTGTAATGCCAATGCTTATAATTAGGTGTGCGGCAGCACAGACACAAATGAGCGAGGCGATGAGCATGACTGGCAGCTTTCGGATGTGCCCATCATGTCAGATCACCGGAGCATTAGTGCTACGATGAGGGGAGTTGTCCACTATGTGGTGTGGCTTAGGAACCCGAGATAGACAATCTGGGAAGGTTTTAAGTCCTCGGTAAGGAAACGGATGTCAGACTTACGTGGTATGTATGGTACATCAAACGAACTGGAAAATACTGAGGCCTACACATCAGGACTGCAATTTACACGTTTGAGGAAAATTGCTCTCTCTCTCTCTCTCTCTCTCGCGGATAAACACTGGGCGTGGTAAGCTTAAGTGGAACAGCGAGTTAGAGACAAGACAGAAAGAAACTAGAAGGCTCTTTAATAGAGCAATGAAGAAGAATACGGTGGAGACATGGCAGGCATATAAAGACAGCCAGTGTCTATAAAAATCTTATAAAAGAGGTTAAACGTGCTTCTTGGGAAAATTGGCTCTCAGAGATAAGCACACTGAGTAACACTGCTAGACTGTAAGGTATTAGCAGATGGACCGAGGGGAGTCCTTACGTTTGTCAAGAAGGCTGATGGTAGCTTTACTGACACCCCGGAGGAAACTCTGCTTATGAGGAACAGTTATCCCGATGTTAGACTGGTAGGAGACGGTGCTCAAAACCTCCGCCATACTGTGCTAAGGGCAGACTAGAATATTGCTGGGGAGTTGATCTCAAAAGGTGAGAGAGGCGATTTTGTCTTTTGAACCTTTTAAAGCGCCTGGATCAGATAATATTACTCCAGCATTACTACAAAATTGCTTGTAGGAGGTTATAGGGATAGTGACAGGATTACTCAGGGACTGTGTTGCCCTAAGTTAAACGCCCGGGCAGTGGCTCAAAATGAACGTTATCTTTATCCCAAAACAGGGGAGGAAAAGTTGCACAAAGGTAAAGAACTTCAAACCTATCAGCCTTACATCTTTCTTGTTAAAGACACTGGAAAGGCAGGTGGATCTCTTTTTGAAGGAAGGACCTGTGAAGCAGTATCCGCTACATCTAGACCTACACACCCACCGAATTGGTACGTCAGTAGAGACTGCACTGTTGTCGGTTGTGAACTTTATTGGGTTATGTATTGGGCCTTTCTTGATGTGTAAGAGGCTTTTAATATTACCTCTAGAATGGCCATCAAGAGAGCAGCTATGGATCACGGGATTTCTGATGGAATTATACATTTTATTATGAGTTCCTTGGAAAACCGTATAAGTACTGCATCATGGATGAGGTGTACGATAAATGGGATGATCTCGGAGAGCACCCCGTAGGGTGGAGTGTTACCCTCTGTACTGTGGAGCCTTGTGGTGGACGAACTACTAAGGACGCTCAGTGGAATGGGTGTCAAGGTGGTAGGATATTCGGACGACATAGCTATCCTTGTTAAGGGGTATTTGAAGAGGTCTTCAAAGACCTGCTTCAAGAGGCACTCAAGGTAACAGAAGCATCGTTGCAGAGAAAAAGCACTATGCAATCAAGGAGAGAAATCTGAGGCACTCATCTTCACTAGGCTATATAAGACTAAATCGCTGGAGATGATTGAAATTTGTAATACTAAAATAAGCTACGTTGAGAGCGCTAAATATCTGGGAGTTATTCGGGGTAGGAAGCTACTCTGGCGGGAGTAAAAAACGGTCAAAAAACCGTTTCAATATACTACCTCGAGTAAGCCACCTTACTTCGGTATGAAGTTGAGCATCCTCACAGCCCGAAAACTATCTTGACTGCAAAGGTCGAGTTAAATGTAGTTATTAATTTGAGCTATTTCATTGAGAGTTTTCTATAGCATTGCAGACAATCTGATGCCTACTAAATCTTCTCGATGAATGCAACTGTCAGATATAGGGGCAGTGAATGTGTTAAATAAAAATAAATTCATTTCAGTGACAACTTACAGACCCCTAATATATTGCCCGCGGACCCCTAGGGGTTCGTAAACCACTTGGTAACCCTGTGGTACAGGTGTAGCGTGTCATCACCTTTTCGATGGCGATGTTACACTCCTTAGCTGCCAACGAACGAAGCCATGTATTTAGTTTCTTCATATTTTTCAAAATAATTTTGCCGCACTAACATTCCTTTTTTGGTAATAAAACGATATAGATCCCAAGCAAGGGCTGAAAGATTAAAATATCTAGGCTATCTACAAATATATAGAGGGCGCCGTAAGCGTGAGTTCCAGGCTAGCTGGCCTGAGCAACCGGGCGGGTCCACAGGTGGCAGATAGTGAAACGGCTTACAGATATGTAGGTTACATGTGAATAAGGATTCCGGAAGGTTTCTGAATAAGCAGGCCTGGATCAAGGCAATGGTTCAAAGGTGAGGAATTATCCCTCCTCGTCAGTCAACCTGTTGGGTGTGTTAGAAATAACTGCTCTGACTGGGGAGACTGGGGTAGTTGGGAATTAAGTCCTCACAATGCGACTCTCACCTCCCAGGTGAACCAAGGGCAATGCGGCAGTGAAGTATGGGCGGGAAACTACCCTAACGACACAGTTGTAACAAAAGAGAGTAAAGCAGGCTGTTCGTTCCAAGAGCAACAGTTAATAGTGTCGTGAACTTGGGGTAGGCTTCAAGGTCAGTGACTGAATACCAAATCCAAGGTGGAAGGCATCGTGCCGAAGGATGAATGGCTGAAGGGTAGAAAATGCAGTTGTACACGATCCCCTTGAGGAACCAGACAAAACCTCATTGTATGTTGTCTTGCCAGGGCAGTGGGGGCTCTGCTCTGGTCGACCGTTATTTTCCCCATACTCGTGTGACGTTAATGGGCCAAATAAGTAAAAAAATTGCTTTTGAGACCGCACAGACAGCGGGAGCCAATGAGATGGCAAACCGTGAGTCTGTAGCAGATTTGTCAACGGCAACCATCATTGGGGTTGCGTGGGCGGCTTGAGCTGGCCTGAGCAACCGGGCGGGTCCACAGGTGGTGGATAGTGAAACGGCTTACAGATATGTAGATTACATGTGAATAAGGATTCCGGAAGGTTTCTGAATAAGCAGGCCTGGATCAAGGCAATGGTTGAAAGGTGAGGAATTATCCCTCCTCGTCAGTCAACCTGTTGGGTGTGGTAGAAATAACTGCTCTGACTGGGGAGACTGGGGTAGTTGGGAATTAAGTCCTCACAATGCGACTCTCACCTCCCAGGTGAACCAAGGGCAATGCGGCAGTGAAGTATGGGCGGGAAACTACCCTAACGACACAGTTGTAACAAAAGAGAGTAAAGCAGGCTGTTCGCTCCAAGAGCAACAGTTAATAATGTCCTGAACTTGGGGTAGGCTTCAAGGTCAGTGACTGAATACCAAATCCAAGGTGGAAGGCATCGTGCCGAAGGATGAATGGCTGAAGGGTAGAAAATGCAGTTGTACACGATCCCCTTGAGGAACCAGACAAAACCCCATTGTATGTTGTCTTGCCAGGGCAGTGGGGGCTCTGCTCTGGTCGACCGTTATTTTCCTCATACTCGTGTGACGTTAATGGACCAAACAAGTAAAAAAATTGCTATTGAGACCGCACAGACAGCGGGAGCCAATGAGACGGCAAACCGTGAGTCTGTAGCAGATTTGTCAACGGCAACCATCACTGGGGGTGCGTGGGCGACTTTCAAGCTGCCGACTGCAGAAACCGGTGAAATGGCTGTACAGTTGAACACGCTGTCTTTACGGAGAAAGCGTATGAGTGGAACGGCCAAAAGGCGGCTCCGAAGAGAACAGGCGAGAGCAGCGGGAGGGCCAATAATCCTGACAAAACGAAGGGAAGGCCAAAACCGAGCCGAGCTTGTCAAAGTCCAGGGCTTGGAAGTTGTGAGGAGGGAGGTTCAACAGGAAAGCAATCAACCAAGAGCACCAAACCCCAGCACCCCCAAAAGGCCTAGGAGTTCGACGTCCAATCCCTCTCTAGTGGAGGGAGGAAAGAAGAAAGTGAAGCTGGGACATGGGGGGGGGGGGGTTGCTGCAGTGTCTTCGGGAACATACGGCGATACCCTTCGGCAAAAGCTAGCCATTGACCCAGTTAGTTACCCAGAGAGACAATTCTCGGAAGAGATGGCGTTGGAGCTGTTCTTCTCAGAACTGCTGTCCGCTGAGACGGAGAGTGGGGATAGGGGGTTCAGGACAACAAACCCTTTTGCATTGCAAAAGTTTCAATGTGGGTGCCCAAACCCTACTATGACAAATAGCCGGAAGAGATCCTGAAGGTTGTCAAAACCCAGAACCCTGGGATAGTTCAGGATACTTGGAAGGTGATTGTTAGAAAAAGGGAGGATGCAGGTCTTACCCATATCCTGTATATAGGAGAGGGCTCCCTCAGGGAACTGCGGAACAACAACCTGAGGGTGAATGTGAGGCTGAGACAGGCCACGTTCAAGGTGCTCTCTAGTCCTGGGGCTGCTTTGCGGACCCACGCAACTGCTAAGTAAGCAGAACGATGATCAAGTTCCTCCAAGTGAACCTACAGCATAGCAGGGCGGCTAGTGCTGTCGTGTGTAAAATGCTGGACAGGGGTGAGGTGGACTTGGTTCTCATCCAGGAGCCATGGATTTCTGGAGGACGAATATGCGGGCTGGCGACATTTGGAGGTAAGTTGTTGTATGATAAGAACTCCGGTGTTCCCAGGACGTGTATCCTGGTTAGGAGGGGGTTAAGTGCTTTTGTACTAACGGACTTCTGCTGCAAGGACTTGATAGCAGTGATGGTGGAACAGGCTGCAGTGATGGTGGGAGGATGAAGAGGCTGAACCTGGCCACGTTATATCTTCCCTTTGACTACGCTTGGGTTCTACCAACACAAGAGCTGAAGAGGCTGGTCGAGCACTGCGGGGCTGTGGATGAGGAGCTGCTGGTGGGTATGGATGCTAACTCCCATCACACTTCGTGGTGAAGTACAGGTACCAACACTAGAGGTGAGGAACTTTTAGCTTATCTTAGCTCTAAGTATTTACTAGTCTTAAATCTGGGTGAAGAGCCGACGTTTGTCACTAGGGCCAGACAGGAGGTCCTGGACTATACTGTGGCATCGAACCAGATGGCTAGGTATGTACTAAATTGGCATGTGTCGGATGAACCATCTTCTTCTGACCACAGACATATTAGGTATGATATCTCCCTCAATCCAGCCATGCTTCGACAACCAGGGATCCAAGAAGAACAGACTGGGACTCCTACAGGAGGGACCTGGGTGTTCGGATTGAGGAGGCTGGATTGGAGTGTGGTGGGAGGAGAGAGCTAGAAGACTCTGCCACAATGGTTGGCGAGGCAATAATAGAATCCTTTACTGATAACTGCACTCTCAGTGAGGGGAGAAAAGTAGGGTATCCGTCATGGTGGAATAAGAAGCAAGCCAAACAACGGAAGACCACCAGGAGACACTTTAATAGAGCAAAAATAAACGGGGAGTGGGACCAGTATAGGAAAACACTAACCGAATACAACAGGGCATTTAGAGAAGCACGCAGGAAGTGCTTACAAGACGTGGTAAGAAGGAGGACTGGGAAGTGGTAAGGAGGATAGTAACTCCACAAAGGGTAAGATGGGCTATTGGCACATTTAAACCCTACAAATCTCCAGGTCCAAATGGGATCTATACTGTGCTGTTGCAGCAGGGAATGGATATGCTGGTGCTGGTACTTACTAAATTATACAGGCTAAGCATTGCTCTAGGGCATGTGCCGGCAGCATGAAAATTTAGTAAGGTGGTCTTTATACCTAAGCCCACCGGTAACCAATCGGAAGGGAAAGGATACAGACCTATTACACTCATGTCCTTTGTTCTTAAGGAACTTGAAAAAATGGTTGATAGGCATATTGGTGGGGGGGGGGGGTACTTTGGCAATAAAACCACTGCATTGGAAACAGTATGCTTATCAACCGGGGAAATCCTGCGAGGGAGCTCTCCATCAAGTGGTTGGTAGGATTGAGTAAATGATCGCTAAGAAAGGTTGTGCCATTGGTGCCTTCCTCGACATTGAAGGGGCTTTCAATAACCCCTCAGTGGAGACGATGGTAAATGGTGCAAGACGTCATGGAGTGGATGCGACTACTTGTGGCCGGATAAGTTCCATGTTAACAAACAGAAATATTTCTGTAGAGGTGGCAGGGGAGGTCAGACGGCGGAGACAAGTCTGGGCTGTGCACAAGGGGGGCGGGGCGGTTCTCACTCCTCTGTTGTGGTGCCTAGTGGTTGACAACCTTATTGAACTCCTGAATGAACAGGGGGTACTTCTGTCTGGGATATGCGGACGACATAGTTGTTCTGATCCTGGGCAGATTCCCTGATACAGTCCTTGAGGTATTCAGAAATCCTCTACGACTGATCGAAGAGTGGTGTAATAAGGAGAACCTTAGGGTAAATCCGAAAAAGACTGCTCTTATTAACTTCACCAGACAGCGAAAAGATCTAAGGACCAGGATGCCTCGCTTGTTTTGTGAATAACTTGAGTTTGTGGGGGAGGTGAAGTACCTGGGAGTTACACTGGACAGGAAACTCACCTGGAACCCATATCTTGAGAGGACAGTTAACAGAGCCAAAAGGGCACTGATGACAGTGAGAAGAATGGTGGGTAAGAAATGGGGACTGAAATGGACTTCGTCACTGGAGCGGGGGTGTATTATGAAAACCCAAGGGTAAAACTAGTTTTTTTCTTGGGAAGGCATACCTCTGTCTTTCAGGCCGAAATATATGCTATAAATGCCTGTCTGGGAGAGATAGCGAGAAGGGGAACACACGGGCCTCGAAGTGCTATTTTCTCCGACAGTCAGGCAGCAATTAAGGCACTAAACGGACATGTGGTCACCTCGGTCATAGTCAGGGAGTGCCTAAATAACCTACAAGCCCTGGCAAGGTACAATCAAATCAAGATAGGTTGGATGCCAGGGCATAGGGGAACATTTGGAAATGAAGCCGCAGATACGCTGACCAGATAGTCTTCGACTCCCCTGATTGGACCGGAGCCGGCGGTAGGTATTTCCAAATCCATGGTCAAGATTGCAGTGCGAAGGTGGATGGCTGAAAGACACTGTGAGCACTGGATCAGGGCTGAAGGGATGAGACACAGTAAGCTAACCCTTAGGAAACCTAAGTGTTGTCGTGTGTAAAATGCTGGACAGGGGAGAGGTGGACTTGGTTCTCATCCAGGAGCCATGGATTTCTGGAGGACGAATATGCGGGCTGGCGACATTTGGAGGTAAGTTGTTGTATGATAAGAACTCCGGTGTTCCCAGGACGTGTATCCTGGTTAGGAGGGGGTTGAGAGCTTTTGTACTAACGGACTTCTGTACGTGGATGGCTGAAAGACACTGTGAGCACTGGATCAGGGCTGAAGGGATGAGACACAGTAAGCTAACCCTTAGGAAACCTTCCTTGGGGCTGCAGAAGAGTCTCATCTATCTGTCTAGGCAGGAATTGAGGATAGCTACAGGTCTACTCACGGGACACTGTGGACTAAGGAAACATCTGCATAAAATGTGTATCTAAGAACTGGAAACTGCCACACACATCATTTATAGATGTAAAGCACTTGCCGTGAGGCGCTTCAACCTCTTTGGTGACAGTACGGCTCTGGTGGATGCTGAAGGTAAAACACTAGTCAGGAAACTCCTAAACCTGGTAAGAGGGAAGGGGCTTTTTGACTAGATCAGGGACGTAAGTACAATATACTTTAAGGTAGCAGTGCTTCGGGCAGTTTAAATCCGCTCCCAAGTTAAAAAAAGGGTGAGTTTGAGGAAGTAAAGCATCTATAGAAAATAATATCCATTCAAAATTTGAAGAAATTATAAAAATAAATAAATGTTTACTAACATATAAATACAAAGTATATATAAATATTAAAATCATTCATGCGAGATAAACCCATACAACAATGAAGAATAAATTTAATTTACACTACCATAGTTACGTTAAAACATTTTTCATTATATTTTCTTGAAATAAGAACAAAAAATATGAAACTGAAAAATATTTGGAAACTTTGTAAGTATTTAGTAAATTAATTAACGAAATTCCTACTTATAACATAATACATTCCGATCTTACCGCCTGTGTGTATCAATAAGTACGAACACCCGTGGTAGAAGTGAGGTTAGGTTATTTGTGATTGCCGACACTTGCAATTGCTTAGGGCAGCTTAACTACAGGGTTTGTAGGCCTATATTTCGGATAAATAGAATTCTTTGAATGTTTCCACCTTATTACCGGAAATGTGCATAGTGTTTTATTCAATAAAACTAAATAACGTAGTTTGGTATTTTGTTCCCGTTTTAAAAATAAGGTTAACGGTTTACTCTAGTTTTAGTTTAGTAATTGTAGGCATGTAAATTATTTATTATCTATTAGCAAAAAGCCTTTGTATCAATTCACTTGGGCCATTAACCTTGTCTACCTTCCCATGTAGAACCGTGTTTCACGCCCTCACAAATGTCTCTTACCCCCGAACAATTCCTTCACCACTTACTTCATATGTCTAGTTGGCACATTTATATCAACGATAAATCTACTCCTTTTTTAACTACTCTTTTCCCTTTCATTGAGACCAGGCAAAGCAAGTGTAGCCTAAAAATATGTGAAAGTGGAATATGTGAAAATATTCCAAAAACTTAGTTTAGATTTAAATCCTAAGATAAAAGGTTTCACAGATAATACTCATGAGACATAGATCCTAATTAGATTGCTTCATTGTATTTAGTGTAAACATGTCCCTTGGAACTTCAATCTAGGTATAGGCTTTTGCGCGTGCACATAAAGTCATGACAATTTTGCCTATGAACAAAACATTTTTTCCTAAAATATTAAAATATATTTTATATTTCCCTTTAAATATAGCTTAAGAAAAAAACTGTGATGAATTTAGAACACCTTTTTACCAATACAAATTTTATCAAGAAAAGTCTTTGCCTCACAAAACAAAACATATTTTCTTAACATGAACTAGTCTTTCTCTGCGTTCCTTTCCTGTTTCTTCCTTCACTCTTTCCCTCTATTTTCCAACTCATTTACTCTTTCTTTTTCACTCCTCTCACTACCCAATTCCTAGATTACTCTCCTCTTTATACTCTGTCTACCCATCTCTCTCATGACTTCCAATGCTTCAGTCTCTCTGTCTGTCTGTCTGTCTGTCTCTCTCTCTCTCTCTCTCTTATTTTCCCTCAATAAAAAACTCGTGTGTGTGTGTGTGTGTGTGTGAGTGTTAGTTTATGGATCCTGCGTGTGTGGAACGGTGTGTGTGTGTGTGTGTGTGTGTGTGTACGTGTACGCGTGCTTCTGTAAGCGTAATTATTCAAGGTAGTTATTTCAAGCTACAAGATGAAATCTGATAAGACATTTACTTTTTTGTAGTTGAAAAATTAGCTAATAGAAAACGTATAACAATTAAAATTAAACTATTCCATAGCTGCGAAGACACATTTTGTTGATGCCTTACTGGATTAAAAGCGAAAACACAAGGTCGAAAATAATTTAAACGCTTTGTAACTACTCGTTAAAATATATCAACTAAGGCATTAATACACACATGTCTTTTCTCCAAACATTATTATTTAATAAACAAAAATAGCATTCCTTAACAATAATAAGACTAGATTTGTAAGCGGGTGTATTCTCCAGCTGGTGATAGACTTCATAGAAAACTTAGCGTGCGATGCTGAAAATTATCCTAAAAATATTACTTGCCCAATGAATATTTATTTTGGAGCAGCATCAATAATTAACGCACTTCTTGCTAGAAACATCCGCTTTTTCATCACAGTATCAAGAAACAAAATTGTTTTATTCAAGTAATGTATATCTTCTACAAATATTTTACTCATTTATGAAAACTACATTTTTAATTAAACATCCCTTAAACCTTATGGCTCCACCAATGTGAAAGACATACGGTTACATAAAACAGTTGATTTTATGTTATAGTATGCTGTAGAACAGCTGTTTTAACACATATATTACTTTTTTTTATTTATATTATTTTATTGTTGTTGTTATTGTTGCTGGGTGTGTATATGTATGTGTGTATGTGTGTGTGTGTGTGTGTGTGTGTGTGTGTGTGTGTGTGTGTGTGTGTGTATGTATGTGTGTGTGTGTGTGTGTGTGTGTGTGTGTGTGTGTGTGTGTGTGTGTGTGTGTGTGTGTGTGTGTGTGTGTGTGTGTGTATATGTATGTGTGTGTGTGTGTGTGTGTGTGTGTGTGTATGTATGTGTGTATGTGTGTGTGTGTGTGTGTTTGTGTGTGTTTTAAGAATGACACAATTAATATTGTATAACTTGTAAAATTCTAGTTTTAATAAAAGAATTTCCTATCTTGTTCCAGTCACGTGCTGCTTTGGTACAAAGAAGAGGAAGGAGAGAAGAGGTAATTACTATTAGTTAATTTTAATTTCACCTTGAAATAAAGTAATTTAGTAGTTATAATAAAATCCTCTAATTTAATTAAATAGTTTTACAGCTTGTTCAACATTCGTATACGTTTTCAGTTTTCAATATTTGCTGGATTTATGGCAAATATTGGGATCCCTATCTCATGCATATCCTTTTATACTATTCAAATATTGTAGCATCAAATTTACATTTCAGGGAGACAATACATAAAATTTAATGAAACTATATATGCAAAATATTAAAGTTACACAACTGTATTAATAACATTTTAATTAAAACATCAGATTTAAACCATTAGCACACTCATGCCTTAAATAAGACGTCTTCCGCAAGGTTTAAACTCGCGGCAAACATTACAGCAAACCGACACTGTGATCGTTTGTTGTATTCAGTAATGTAGAACCTTTCATTATGACAAATGTAGGGAACTGGTTATTTAAATGAGTAAAAGTGAACTTTCAAAACGTTCCCTTCAAGTTCCTTATGGTTTTAGTAATTTTAATTCATATTATTTTAATATTCTACGTTCTACGAACATGACTTTTCAATGCAAAGAAAAAGAATATTAGCTATGGTATAGTGAAAAATTATTTCTTTAAAGTTGAACAACATAGTAGGCTTACATTATATATGATATCATGATATCCATGTGAGCAAGATTCAGCTACACCTTGCAGTGTAATATCGCACTTATATTGTATATATATATGACACAGGATTTATTAAAACTTCTAACTTTACAGAAGTGTTCGATGAAGAGATGCTCAGCTATTTGTCAAGCGCATACCCGAGGATAACGTTCGTTCCTATCCTCGAGGTGATTCTTGAGGAAGAAGAAGGAGATGAAGTAGCGGAAATAGTTTGTCAAAAAGCTGCAATATATTCTAGAAGTGATTCCGCACTATTTCCGGTAAAGTTTGAAGACCCTGCTTTCTACAGGACTCAGTCGTTTTGTAAGTGACATTAATTTGTACCTTTCGTTTTGTTTAATATGGAAATTCTATTCCTAGTTACTTGAACTAGAGCTTATATCTGTTCACGCAACAAATTCTAAATCATACTCTCTCTCTCTCTCTCTCTCTCTACACACACACACACACACACACACACACACACACACACACACATATATATATATATATATATATATATATAATGAAACTCTATACGTAAGGAAAAATAATTGAACTGTATGAGATCGTAGCAAACTGACGCTATCTATCACAGGAGAGTCAGTTGTATATCTTTCGGCATAAAGGGTTACTTCACGCACCTGGTATACCATAAAAAATAATATTCTTTGGAAGAGTACATAGTAGGGAAAGTGGACTCGATCACTTGAGAGGAGAGCTAAGTTTGACATCGAGGGACCTTGCAGATTTATGAAGAAATTATCTCTAAAAATGTATTACAAAGCTCGTCCAACTAGACACCTGCAGCTAGAGTCATTTCCAAAAGTTGCCACCTAAAGCAAAGAGAAAGCGGCGAAGCAGACGTTCTGATTGGACCGAAGAAAAACTAGCGGCATAAGGTAGAAAATCAAATTTCAAGAGAAAGGGAAACGCTATGGAAACTACCCAAAGCAAACACGAGTTAGTCAAACTCCATAACTTGCGACAGGTTAGTTTTGGTATCATGTTCTAAAGTAAAATAGAAAAAAGGAAACTAGCAAAGTAAAAGTGGTAAGTGATATTAGTAACAGAAATATTACGGAAATAAAGTTTATGTACAGTAAAGAAGCATTTGCAGTGAATAGGAGAGTGATCTTTAGTAAGAGATATATTAGTAAGTGACTGCATGATCAGGTGAACAAAGAAACAAACCTAAAGATAAGCTTCAACAACTGTCAGAATTAATTTATCTTAAATTCTTAGCCAACTCTTAAAAGTAAAAAAATATTAAGAGTTGTATCTACTTTTCTTTAATATTTTTAGAAAGGTAGGTAATTCAAATGTGAACTTTATCAAATCACGTGCAGTAACCTATACACGCCTTAAGATAATTAAGGGTCAATTTTAAAAGATTTTATTAGTAGAAACAATAAATATACGAGTTTTGATGCATATCCACAAATTATAGATGCATAAGTTTAGCTACCTGTAAATGTTACAACTTTGAACTCAAAATTAAAATTAATCTGTCATATTAAAATATAATTAGCTGTGTATTATTTTGATTCCCTTAGAGTCAAATATCCTGTATTACATCTTAAGCAAACTTAAATATGCATGTTAACTTCATAGGGTGAATGCACACCATTTTATTTTTACCTACCAAACTAAATATCCATTTATGTATCTAATTATCATTTATGTTTCTGAATACCTATATAATCTTAACTCTTTATCATTGATACTATAATAAATGCCTATAAATTAAGATGTCTTTTTTCAGAAGCGACTTTTCGGCTTCGTGGTTTGGAACGACATCTGGTGGAGGTGAGCAAAAGTTTTACTACCACTGTGTGTGTGTGTGTGTGTTTTGTGTGTGTGTGTGTGTTTTGTGTGTTTGCATGTGTGTATAGATATTTCATTACTCTTTACAACATTCTCCTGTAACGGTCACCATATGCTCTTTGAAATTAGTAATAAACACTTAAACGTTAACAGTTACTTCTTGTTAAAACCAAAAGAGGTGCCATAATTTCATCTTGCGATCAACAAGCTTTTGTGTGTGTAAGATTTTGTTTTATGATAACAGTCTTACATTTTATAATGTTAGCGAGAAGAGAGTTGCAAAGTGTATCCAAGTAAAGGTCCTATTTCTTAGATAATTTTAGGATGACAGTTACTTGTTACCTAAATCGCAATGACTTTACATTGTGCTGTTTTACATTGTTTTTAAATAGTCTAGACGAATATTTAAAAAACATTACATAAATATTTATTAAAATGCTGTTGATCCACATTTAAATTTATTTTTCATATTTATTTTTTATTCACAGATCGCTGAAATGAATGTCTACCCGCATACATGTTCTTTGTTTCGACCAGTCTTCAAAGTTTTCCCTTTCGACACAACCTAGTCTAAATCTCTTGAAGAACAGGGTCATTTCAGGTGAGCAACGAAAACAATTACCTATTAAATAAAGCAATTCATTAAACTGTATGTTTGCCATTTACAAATTACTTTTATTTAAAATTCTAAATCAATATAGCTACATTATTTTGTAAATTATTTTATTTACAAATATTTCAACATGTGCAATATTTAACATTTTAAGTAAAATGTTAGTTATAAGCAGTGATGGACGACGAAAGTTAATTATATGCTTTGTATTTGGTGAATGAATTGCGGTGATGTTTAAATTTATACGGTGTAGTTTTCGCAACATCAAATTTTTGCACTACACGTTTTTTATTTAAGTCCGATGTTTTCAGAAAACCACGAAGCATTGCCCAGTACTGTCAAATTATGAGGAATTCCTCAAGAAAGTGTTTATTCTTGCAGTTTAGAGAACGTGTTAGTTTTCACTGAAGGTACAGACACAGGCAAAACTAATTTCAGTAATTTCAATCGTTTGTTAAATGTTTTCAGTAAATTATTTAGACCAATAAAATGTAATAAAATCGGCAGCATTCTACTTGAGCCTTGATCCGAATAAAGAGAGAGGTTTTCTTGATTAAGCATTTCACTTTATCAAAATATTTATACATTGAAAAATTTTCGGTTAAGATTTGTTGCCTATAGGTATCCTACGGGAGTAAAGCTAGCTTTAGCCTCGCACGTTATTACGTCACAAACGTCTTTCTGATAAACCTGGACTTTTTAGTCACAAGAATTGTCAATGTTTAGTTTGCCTTGCATTTATATTAATCTAATGGACAACAAACCAAAATTCTCAAAGTATATGAAATTTCATTTTGTGAAAATTGTTAAAAATGGAAGTTTTTAATATATCACATTGACTAGGGGCTTTTAGGGGCAAATGTTCTATGCGTACTGATATAAATTTTAAACTTTTGTACAATTTTGTTTTTAATACAAATTAAATTTAACATAATTCAAGTTTTTCAAACCAAAATTTCCTTATAAACCATATTTTTTGTGAATACGTTTTGTTAAAATATTTGTTTGTTTAGAAATCATACTCAGTTGTTTTTCATTGCAATGTTTGTCTTAGGGAGATTTTTGATAATTTTAATTTTCTAAAATCCTTATAAATGTTGTAAATTAAGAAAAACATTTATTTTCCTCCGCTCCTTTCTGTCGATACCTTTAATTTGAGCCACCTTCCAGCTCTTTACTACTTTCCAAGCTCCCACAAACTCTCCCACAAAGTTCGGATTACGAAATTGTATATTAAGATGTTTACACACGTGCATCATTGTTCGACGACAATTTCTACACCTTGTAGCTCGCGGCGCGGAGTTAAAATACAAAAATATGTAACTTATTTTGTATTTGATACTATCGTCTACAATTGTTCGAGACACTTTTTTTACTATAAAGGTTTTAAGGCGAATTTCGACTCCACTTAGCTTTCTTATTTGAATATATTGGTTTGAAAACTATAGAAAATGTATTATAGTACCGTCGTTTCTGAGGCACAACTCATAAACCTCTAACAACCATACAGATTTAGAGGAACGTCTATAGATAAGTGGTAAAATTGGAAATAATATATATATATATATATATATATATATATATATATATATGTATGTATTTATATATTTAATAAATTAAAAATATATGAATATATTTGAATAATATATGCAATAAAAGTATTCTCGTTTTTGAAATATTTATAATTTATTAAATATATTACAAGAAAACATATCAACATATTTAATATATATATATATATATATATATATATATATATATATATATATATATCGCAATATGTATTCTTGTGTATTAATAAAGAAATAAGTCAAAATACAAATACAAGAATTATAATTGAATTTACAATTGAGTTTATAATGGAATAGTAATTTCAATTATAATTCTTCTATTTGTATTTTGACTTAGTTCTTTATATATATATATATATATATATATATATATATATATTTGTAGCAAAAATATATAAATTTGACAACATTGTTTGTTAGATCTAGCTAAGACTTGTATGTTCGTTTTTCTTTATTAACATATAATATTTCAAGTTTCAATTCAAAAGGTAAATTTTAAGAGAACATAATAGAGAACCATCTGCTAGTGAAACGGATGAGCTTGCATGTTTTCCACAAGCATGCCTGTTTCAAGTTGTATTTTATTAAAGGTACAACGCAAGTCATTAGTAACAGGTTTGTTCCTTTATTTTGTTTTTATTTCAACAAGCGCTGAAGATGTTTTTGCACAAGTAGGTGCTTGAAAAAGGCAAGAATAATCGAAGAGCTGCCTGTGGTACACTTTTAAGTGTTTTATCCAAAATGAAGGCTTGTTCATTGTAGCGCTGTTGACACAATGAACAGCAAACATTTGTTTCGTGACACTTTCGTACAACTCTTCTTTTCAAGTTGTCATGTTGATTTAATTTCAAATTTACAAAAATGGTACAGCCTTTACGGTACTTATATTTTTTTTATAAATGAATACATTTCATTTAAATTTTCTGAATATCATGTTCAATAACATTAACGGTAATAACATTTAAGTAAATAAATCTACGTTTTAAATTTAGTTTTATATTTTGATAAATTGTGTACTTAAATTTTAACAAAATGAGAATTTACCTTACTATTTTCCAACTGTTCTCTCGCCCCCTGACTTTGCTTCACGACCCCCCCCCCCAGTTTGGGAACCTATGATTTATATTAATCACTATAGATAAGCGATAAAATTGGAAATAAATAAATATATATATATATATATATACTTGTAGCAGATATCAGAGCCTAAACGCAAAATATCATATTTTAATTTTTGGCTATACAGAGATAATTAAAAGATATTCCTTTAGAGCAGTGGTTCCCAACTAAATTTTTTAAAGTTTTTCGATTCCGTCATCAATTTGATTCTATATTTTTTTTCGATTTTACATTCTTAGTTCGATTTTCGATTTTTTAAAGTTATATAGGGCTACATGATATTCTTCAATTAATAATTAATTAAAATCTTGATCATATGATGAAGCCTTTTAAAAGTTTTAATGTAATAGGCTACACGAAACTTTCATGTTATGAATTATGAATAGAAATTTCTGAAACAATGACAAACATATCGGATAAAAGTGACAAATAAATAGATTAGATGCTTCCGTTACTCTTTGTTGCTGCGTCATAAATAATAATAATATTTTCGTTATCTCAAATACACCATTTGCTTTAAACATTTAATTCATTCAAAGCAACTAATCCATAATTAAGTCAAGTTGATTGATTATTCTCCAATAAATTACGCCGTAAACCAATTTTAACAGTGGAAAAAAATAAGAATCGGAATCGGCACTTTAAAGGTACGTTTCCATTACTACAAATTTTTGTCGGGCACATGTGCCCGACTTGTGCCGGCACAAATCCCCGAATGGAAACAATCTGGCAAAAGTCGCGGCACATGTGCCAGCGACTGTTTTGTGCCTGCCGGCGGTGCGACAAAACTTGTGCCGGCACAAGTTCCCACGGGCAATGGAAACGAGCAGGCACATTTGCCCGCGACACGCGCATGCTCAGTTGCCCAAATGAACTTAAAAACGTTTTAAAACAGTGTTTGCCTCTGGAGTAATACAGTGTTTAATCAATACAGAATCGACTATCGACCATTACTCAATACCTTTACATTTGGCGATTCCTGGAATCGAGATTCGGAATAGGCGCACACCTATAATATAGTGTTGTTCGGTGTGGGCAATGATTTAGCTATAGAAAATTCATTATATGTAAAAATTATTTTTTGTAATGAGAGTATGAAATAGTAATGTGATCGTAAAATTTATCAAAGTGTGATGCATTTATTTCCATACAATTTAGATTATAATAAACGACACGAAGTTATAATAAATTTATTTATTCTGATTTAGCTGCCACCAGAGTCATCGAAATTCTTCTTGCTCTAACGCCGGCCTAGGATCGGCACCTTTTCGGCCTTATCATCAAAATTTATGGGATGTAACCAACCCGCGTCCGTGCACCGCACACGTACATCCCGGGGAACGGAACTACGACGTTTGCAAAATGGGTTTGACGTAAACGAAAACGGAAGATTTTATCTAACAAGTACAACAGAACGACTTTACTGAAGTTTCTACAGAATTCAAAAACCAACCTTCCATTAATTTTTCAATGTAAAACATTGGTATAAAGATTTCCTCCCGGGGTGTGCGACTAAAGGACGGACGAAGCAGCAGTGATACAAAATTTTAGTGAACAAAATTGAAGAAGAGTATAAAAGGGCCGGCCAGGCAGAAAGTTCTAGTAAAGAATCAAACCAAAACTCAAAACTACAGCCAAATTTCAGTCAAGGTAAATGAAGCAAGGCTTTAAAATAGAGAAAGAATCGGGATTAGAACACGTCGACATTATTGTAACACGAAATATAACTTTGTCGTTTTGTATTATGCTGTGTTGACTTTTTTTATCTAATTACATTATTTTAAGTATATATACTTATATACCCAAACAACAAAGGCAGTTTTTAGCCTGTTATGAGAGGTCACCCCGGACAGTCGTTTCGATATCTCTCCGCTTTTTAAATTAAACTGTAGAAGAATGATTAGAGGTAAGTTTGTTTGTAGTGGTTTCGTGGTAGCTTAATATGTGACTCTGTGAGAATTCCAACCCTTTTAAGAATTTACTCTCTGAAAGTGGTATTTTTAACAACGATTTTTTTTGCGCTTTCTAAGTATTCCACTCAAGTCAGTGAAAAAAAGTGAAATTTGTATTTCAAATGTAGAAGCAGAACAGTGACTAACTTTCAAATTAGCAAGATTAAACTTTAATGTTTTAAATTGTTGGGTTGACGATTATTTACAGAAATTAAAAAACTAAACTTTAAGGCTGAAGTCATAAAGTCGGGAATGAATAGACATAAAAGAGACGAAGCATAGAGACAGTGAAATTATTAACTTTTACAAAATAAGAACTTTTGAATTTTACAAATTGAATTTACGGTAATGCGTAAAAAAAGTAAACCCAAGAATGGAAGCAGAAGAACTAACTCAAAACAATACACAGTAAAGGACGTCTACGTATCACAAAGTAGATGGGCCAAAATAACAGGGAATGTTTGTACCAAACCAGGTATATTTCTACTTAGATTTACAAGGACCCTGGAACCTCCTGGAGTTACAAAAGTTTAGAACACTCTTCTTTCTTTGAAATAGGTAAGTAAAAATTTTTAGATTATGATTTCGGGTGATTAGATTAGTTATATTATACTAACTACATATATAAATAAACATATATAATAAATAAATATATATATATATGTGTGTGTGTGTGTGTGTGTGTGTGTGTGTGTGTGTGTGTGTGTGTGTGTTTGAGTGTATAAATGTATCTTACAGGCGTCTAATCCGCTGAACAGAAGTTAATATAATTTGGAGTGTTTGTTTAAAATATTTTGAAGATGTGTGAAGAAGATGATGAAATTTAAAGGTTTATTTAACATAATCCCAGGATAGGTCATTTGAAATATGGTGAAAATCCATCCACAGGGCTCCGCCCCAGAGTCTTAGGATGGTTTAAAAACCGATGTATGTATGTGTGTGTGTGTGTGTGTGTGTGTGTGTGTGTGTGTGTGTGTGTGTGTGTATGTATGTATATGTGCATTTATGTATGTATCTTATGGGCGCTAAACCGCTGAACAGAATTTAATATATTTTGGAGGGGTTGTTTAAAATATTTCCAAGTTGGTTTGTGTAACGTTTGTTGTAGATCAGTTTACAGGGCTCCGTACCATAGGCTTATGATAGTTCAAAAATCTATGTATACTTATATGTGTGAATGAATGTATCTTATAGGCGCCTAAACTGCTGAGCAGACGTTATTTAATTTGTAGGAGTTGTTAAAAATATTCTTAAGATGGTTTGTGTAAAGTTTGGTGGTGCTCCATCTACAGGGCTCCTCCCCATAGGCTGAGGATGGTTTAAAAACCGATGTATGAATATATGTGTATGTATGTATGTATCTTATGGGCGCATAAACCGCTAAACAGAAGTTAATGAAATTTGAAGGGATTCTTTAACATATTACCAAGGTGGTTCATGTGAAGTTTGGTGTAGGTCATCCAATGGGCTCCGTCCTAGAGGCTTATGTTTTTTCAAAAACAGATATCTGTTGATATGTGTCTGTCTAATGTCTTAATAACGCCTAAACCGCTGAACAGAAGATAGTGAAATTTGGAAGGATTATTTAACATATTTCCAAGTTCGTTTGTGTAAAGTGCAACTCGAAAGCCGATGGCATGAAAAATGGTTTCCACTTTGTTTCCAGTGTGATTTCCGTGTAAACCATCTGAAACGAACTTTCGAACTGGACTTTCCCAAGACTGTATCACAATTCAGTGGCAGGGTAGTTGTTAGAATTTATAACGCATTTGACAGGACAATCACTGCGGATAATGTCGGATAACGCCGTGTAGAGCCAGAATCACTGGAATATGAGGAGTCTCCTGAGGGCAGCTCAAAGCATATTGCTCATACTTATCGATAGGCTTCCCCGGGAAAACCACGTATGAGGGGTTTATTTTGAATATAAAGACGGACATGGCAATGTGCTAAGTTTTCAAAAGTATTCTACCCTACAAAACATTGAAATAATTCAATATTAACTAAATGTAAATAATTATATAAATATAAAAGACAAACAATATTTGTTTCACATTAGTTTATTAAGTACAACAAATAAACAAACGCTGTATTTACATTACCATGGTTTCCTAAGCACATTTTGAATCATATTTTGTTAGTTTTAAAGCAAAAATATGAATCTTGAAAACGTTTGTAAACTTTGTAAGTTTCAATCGACTTATTTAACCTAATTATGCTTATATCACTATGTATTCGTGGCCTGTAGACGGTATACCTCATCAATTACAAATAAAACACTGTTACAGTCGACTTAGGCTTAGATATATGCAATGTATGACATAGATATATAACGGGGCGGAGGATAGCCTAACTAGAAACTTTTGTACTTGAATAGGTATGTAGTTAAATATAGTGAAAACCTTCGTAAAATGCTACATTTCGAGGTTTCCAACTTATTGTTGAAAATGTACTTATTGTTCTTTTTATCAAAACTAAATAACTCTTCGCATTGCTAAATAACTATTAAAGCTGTATAAATGTCACAGTGTACTCTAGAATTAGTTTCTTTACTGGTCGTGTATTTATTTCTGTTACCTAATGTTTATTTTACTACATTTGATTTACAAATGGCGACGTATATTTATGAATATTAATTGTTTATGTAAGGAGTACTGTTAATTGGAGCCCAAACCCAAGTGTCAAGTTATAATGTCTCTCTCTTTCATTTATATATATATATATGTAGAAGATATCACTAGAAAATCATATTTTTAGCATTATAGTACCTCAAATTATTTTTCTATAAAGTAAACGTAAGTGTTTAGGCCAGTGGTTTACAACAAACATTTTGCAAGGGCTCCCTCATCAGTCGTTATTATAAAGAGGACCTCTCAAATTCTTAAACGTAAATTGTAGATTACACGCAAACTAATTTGAGTTTTGTTAGTTATTACAAAAATCTTACTACATATCAAGCCGACTCCTATATTTACTTTTCATGGAGCACATAGTTGAGAACACCTGCGCACATCGGTAGGTAGTTGATAAAGGTAGTATTACCTTCATTGCCTTATATTGTAGTCTTTAAGTACTGACAACCAAAATTCTACATTGTTTTTGCCATGTAAAACATTTTTTAATGTGCCACTGCTGCTCAGTTCTACAACTTGATCTTGCTCTCCTTCTAACCGACTGTGGATCCTTTCTATTTCAGAGAAGCAGAACGGATTTCTAATCAAATTCTCATTAGGTCGTGGCTCAGGAAAGTATTCCATAAAACGGGCTGCTAAATTTTAAGGGTGGTCAGTGACGCTTTCCTTTATTTGGTTTGTTAGGTTTTCATTAGAAGGCTCCAAACATATTTACGTAAAGGAACTTTATTGCCTGCAAAGGACATTTTATAACCATTCGACAAACTTTGTCTTCAACTTTGAATATATTTATATTGTTACCCTGTAAGCCATTTCCTATTTGCTGCATGTCCTTGATGTGGTGGAGGGGCTTAATTTGCGCGTGGGGGACGGGTGGAGCGGAGCTGTACGTATGTGGCTCCCTGTAAACGAGAAGTCCAGGCAAATGTGTGAGTGCATGAAGGAGGCTCAAAAAAAGGGCCAGTCCTAGGACTTGAAGGGTTGTTATCTACCCGGCTTTCACCTTTCCCTTCCCTTGCGGGTGGCAACCAAGAAGAACCCACCATCCAGGTTGATGGTCTGGATGGGTACATACACCACCGATCTGAATTTGTTATGCGATCCGTGCCGATGTAGATTCGTGTATCTCAGGGTAAGGAGGGTCTTTAACGGAGCCTCAGGGGCACCTGGCGCCACCCCTGAGTACTTAAGTCACCTTACCGCCGTAAGCGGGGCTCTGCGGCGGTGGACCTTTATTTCTCTAGCTGCTCTTGGGAATACACATGACAGACAAAAACGAAATAATTTAAATGGTCGTGGCTTAGAACCTACCGACAAATCTGCCCCAATGGATGTGACTTCGGCCCCCGTAGAGACAGATGGAAAACCAGTTACGAAGGCAACAGGAGGAATGAGTGGGGAACAAAAGAGAAAAGCAGTCTGGCTTGCCTACCATGAGGAGGCAAAGAATGCGGACCTGGTGTTCAGAAAACCACAGCTATCCCTTTTGAGGAAACACCGGTCCAGGAAACGGAAGGGTTTGACTGAGGTTGGGTACAGTGAATCTGGTAGGACCTTAATACGACAAGAGAAAGAGAGGAAAAGGAAGGAAAGGAATACTTCTAATTATATTCCAGAGTTGGAGGCCAAGAGGAATAGAGAAGGGTCTAGGCCTGTTGGTCGGGAGGGTCGTCTTTCTCGTCAATCCCGCCAACCTACCGAGGGTACTAATGATCTTTGGGGATAGTGAAGGCTTGAGGATGGAGATTCGACCACCTTAAGGACACCGTCATGGACCAAATTTTGGACATTCCTAGTGGAGGTTTTGCTCCGCGTTTCAGGGACACATAGTTAAGGGATGGAGTCGCAGCATTTATTTGTGCTGAGGAGGAATCGGCAAAATGGCTGAGAGAAGTGGTTCCGTCAGTTAAGCTCGAGGACGAGACACGATCAAGGCTAGTTCTGACTGATGAACTGATCAAAAGAGTGCAAAAGTGACAGTGCTCGTACCACCAACAAAAAGGGAGGCCACTCATCCTGAGGTCAAACTCATGGTGTTGCAGAACCCAGAAATTGACATTTCGAAGTGGAATATCCTACAGTGAATTAAGCAGGGACCTGCAACCTCCTCTACCTAGGATAGGATGAGGCATCAGCCAGACATCTCAAGGCAAGAGATGGGAAGGCCTCCCTGGGGACTGGAGAGGTCACGTTTAGGTGGACCTCTAAAGACCCGGAAGAGAAGGGCGAGAGGGAGAATCAGTAGAAAGCCTTTGGGACAGTTGGATTCTGCAAATTACCTTGTACCATAGTAAAAGCACCTCGGTGGTCCTAAACAGGTTCTTAAATGTGAGGCACACATTACCAGCCCTTGCGCTGGTGCAAGAACCGTGGCCGTACAGGAACCGTATAATGGGTCTAGCTGCAGCTGGGCGTATCTACGCAAGTGGGCAACATGAGGTACACAAGGCATGTGTGATAGTCAGAGGACTAGAATGTATGCTGATTCAAGAATTCTCAACTAGGACCCTTGCGGTGGTTAGAATTTGAGGTAAGTTGGAGCAGGGAGTTCATCGTTGCCTCCATTAAATGCACCCACAATAGAGAATCGCCCCATGCAAAATTACGTAAGTTAGTTCGGTACTGCAGGGAGAGGAATATAGGAATCTTAGTGGGCTGTAATGCCAATGCTTATAATTAGGTGTGCGGCAGCACAGACACAAATGAGCGAGGCGATGAGCATGACTGGCAGCTTTCGGATGAGCCCTTCATGTCAGATCACCGGAGCATTAGTGCTACGATGAGGGGAGTTGTCCACAATGTGGTGTGGCTTAGGAACCCGAGATAGACAATTTGGGAAGGTTTTAAGTCCTCGGTAAGGAAACGGATGTCAGACTTACGTGGTATGTATGGTACATCAAACGAACTGGAAAATACTGAGGCCTACACATCAGGACTGCAATTTACACGTTTGAGGAAAATTGGTCTCTCATTCTCTCTCTCTCTCTCTCTCTCTCTCGCGGATAAACACTGGGCGTGGTAAGCTTAAGTGGAACAGCGAGTTAGAGACAAGACAGAAAGAAACTAGAAGGCTCTTTAATAGAGCAATGAAGAAGAATACGGTAGACACCTGGCAGGCATATAAAGACAGCCAGTGTCTATAAAAACCTTATAAAAGAGGTTAAACGTGCTTCTTGGGAAAATTGGCTCTCAGAGATAAGCACACTGAGTAACACTGCTAGACTGTAAGGTATTAGCAGATGGACCGAGGGGAGACCTTACGTTTGTCAAGAAGGCTGATGGTAGCTTTACTGACACCCCGGAGGAAACTCTGCTTATGAGGAACAGTTATCCCGATGTTAGACTGGTAGGAGACTGTGCTAAGGGCATACTAGAATATTGCTGGGGAGGTGATCTCAAAAGGTGAGAGAGGCGATTTTGTCTTTTGAACCTTTTAAAGCGCCTGGATCAGATAATATTACTCCAGCATTACTACAAAATTGCTTGTAGGAGGTTATAGGGATAGTGACAGGATTACTCAGGGACTGTGTTGCCCTAAGTTAAACGCCCGGGCAGTGGCTCAAAATGAACGTTATCTTTATCCCAAAACAGGGGAGGAAAATTTACACAAAGGTAAAGGACTTCAAACCTATCAGCCTTACATCTTTCTTGTTAAAGACACTGGAAAGGCAGGTGGATCTCTATTTGAAGGAAGGACCTGTGAAGCAGTATCCACTTCATCTGGACCTACACACCCACCGAATTGGTACGTCAGTAGAGACTGCGCTGTTGTCGGTTGTGAACTTTATTGGGATATGTATTGGGCCTTCCTTGATGTGTAAGAGGCTTTTAATATTACCTCTAGAATGGCCATCAAGAGAGCAGCTATGGATCACGGGATTTCTGATGGAATTATACATTTTATTATGAGTTCCTTGGAAAACCGTATAAGTACTGCATCATGGATGAGGTGTACGATAAATGGGATGATCTCGGAGAGCACCCCGTAGGGTGGAGTGTTACCCTCTGTACTGTGGAGCCTTGTCGTGGACGAACTACTAAGGACGCTCGGTGGAATGGGTGTCAAGGTGGTAGGATATTCGGACGACATAGCTATCCTTGTTAAGGGAAATTTGAAGAGGTCCTCAAAGACCTGCTTCAAGAGGCACTCAAGGTAACAGAAGCATCGTTGCAGAGAAAAAGCACTATGCAATCAAGGAGAGAAATCTGTGGCACTCATCTTCACTAGGCGATATAAGACTAAATCGCTGGAGATGATTGAAATTTGTTATACTAAAATAAGCTACGTTGAGAGCGCTAAATATCTGGGAGTTATTCGGGGTAGGAAGCTACTCTGGCGGGAGTAAAAAACGGTCAAAAAACCGTTTCAATATACTACCTCGAGAAAGCCACCTTACTTCGGTATGAAGTTGAGCATCCTCACAGCCCGAAAACTATCTTGACTGCAAAGGTCGAGTTAAATGTAGTTATTAATTTGAGCTATTTCATTGAGAGTTTTCTATAGCATTGCAGACAATCTGATGCCTACTAAATCTTCTCGACGAATGCAACTGTCAGATATAGGCGCAGTGAATGTGTTAAATAAAAATAAATTCATTTCAGTGACAACTTACAGACCCCTAATATATTGCCCGCGGACCCCTAGGGGTTCGTAAACCACTTGGTAACCCTGTGGTACAGGTGTAGCGTGTCATCACTTTTTCGATGGCGATGTTACACTCCTTAGCTGCCAACGAACGAAGCCATGTATTTAGTTTCTTCATATTTTTCAAAATAATTTTGCCGCACTAACATTCCTTTTTTGGTAATAAAACGATATAGATCCCAAGCAAGGGCTGAAAGATTAAAATATCTAGGCTATCTACAAATATATAGAGGGCGCCGTAAGCGTGAGTTCCAGGCTAGCTGGCCTGAGCAACCGGGCGGGTCCACAGGTGGCGGATAGTGAAACGGCTTACAGATATGTAGGTTACATGTGAATAAGGATTCCGGAAGGTTTCTGAATAAGCAGGCCTGGATCAAGGCAATGGTTGAAAGGTGAGGAATTATCCCTCCTCGTCAGTCAACCTGTTGGGTGTGGTAGAAATAACTGCTCTGACTGGGGAGACGGGGGTAGTTGGGAATTAAGTCCTCACAATGCGACTCTCACCTCCCAGGTGAACCAAGGGCAATGCGGCAGTGAAGTATGGGCGGGAAACTACCCTAACGACACAGTTGTAACAAAAGAGAGTAAAGCAGGCTGTTCGCTCCAAGAGCAACAGTTAATAATGTCCTGATCTTGGGGTAGGCTTCAAGGTCAGTGACTGAATACCAAATCCAAGGTGGAAGGCATCGTGCCGAAGGATGAATGGCTGAAGGGTAGAAAATGCAGTTGTACACGATCCCCTTGAGGAACCAGACAAAACCTCATTGTATTTGTCTTGCCAGGGCAGTGGGGGCTCTGCTCTGGTCGACCGTTATTTTCCTCATACTCGTGTGACGTTAATGGACCAAACAAGTAAAAAAATTGCTATTGAGATCGCACAGACAGCGGGAGCCAATGAGACGGCAAACCGTGAGTCTGTAGCAGATTTGTCAACGGCAACCATCACTGGGGGTGCGTGGGCGACTTTCAAGCTGCCGACTGCAGAAACCGGTGAAATGGCTGTACAGTTGAACACGCTGTCTTTACGGAGAAAGCGTATGAATGGAGCGGCCAAAAGGCGGCTCCGAAGAGAACAGGCGAGAGCAGCGGGAGGGCCAATAATCCTGACAAAACGAAGGGAAGGCCAAAACCGAGCCGAGCTTGTCAAAGTCCAGGGCTTGGATGTTGTGAGGAGGGAGGTTCAACAGGAAAGCAATCAACCAAGAGCACCAAACCCCAGCACGCCCAAAAGGCCTAGGAGTTCGACGTCCAATCCCTCTCTAGTGGAGGGAGGAAAGAAGAAAGTGAAGCTGGGACATGGGGGGGATGCTGCAGTGTCTTCGGGAACATACGGCGATACCCTTCCGCAAAAGCTAGCCATTGACCCAGTTAGTTACCCAGAGAGACAATTCTCGGAAGAGATGGCGTTGGAGCTGGAGGAACTGTTCTTCTCAGAACTGCTGTCCGCTGAGACGGAGAGTGGGGATAGGGGGTTCAGGACAACATACTTAGAGAGGGGGGGGCTCTAAATGTCGTATGCTCGTCATGGGAGAGCCTGGAGTGGGTCCTTCGGGTCCTGCCAAGCTTCACCCTGAGTGAGGGGGTAAAGTTGAGGGCAGGGCCACCCAAGGAGATCTTTTGCATTGCAAAAGTTTCAATGTGGGTGCCCAAACCCTACTATGACAAATAGCCGGAAGAGATCCTGAAGGTTGTCAAAACCCAGAACCCTGGGATAGTTCAGGATACTTGGAAGGTGATTGTTAGAAAAAGGGAGGATGCAGGTCTTACCCATATCCTGTATATAGGAGAGGGCTCCCTCAGGGCACTGCGGAACAACAACCTGAGGGTGAATTTGAGGCTGAGACAGGCCACGTTCAAGGTGCTCTCTAGTCCTGGGGCTGCTTTGCGGACCCAGGCAACTGCTAAGTAAGCAGAACGATGATCAAGTTCCTCCAAGTGAACCTACAGCATAGCAGGGCGGCTAGTGCTGTCGTGTGTAAAATGCTGGACAGGGGAGAGGTGGACTTGGTTCTCATCCAGGAGCCATGGATTTCTGGAGGACGAATATGCGGGCTGGCGACATTTGGAGGTAAGTTGTTGTATGATAAGAACTCCGGTGTTCCCAGGACGTGTATCCTGGTTAGGAGGGGGTTAAGTGCTTTTGTACTAACGGACTTCTGCTGCAAGGACTTGATAGCAGTGATGGTGGAACAGGCTGCAGTGATGGTGGGAGGATGAAGAGGCTGAACCTGGCCACGTTATATCTTCCCTTTGACTACGCGGGGGCTCTACCAACACAAGAGCTGAGGAGGCTGGTCGAGCACTGCTGGGCTGTGGATGAGGAGCTGCTGGTGGGTATGGATGCTAACTCCCATCACACTTCGTGGGGAAGTACAGGTACCAACACTAGAGGTGAGGAACTTTTAGCTTATCTTAGCTCTAAGAATTTACTAGTCTTAAATCTGGGGGAAGAGCCGACGTTTGTCACTAGGGCCAGACAGGAGGTCCTGGACTATACTGTGGCATCGAACCAGATGGCTAGGTATGTACTAAATTGGCATGTGTCGGATGAACCATCTTCTTCTGACCACAGACATATTAGGTATGATATCTCCCTCAATCCAGCCATGCTTCGACAACCAGGGATCCAAGAAGAACAGACTGGGACTCCTACAGGAGGGACCTGGGTGTTCGGATTGAGGAGGCTGGATTGGAGTGTGGTGGGAGGAGAGAGCTAGAAGACTCTGCCACAATGGTTGGCGAGGCAATAATAGAATCCTTTACTGATAACTGCACTCTCAGTGAGGGGAGAAAAGTAGGGTATCCGTCATGGTGGAATAAGAAGCAAGCCAAACAACGGAAGACCACCAGGAGACACTTTAATAGAGCAAAAATGAACAGGGAGTGGGACCAGTATAGGAAAACACTAACCGAATACAACAGGGCATTTAGAGAAGCACGCAGGAAGTGCTTACAAGACGTGGTAAGAAGGAGGACTGGGAAGTGGTAAGAAGGATAGTAACTCCACAAAGGGTAAGATGGGCTATTGGCACATTTAAACCCTACAAATCTCCAGGTCCAAATGGGATCTATCCTGTGCTGTTGCAGCAGGGAATGGATATGCTGGTGCTGGTACTTACTAAATTATACAGGCTAAGCATTGCTCTAGGGCATGTGCCGGCAGCCTGGAAATCTAGTAAGGTGGTCTTTATACCTAAGCCCACCGGTAACCAATCGGAAGGGAAAGGATACAGACCTATTACACTCATGTCCTTTGTTCTTAAGGGACTTGAAAAACTGGTTGATAGGCATATTGGGGGGGGGGGTACTTTGGCAATAAAACCACTGCATTGGAAACAGTATGCTTATCAACCGGAGAAATCCTGCGAGGGAGCTCTCCATCAAGTGGTTGGTAGGATTGAGCAAATGATCGCTAAGAAAGGTTGTGCCATTGGTGCCTTCCTCGACATTGAAGGGGCTTTCAATAACCCCTCAGTGGAGACGATGGTAAATGGTGCAAGACGTCATGGAGTGGATGCGACTACTTGTGGCCGGATAAGTTCCATGTTAACAAACAGAAATATTTCTGTAGAGGTGGCAGGGGAGGTCAGAGGGCGGAGACAAGTCTGGGCTGTGCACAAGGGGGGCGGGGCGGTTCTCTCTCCTCTGTTGTGGTGCCTAGTGGTTGACAACCTTATTGAACTCCTGAATGAACAGCGGGTACTTCTGTCTGGGATATGCGGACGACATAGTTGTTCTGATCCTGGGCAGATTCCCTGATACAGTCCTTGAGGTATTCAGAAATCCTCTACGACTGATCGAAGAGTGGTGTAATAAGGAGAACCTTAGGGTAAATCCGAAAAAGACTGCTCTTATTAACTTCACCAGACAGCGAAAAGATCTAAGGACCAGGATGCCTCGCTTGTTTTGTGAATAACTTGAGTTTGTGGGGGAGGTGAAGTACCTGGGAGTTACACTGGACAGGAAACTCACCTGGAACCCATATCTTGAGAGGACAGTTAACAGAGCCAAAAGGGCACTGATGACAGTGAGAAGAATGGTGGGTAAGAAATGGGGACTGAAATGGACTTCGTCACTGGAGCGGGGGTGTATTATGAAAACCCAAGGGTAAAACTAGTTTTTTTCTTGGGAAGGCATACCTCTGTTTTTCAGGCCGAAATATATGCTATAAATGCCTGTCTGGGAGAGATAGCGAGAAGGGGAACACACGGGACTCGAAGTGCTATTTTCTCCGACAGTCAGGCAGCAATTAAGGCACTAAACGGACATGTGGTCACCTCGGTCATAGTCAGGGAGTGCCTAAATAAACTACAAGCCCTGGCAAGGTACAATCAAATCAAGATAGGTTGGATGCCAGGGCATAGGGGAACATTTGGAAATGAAGCCGCAGATGCGCTGACCAGATAGTCTTCGACTCCCCTGATTGGACCGGAGCCGGCGGTAGGTATTTCCAAATCCATGGTCAAGATTGCAGTGCGAAGGTGGATGGCTGAAAGACACTGTGAGCACTGGATCAGGGCTGAAGGGATGAGACACAGTAAGCTAACCCTTAGGAAACCTAAGTGCTGTCGTGTGTAAAATGCTGGACAGGGGAGAGGTGAACTTGGTTCTCATCCAGGAGCCATGGATTTCTGGAGGACGAATATGCGGGCTGGCGACATTTGGAGGTACGTTGTTGTATTATAAGAACTCCGGTGTTCCCAGGACGTGTATCCTGGTTAGGAGGGGGTTGAGTGCTTTTGTACTAACGGACTTCTGTACGTGGATGGCTGAAAGACACTGTGAGCACTGGATCAGGGCTGAAGGGATGAGACACAGTAAGCTAACCCTTAGGAAACCTTCCTTGGGGCTGCAGAAGAGTCTCATCTATCTGTCTAGGCAGGAATTGAGGATAGCTACAGGTCTACTCACGGGACACTGTGGACTAAGGAAACATCTGCATAAAATGGGTATCTACAAAGATGAACCAGTGTGCAGATTATGCGGGCAAGAACTGGAGACTGCCACACACATCATTTATAGATGTAAAGCACTTGCCGTGAGGCGCTTCAACCTCTTTGGTGATAGTACGGTTCTGGTGGATGCTGAAGGTAAAACACTAGTCAGGAAACTCCTAAACCTGGTAAGAGGGAAGGGGCTATTTGACTAGATCAAGGACGTAAGTACAATATACCTTAAGGTAGCAGTGCTTCGGGCAGTTTAAACCCGCTCCCAAGTTAAAAAAAAGGGTGAGTTTGAGGAAGTAAAGCATCTATTGCAATAGAAAATAATATGCATTCAAAATTTGAAGAAATTATAAAAATAAATATATGTTTACTAACATATAAATACAAAGTGTATATAAATATTAAAATCATTCATGCGAGATAAACCCATACAACAATGAAGAATAAATTTAATTTACACTACCATAGTTACGTTAAAACATTTTTCATTATATTTTCTTGAAATAAGAACAAAAAATATGAAACTGAAAAATATTTGGAAACTTTGTAAGTATTTAGTAAATTAATTAACGAAATTCCTACTTATAACATAATACATTCCGATCTTACCGCCTGTGTGTATCAATAAGTACGAACACCCGTGGTAGAAGTGAGGTTAGGTTATTTGTGATTGCCGACACTTACAATTGCTTAGGGCAGCTTAACTACAGGGTTTGTAGGCCTATATTTGGGATAAATAGAATTCTTTGAATGTTTCCACCTTATTACCGGAAATGTGCATAGTGTTTTATTCAATAAAACTAAATAACGTAGTTTGGTATTTCGTTCCCGTTTTAAAAATAAGGTTAACGGTTTACTCTAGTTTTCGTTTAGTAATTGTAGGTATGTAAATTATTTATTATCTATTAGCAAAAAGCCTTTGTATCAATTCACTTGGGCTATTACACCTTGTCTCCCTTCCCATGTAGAACCGTGTTTCACGCCCTCACAAATGTCTCTTACCACCGAACAATTCCTTCACCACTTACTTCATATGTCTAGGTGGCATATTTATATCAACGATAAATCTACTCCTTTTTTAACTACTCTTTTCCCTTTCATTGAGACCAGGCAAAGCAAGTGTAGCCTAAAAATATGTGAAAGTGGAATATGTGAAAATATTCCAAACACTTAGTTTAGATTTTAATCCTAAGATAAAAGGTTTCACAGATAATACTCATGAGACATAGATCCTAATTAGATTGCTTCATTGTATTTAGTGTAAACATGTCCCTTGGAACTTCTATCTAGGTATAGGTTTATGAGCGTGCACATAAACTCATGTAAATTGCCTAGACAATTTTGAATACGAACAAAACGTTTTTTCTTAGAATATTTAAATATATTTTATATTTTCCTTTAAGTTTAGCTTAAGAAAAAAATTGTGATGAATTTAGAACACCTTTCTACCAATACAAATTTTATCAAGAAAAGTATTTTGCATCATAGGAAATAGCTTAGTTAAAATCGCCATCATTTATGCGACTTTTAGTGTGCTACAAGTCTATATTAGAACATGTTTTCTCTCATTTCTTGGTTTTCGGCATTGACTTGAGATACCCTTCCCATTCTGTACAAACGTTTTCACTTCCCTACAATTTGTGCTGCATCTAGAATATAGTTTTTTAAGGAATTTTTCCTGTTTCAAACTATTATCATACGGCATTTATCATTTCCCCTTTTCCAAGTATTCTTCCCCTTACATACTACTCGACAAATATTCCTTACATGCAGATCTCTCTGTACAAGTTTATACAGATACGCATTTCGTTTTATACTCTGGAAAGAGTGTCTTTGCCTCACAAAATAAAATACATTTTCTTAACATGAACTAGTCTTTCTCTGCGTTCATTTCCTGTTTCTTCCTTCTCCCTTTCCCCCTATTTTCCAATTCCTTTACTCTTTCTTTTTCACTCCTCTCACTCCCCAATTCCTAGCTTACTCTCCTCTTTTTACTCTATCTACCCATCTCTCTCATGCCTTCCAATGCCTTCAGTCTATCTTAATTAGATAGTATGGCTGTCACAAAAGCGAAAGTTATATTTGTGCAATATTGTCTGCTGTGCGATGTTTGGAGTAAAATAGCACAATATAATTTACCAATATTTTCAACTCAAAAAAAACGTGTGTGTGTGTGTGTGAGTGTGTGAGTGTTAGTTTATGTGTTCGTGCTTGTGTGAGTGAGTGTGTGTGTACGCGTGCGTCTGTAAGGGTAATTAGGTAGTTATTTCAAGCTACAAGATGAAATCTGATGACATTTACTATGTTGTAGTTGAAAAATTAGCTAATAGAAAACTTATAACAATTAAAAATAAACTATTCCATAGCTGCGAAGACACATTTTGTTGATTCCTTACTGGATTAAAAGCGAAAACACAAGGTCGAAAATAATTTAAACGCTTTGTAACTACTCGTTAAAATATATCAACTAAGGCATTAATACACAAATGTCTTTTCTCCAAACATTAGAATTTAATAAACAAAAATGGTATTCCTGAATTATAATAATACTAGCTTTGTAAGCGGGTGTATTCTCCAGCTGGTGATAAACTTCATAGAAAACTTAGCGTGTGATGCTGATAATTATCCTAATTAATTACTTACCAAATGATTATTTATTTTGGAGCAGCATCAATATTTAACTCACTTCTTGCTAAAAATCCACTTTTCTATCACAATGTCAAGAAACAATAATTGTTTTACAAAACAATGTCTATCTTCTACAAATAATTTACTCATTTATGAAAACCGAATATCTATATAAAATCCTTTAAACCTTATGGCTCTGCCAATGTGAAAGACATACGGTTTCATAAAACAGTTGATTTTATGTTATAGTATGCTATAGAACAGCTGTTTTAACACATAGATTACGTTATTTTATTTATGTTATTTTGATGTTGTTGTTGGGTGTGTGTGTGCGTGCGTGTGTGTGTGTGTGTGTGTGTGTGTGTGTGTGTGTGTGTGTGTATGTGTGTATGTGTGTGTGTGTGTGTGTGTGTGTGTATGTGTGTGTGTATGTGTGTGTGTGTGTGTGTGTGTGTGTGTGTGTGTGTGTATGTGTGTGTGTGTGTGTGTGTGTGTGTGTGTGTGTGTGTGTGTGTGTGTGTGTATGTGTGTGTGTGTGTGTGTGTGTGTGTGTGTGTGTGTGTGTGTGTGTGTGTGTGTGTAAGTGTGTGTGTGTGTGTGTGTGTGTGTGTAAGTGTGTGTGTGTGTGTGTGTGTGTGTGTGTGTGTGTGTGTGTGTGTGTGTTTTAAGAATGGCAAAACTAATATTATATAACTTGTAAAATTCTAGTTTTAATAAAAGAATTTCCTATCTTGTTCCAGTCACGTGCTGCTTTGGTACAAAGAAGAGGAAGGAGAGAGGAGGTAATTACTATTAGGTTATTTTAATTTCACCTTGAAATAAAGTAATTTAGTAGATAAACTAAAATCTACTAATTTAATTCAATAGTTTTTCAGCTTGTTCAACATTCGTATATTTTTTCGGTTTTCAATATTCGCTGGATTTACGGCAAATATTGGGATCCCCATCTCATGCATGTCCTTTTGATATTATTCAAATATTGTAGCATCAAATTTACATTTCAAGGAGACAATACATGAAATTTAATGAAACTATAAATCCAAAATATTAAAGTTACACAACTGTATTAATAACATTTTAATTAAGACATCAGATTTAAACCATTAGCACACTCATGCCTTAAATAAGACGTCTTCCGCAAGGTTTAAACTCGCGCCTCTGGTAGCATTGCTAACATTACAGCAAACCGACACTGTGATCGTTTGTTGTATTCAGTAATGTAGAACCTTTCATTATGACAAATGTTAGGAACTGGTTATTTAAATGAGTAAAAGTGAACTATCAAAACGTTTCCTTCAAGTTCCTTATGGTTTTCAGTAATTTTAATTTATATTATTTTAATATTCTACGCTCTACGAACATGACTTCTAAACGCAATGAAAAACAAGAATATTAGCTATGATATATTTGTTTAAAGTTCATCAACATATTAGGCCTACAAATATATATGCTATTATGATATGAATTTGAGCAAGCTTCAGCTACACCTTGCAGTGTATTATGGCACTTATTTTGTAGTTATATGACACAAGATTTAATAAAACTTCTAACTTTACAGAAGTGTTCGATGAAGAGATGCTCAGCTATTTGTCAAGCGCATACCCGAGGATAAAGTTCGTTCCTATCCTCGAGGCGATCCTTGAGGAAGAAGAAGGAGAAGAAGAGGGGGAAATAGTTTGTTAAAAAGCTGCAATATATTCTAGAAGTGATTCCGCACTATTTCCGGTAAAGTTTGAAGACCCTGCTTTCTACAGGACTCAGTCATTTTGTAAGTGACTTTTATTTGTTCCTTTCATTTTGTTTAAAATGGGAATTCTATTCTTAGTTACTTGAACTAGAGCTTATATCTGTTCACGCAACAAATTTTAAACCATACTCTATATCATTTTCTCTCTCTCTCTCTCATACATAGTATGGAAAGTGGACTCGATCACTTGAGAGCAGATTTAAGTTTGACATCGGGGATCTTGCAGATTTATGGAGAAACTATCTCTAAGAATGCCTACGAACGAAGAAAAATTAGCAGCATAAGGGAGAAAATCAAATTTCAAGAGAGGGGAAAACGCGTATGGAAACTACCCAAAGTAAACACGAGTTAGTCAAATTCCATAACTGGGGGGGGGAGGTTAATTTTGGTATCAAGTTTTAAAGTAAAACAGAAAAAAGTAAACTAGCAAAGTAAAAGTAGTACGTGATATTAGTAAGAGAAATATTACGGAAATAAAGTTTATGTAAAGTAAAGAAGCATTTGCAGTGAATAGGAGAGTGATCTTTAGTAAGAGATATATTAGTAAGTGACTGCATGATCAGGTGAAGTGAACCAAGAAACAACGCTAGAGATAAGCGTCAACAACTGTCAGAATTAATTTTTCTTAAATTCTTAGCCAACACTTTAAAGTAAAAAAATATCAAGTGTTTTGTCAACTTATCATTAATTTCTTTAAGAGAATATAGGTAATTCAAATACTGTGTAAACTTATCAAACCAAATCCAGTACGGTTTCATCGTATAGGCCTACGTATCTTTAGAAAAGATAGGTAATTCAAATGTGAACTTTATCAAATCACGTGCAGTAACCTATACACGCCTTAAGATAATTAAGGGTCAATTTTAAAAGATTTTATTAGTAGAAAGAATAAATATAAGAGTTTTGATGCATATTGACAAATTATAGCTTAATAGGTTTTATTATGTATAACTACCTGTAAATGTTACAACTTTTAACTCAAAATTAAAATTAATCTGTCATTTTAAAAAACAATTAGCTATGTATTAATTTAATTTCCTTAAAAACAAATATCCTGTATTACATCTTAGACAAACTTAAGTATTCATGTTAACTTCATATAGGGTAAATGCACACCATTTTATTTTCACCTACCAAACTAAATATCCATTTATGTATCTAGTTATCATCTATGTTTATGAATACCTATATAATCTTAACTCTTTATCTTTGATACTATTATAAATGCCTATAAATTATGATGTTTTTTTCAGAAGCGACTTTTCGGCTTCGTGGTTTGGAACGGCATCTGGTGGAGGTAAGCAAAATGTTTACTACCACTGTGTGTGTGTGTGTGTGTGTGTGTGTGTGTGTGTGTTTGTGTGTGTGTGTATGTATAGATATTTCATTACTCTTTACAACATTCTCCTGTAACAGTCACCATATGCTCTTTGAACTTAGTAATAAACACTTAAACGTTAACAGTTACTTCTTGTTAAAACCAAAAGAGGTGCCATAATTTCATCTTGCGATCAACAAGCTTTTGTGTGTGTAAGATTTTGTTTTAAGATAACAGTCTTACATTTTATAATGTTAGCGAGAAGAGAGTTACAAAGTGTATCCAAGTGAAGGTCCTATTTCTTAGAACATTTTAGGATAACAGTTACTTGTTACCTAAATCGCAATGACTTTACATTGTGCTGTTTTACATTGTTTTTAAATAGTCTAGACGAATATTTAAAAAAAAAACATTACATAAATATTCATTAAAATGCTGTTGATCCGCATTTAAATTTATTTTTAATATTTATTTTCTATTCACAGATCGCTGAAATGAATGTCTGCCCGCATACATGTTCTTTGTTTCGACCAATCTTCGAAATTTTCCCTTTCGACAGAACCTAGTCTAAATCTCTTGAAGAACAGGGTCATTTCAGGTGAGCAACGAACAAAATTACTTATTAAATAAAGCAATTCATTAATATGTATGTTTGCCAATTCCAAATTTCTTTTATTTAAAATTCTAAATCAATATACATTATTTTGTAAATTAATTTTTTACAAATATTTCAACATGTGCAATATTTAACATTTTAAGTAAAATGTTAGTTATAAGCAGTGATGGACGACGAAAGTTAATTATATGCGTTGTATTTCGTGAATGAATTGCTGTGATGTTTAAATTTATACGGTGTAATTTTCGCAACATCAAATTTTCGCACTACACGTTTTTTATTTAAGTCCGATGTTTTCAGAAAACCATGAAGCATTGCCCAGTACTGTCAAATTATGAGGATTTCCTCAAGAAAGAGTTTATTGTTGCAGATTAGAGATCGTGTTAGTTTTCACTGAAGGTACAGACACAGGCAAAACTAATTTCAGTAATTTCAATCCTTTATTAAATGTTTATAGAAAATTATTTAGAGCAATAAAATCTAATAAAATCGGCAGCATTCGACTTGAGCCTTGATCCGAATAAAGAGAGAGGTTTTCTTGATTAAGCATTTCACTTTATCAAAACATTTATACATTGAAAAATTTTCGGTTAGGATTTGTTGCCTAGTATCCTACGGGAGTAAAGCTAGCTTTAGCCTCGCACGTTATTACGTCACAAACGTCTTTCTGATAAACCTGGACTTTTTAGTCACAAGAATTGTCAATGTTTAGTTTGCCTTGCATTTATATTATCTACTGGACAACAAACCAAAATTCTCAAAGTATATGAAATTCATTTTGTGAAAATTGTTAAAAATGGAAGTTTTTAATATATCACATTGACTTGGGGCTTTTATGGGCAAATGCTCCTATGCGTACTGATATAAATTTTAAACTTTTGTACAATTTGGTTTTTAATACAAATTAAATTTAACATAATTCAAGTTTTTCAAACCAGAATTTCCTTTTAAACCATATTTTTTGTGAATGCGTTTTGTTTAAATATTTGTTTGTGTACAAAATCATACTCAGTTGTTTTTCATTGCAATGTTTGTCTTAGGGAGATTTTTGATAATTTTAATTTTCTAAAATTCTTATAAATGTTATAAATTAAGAAAATCCTATGTTTTCCTCCGCTCCTTTCTGTCGATACCTAAAATTCGAGCCACCAGGATTACGAAAATATATATTAACATGTTTACACTCGTGCATCAGTGTTCGACGATAATTTCTACACCTTGTAGCTCGCTGTTAAAATACAAAAATATGTAACTTATTTTGTATTTGATACTATCGTCTACAATTGTTCGAGACACTTTTTACTATAAAGGTTTTAAGGCGAATTTCGACTCCATTTAGCTTTCTAATTTGAATATGTTGGTTTGAAAACTATAGAAAATGTATTATAATACCGTCGTGTCTGAGGCACAACTCATAAACCTCTACAACCATACGGATTTAGAGGAACTTCTATAGATAAGTGGTAAAATTGGAAGTAGTATATATATATATATATAATAAATTAAAAATCTATGAATATATTTGAATAATATATGCAATAAAAGTATTCTTGTTTTTGAAATATTTTTTATTTATTAAATATATTACAAGAAAACATATGATCATATTTAATATATATATATATATATATATATATATATATATATATATATAAATATATATATATATATATATATATATATATATATATATATATATATATATATATATATATTAATATCACAATATGTATTCTTGTGTATTAATAAAGAACTAAGTCAAAATACAAATACAAAAGTTATAATTGAATTGTAAATTCAATTATAATTCTTGTATTTGTACTTAACTAATTCTTTATATATATATATATATATATATATATATATATATATATATATATATATATACAAGTATATATATATACTTGTAGCAAAAATATATAAGTTGACAACATTGTTTGTTAGATCTAGCTAGGACTTTTATGCTAGTTTTTCTTTATTAACATATAATATTTCAAGTTTCAATTAAAAAGGTAAATTTTAACTAATAAGGGAAACATCTGCTAGTGAGACGGATGAGCTTGCATTTTTTTCACAAGCATGCCTGTTTCAAGTTGTATTTTATTAAAGGTACAACGCAAATCATTAGCAACAAGTTTGTTCCTTTATTTTGTTTTTATTTCAACAAGCGCTGAAAATGTTTTTGTACAAGTAGATGCTTGAAAAAGGCAAGAAAAATCGAAGAGCTGCCTATGATACACTTTTAATTGTTTTATCCAAAATGAATTTTTGTTCATTGTAGCCCTGTTGACACAATGAACAGTAAACATTTGTTTCGTGACACTATCGTACAACTATTCTGTTCAAGTTGTCATGTTGATTTAATTTCAAATTTAGAAAATTGGTACAGCCTTTACGGTACTTATAATTCTTTTATAAATGAATGCATTTCATTTAAATTTCTGAATATCATGTTCAATAACATTACCTAAGTAAATAAATCTGCGGTTTAAATTTAGTTTTATATTTTGATAAATTGTGTACTTAAATTTTAACAAAGTGAGAATTTACCTTTCTTTTTTCCAAATGATCTCTCGCCCCCTGATTTTGCTTCACGACCCCCCCCCCACGTTTGGGAACCTATGATTTATAGGAACCACTATAGATAAGCGATAAAATTGGAAATAAATATATATATATATATATATATATATATATATATATATATATATATATATATATATACTTGTAGCAGACCCCCTCATCACTTGTTTCATTGACAAGGACTCCTCAAACTCTTAAACAATTTGAGGTATTCTCAAACCATGTCAGAACTGGGCCGTATGTTATGATTTCCACACAGCTCCCCCACCCCCGACCTTTCGCGAAAGATCAGTATCGTGTTCTCAAAAAAAGATTTTAATTTTGCGTTTTTTATTTTGCCGTAAAACCTACACTGATCGTTATTTTGTTTTTCTTTTCAAGAGAAAGAACTTATGATAATATAGTAGGGATTGAACGATTCCTTAGCTTTTCGATTCCGTTACCAATATGATTCTAAATTATTTTTTCGATTTTAGATTCTTAGTTCGATTTTCGATTTTTTAAAGTTATATAGGGCTACATGATATTCTTCAATTAATAATTAGTTAACATCTTGATCATATGATGAAGCCTTTTAAAAGTTTTAATGTAATAGGCTGCACGAAACTTTCATGTTATGATTTATAAATAGAAATTTCTGAAACCATGACAAACATATAAAAAGTGATAAAAGTGACAAATAAATAGATTAGATGCTTCCGTTACACTTTGTTGCTGCGTCTAAATAATAATAATATTTTCGTTATCTCAAATTCACCATTTGCTTTAATCGTTTAATTCATTCAAAGCAACTAATCCATAAATAAGACAAGTTGATTGATTATTCTCCAATAAATTACGCCGTAAACAAATTTTAAGAGTGGAAAAGAAATAAGAATCGCAATCGGCACTTTAATCAATACAGAATCGACTATCGACCATTACTCAATACCTTTACAGTAGAGAAGGCTATCGTTGAGGTGGCGCACTTGGGCCCGAGCCAATAGGAAAGCCGGATTTGCTACCCCCACCCCTTTCCAAGATGGCGGCGCCCATAAGCGCGGGAACAACATTTACACCAAGCTAATATGAAAGCCGGATTTGTTACCCCAACCCCTTTCCAAGATGGCGGCGCCCATAAGCGCGGGAACAACATTTACACCAAGCCAATAGGAAAGCCGGATTTGCTACCCCCAACCCCTTTCCAAGATGGCGGCGCCCATAAGCGCGGGAACAACATTTACACCAAGCCAATAGGAAAGCCGGATTTGCTACCCCCAACCCCTTTCCAAGATGGTGGCGCCCATAAGCGCGGGAAGTTCGAATAGTCAACTGTCTGTGAGGGAATCGGCCTATCACATTGCAGGCGCTCGGTAGGCTTACGCCTGACGGACACCCAACACACGGACACCCGCTCCCGCAGGAGGGAGATGTGTGAAGAGTATGAATATCAGTACAACGAACACTATGTCTGTTTACAGATGTACCGAATAACAAGGTCGATTCTCTGTAACGCCTAATACTGTGTGTAGCAAATATACAAGTTTATTGTTATCTAGACACTTGCACTCCTAACCGCTATGTGTAGAGGTGAAATAATAATAACTCAAATATCTCTTAGCATAAGGTTAGTCTCGGAGCTCCTGCATGCTCTTTCGTGGGTATTTCCTAGCTTTATAAAGGGAAAAAACAACGAAAAAGCCTGTACCTGCTCAGACCTGCACATCCCAGCTAAATTGGATCAAACCTAACCAACACATAGTAGAAGGGGTGATCTCAACAACGTTCAGGACCATCCCGGGGGTTGTTATGAATGAAGAAGGCTCTGAATGACCTTGATCATAGACTATGGGGCGTATATGACTACGTCTAAAGGTAGTTATTGGATAACCTAGGCAGGTAAAAATGGATCAAACCTACCCACAGGGATGGGGTGATCTCAACAACGATCAGGACCATCCCCAGGGGTTGGAACGGATGAAGGCGGCTCTGAATGGCCATGATCATAGACTATGAGGTGTGTTTGACTACTTCTAGAGGTAATTAATGGAAAAAACCAAATCAGGCCTATGACGCAACCACCCCCGGGACATCCTCAAAACCCTCCCCGGAGGTAGCTACCGGCGTGGGGTTATCTTAAGATATAACTGTTTAATATATGAAATATCAACGCTCGAACGACTCAGGGCCCACCCTAAAATGAACGGTATAACCCAGGGTAATGAGGGATACAAGTTGAATGTTAAATGCCGCGTAGGCCGCTCACTCGAACCCTGACGGGCCAGCGCCTTAAAAACAAAATATCTAAAAACATACCAGGTATAGCAACAGAGGTATCTAGTAGGGCCTACCTCCAAAGGTAAAAAAATAAACAGTGTAACAAAGCCTTATAGCTTGAGTGAACACGTTTGACCTACATGTGCAGGCATGCAGAGATAACGCAAATCCCTAGAACCGCAAAGACAGATAGCTACCGGTGGTCTATTTTCATATTATAAAAATAACAAGCAGTTACCTGTACAGAAAAAATAAATACCTTTGCAGATAAGAGAGCAAGAACCTGGACACATAGAAGAATCAAATACGTGTGCAGACAGAAGAAGCAAGGATCTGGACATATAGAAGAAGCAAAGACCTGGATGGATAGGAAAATAAAGGACCCGGACAGGTATACGAGGCAATGCCTGGGCAGATAGAAAAAACAAGGATTTGGACAGGTAGACGAGGTAGGGCTTGGGCAGATAGAAGAAACAACGATCTGGACAGATAGAAGAAGCTAGGACATGGATAGGTAGACGAGGCAAGGCCTGGACAGATTGAAGAAGCAATGACCCAGAGAGATTGATGAGGTAAGGCTTGGACAGATAGAAGAAGCAAGAACCTGGACAAATAGAAGAAGCAAATACCTGGACTGGTATACGGAGTAACGTCCCGGACAGATAGAAGAAACAAATATCTGGACAGATAAAAGAACCAAGGACTTCGGCACGTAGAGGAACCAATACTTGGACAGACGGAAGAAGCAAGGACATGAACAGATAAGAGAAGTAAGGACCTGGACGGATAGAAGAAGCAAGTACCTGGACAGATAGAAGAAGCAGGGATATGGACAGATAGGAGAAGCCTTGCCAGATAGGAGGAGGTCCTTGACCTGGACAGATAGAAGAAGCAAATACATGGACACATAGAAGAAGCAAAGACCTGGACAGATAGAATATGCAAGTACCAGGACAAATAGAAGAAGCGAGTAGTTGGACAGATAGAAGAAGTAAGAACATGGACAGATATGAGAAGCACGGACTTGGGCAGATAGAAGAAGCAAGTACATGGATACATAGAAGAAGTAAGGATATGGACAGATAGGAGAAGCAAGGACCTGGACCGATAAAAAGAGCAAATACCTGGACAGATAGAAGAAGCAAGGACCTGTACCGATGGAAGAAGCAAGTACATGGACTGATAGAAGAAGCAAGGACCTGGACCGATAAAAGAAACAAGCACCTGGGCAGATAGAAGAAGCAGGTACTTGGACAGATAGTAGAAGTAAGCACCTGGACAGACAGAAGAACCAAGGACCTGGACAGATAGAAGAAGCAAAGACCTGGACAGATAAAAGAAGCAATGACCTAGACTGATAGAAGAAGTAAGGACATGGACCGATAAAAGAAACAAGGACCTGGAAGAAATGACGCTACCTCATGTCCACAATATATATTAAGCGCTATTGAAAATAGACTACCGCTCATTCAATATAGTGTGTAATCTAAAGCTTTACAAAAATTGAAAAAGACCTGACATTAACATATAATACTCGTATCCAAAATATATATATTAAACGCTAATGAAAATAAACTACCAATCATTCAATATAATCTATGATCTAGGCTTCAGATAATTCGAAAAATGAAGTGTGAAAATATTCTCTCCTATAAATAAACACCTATTGTATCATCTAGAGTTAACATAATTAAAAAAAAAGACTAGTTACTTACAATGCGAGTGTTTATAGGTTGTTGTGACGTAGACGCCATCTCTCGTGAATGTATGACCTGCAGTTTAACGGATCACAATAGTTGATCAAAGTATAGCTCTCCTCCTGGGTTGATTGCAGAAAGTCTTCAAAACTAAATAACTTAAATAACGGGCTTAAACAGATATAGTCTTTAAAAGATTTTATCAACGCTAGCTTTACAGATACAGGTAAGTCCAAACTGTCTATATCATGTCTGTTCTATACGCATGCGCAGACCTCAATAGCGCATAGATTAAACAAAGATAGAGGCACTGTAAAATTTATAAAAAAGAAACATGCTGAAACGTGTTAATGAATAATATTACTCTGTAATGGCCAAATTCACAGTCTGGCCGACATGTTCGATAACAGTTAAAGATTTGCCTAAAATAGAGCTCAAATCTTCCACAGTCAACGCCGTAGCGTATCGCTTTGGAAGAAAGACAGCACGTCTGTCTTCATCATCTACCTGTAAGTCTACAAGTACGGTGTTACCATACTTTGCTTCGACAAAACGCGCATTTACAATTTTATATGCCATGCCTATCTTTAGATCGCGTATAGGCATAGAATCTACAGAATTTAAAGCTGAAAACTTTGCCGACACTGATGATGACATTTTTACTACTTATTGGCAAACACACACACAGATCACTTGAAACACAGACTATGTAAAAAACACTATATCTCCACCTGTATATAATGTTTTATACATAGCTGTGGAAGAGTCCATTTGAGAGGTGAGTGGACGAGTCCAAGCAAGTTGGACTGATCCATAATTACGTCATAACTAAGACTGTTGATTACAACAAGGCGGGAGATACCGTATGTAGAGGTAAACACATCGTATTCGATGAGAAGTTTAAATACAAGTTAACACATAATATAAAATGCACGGCCTGACTAGGGTTTAACAAACAGTATCCGATGAGTAGACTGGCTACGGTTTAACAAATAGTATCCATTGAGTAGGTTGAATACAAACTATCACATAGTATCCATTGTAAATATTGGCTAATGGTTATCAAATAGTATCTGATACATAGCTGGGCTAATGATTAACACATTGTATCCGATACATAGATTGACTAGGGCTAACACATAGTATCCGAGGCAAAGATTGACTAATGGTTAACACATAATATCCATTGCACGGCTTGGGTAATATATATATAGTTAGCCTACATTCTGTGTTATCTATGTAAACCCACATACTATGCTAAGCTGGTTACCCATAGACATGGATCTATGGTAATGCAAGAGTAAGCCTAAGTGTAACCCATACCCTGACAACAGTTACCTAGCCTCACCATAGCCTACATAGGTAGACAACCGATACCTAGCCCGACCATAGGTTACATAGCTAGACAATAGATACCTAACCCTGAATCAAATACATAGCCTGACAACCGATACATAGCCTAACAACAGAGCTAGATCACAGACCAACGTTTCAACTACACAACATTATGCTATGTTTAACCGGCCAACATACACGAAGTTCAAACGAACAACATTGACACCAAGTTCAAATAGGCTATGGCTGGTGAAGGCTAGATCAACGTTGAAAAACTTACACTAATCAACCAACAAACTTACACATGGTTCAAATAGGTTATGGAGGGTGAAGACATAATTATAGCTATCAATGCATACCAAAAATAGCTATGCAGAAACCGTCAAGGCCATTACACATATTGTCCAGGTATGTTGTATCAGTTACAACATACTGACTAATACGAGTACCTCCATCAAATCTTAGGTAAAGCTACCTTGGAGTCAGGCCTTAGGTAAAGCTACCTCGGAGTCAGCCCTTAGGTAAAGCAAGACCATAGGTAAAGCTCAGGTAAGGTTGGTAAAACAGCTATCTATGCATGCCCAATCTCAATAGTTACGTTAAAAAGAGCTACCGATGCTCACCCTACCATAATAGCTACGTACAGACGGCTAATATTGTATAACCTATCACAAGACTTATGTAAAAACAGCTATGCATAACCTGTCACAATAACTGCGTAAAGGCAGCTAACAATGCCTACCCCATTAAAATAGCTACGAAAAGATAACAACCAATACATATCCTATCATATTAGCTATGTAAAGACAGCTAAAGATGCATAACCTAACTCAGTAATGACCGCTATTAAATAATGAACCATCACAACAGCCTCGTAAAGACAGCTACCAACACCACAATAGCTACTTAAAAACAGTTATCGATCCATGACCCGTATTACACCATTATGTGCGTTACCCTATATCATGTATTAAGCCAATAAACGCCTAAACCTACATTCCTCCTGTATTAAGCCACGCTACCCCTACATAGGCCTACACCCTGTAGCCAATATGCACGGTACCCTACATTAGCCGTTAAAAAGAGCTACCGATGCTCACCCTACCATAATAGCTGCGTACAGACGGCTAATATTGTATAACCTATCACAAGACTTATGTAAAAACAGCTATGCATAACCTGTCACAATAACTGCGTAAAGGCAGCTAACAATGCCTACCCCATTAAAATAGCTACGAAAAGATAACAACCAATACATACCCTATCATAATAGCTATGTAAAGACAGCTAAAGATGCATAACCTAACTCAGTAATGACCGCTATTAAATAATGAACCATCACAACAGCCTCGTAAAGACAGCTACCAACACCACAATAGCTACGTAAAAACAGTTATCGATCCATGACCCGTATTATACCATTATGTGCGTTACCCTACATCATGTATTAAGCCAATAAACGTCTAAACCTACATTCCTCCTGTATTAAGCCACGTTACCCCTACATAGGCCTACACCCTGTAGCCAATATGCACGGTACCCTACATTAGCCTACAGATTGCGTTAGGGCAACATGCACGTAAACCTGTATTAGGTATATATGGGTGTTAACCTCCATAGGCCTACATATTGTGTTAGGTCGATATACCTGTAAATCTGCAGACACCCTGCATTAAGTCAATATGCATGATACGGTACATAGGCCTATAAGTCAATAAACAGTGTTGTTACGTTTCATTGCAGGTGTAGATCATACACACAGAGCTCGACAAATATATGCTTGTTTAAAACCTTACATTAATACTGTTACGACCGCAATAGCTCACTCTGGACATATTAACATAACCGCAGCAAATGACCTCAAACAAAATGTCGGTCAGGACGGCATCCGGACCATCGGCAGGTCATCTGTGAATGAAACGTAACAACACCAGTTACGTGGGGTACAAAGGAGAAAAGCACTCTTGCCTACCATGAGGAAGCAAAAGAGTGGCGAGAGTGACGGTGCTCGTACCACCACCAAAAAGGGAGGCCACTCATCCTGAGGTCAAACTCATGGTGTTGCAGAACCCAGAAATTGACACTTCGAAGTGGAAGATCCTACAGTGAATTGAGCGAGGACCTTCAAGCCTCCTTTACCTAGGATTGGATGAGGCATCAGTCAGACATTTCAAGGCAAGAGATGGGACGGCCTTCCTGGGGACTGGAGAGGTCACGTTTAGGTGGACCTCTAAGGACCCGGAAGAGAAGGGCGAGAGGGAGAATCAGGAAAAGGCGTTTGGGTCAGTTGGATCCTGCAAATTATCTTGTACCACAGTAAAAGCATCTCGGTGGTCCTAAACAGGTTCTTAAATGTGAGGCACACATTACCAGCCCTTGCGCTGGTGCAAGAACCGTGGCTGAATAGGAAACGTATAAGGAGTCTGGCTGCAACTGGGCGCATCTACGTAAGTGGGGAACATGAGGTACACAGGGCATGTGTGATAGTTAGAGGACTAGAAGCTACGCTGATTCAAGAATTCTCAACCAGGGACCTTGTGGTGGTTAGAATTTGAGATAAGTGGGAGCAGGGAGTTCATCTTTGCCTCCATTAAATGCGCCCACAATAGAGAATCGCCCCCTACAAAATTACGTAAGTTAGTTCGGTACTGCAGGGAGAGGAATATAGGAATCTTAGTAGGCTGTAATGCCAATGCTCATAATGAGGTGTGGGGCAGCACAGACACAAATGAGCGAGGTGAGGAGCTTCTAGCCTTCTTGATTGAAGAAAACCTTGTGGTTTTAAACACAGGTGCCGAGCCAACATTTGTCATTTCAGACAGAAGGGAGGTTCTAGATATCACCTTCTGTAATAGACAATGGTAAGGTGGGTGCATGACTGGCAGGTTTCGGTCGAGCTCTCCATGTATGATCACCGGATCATTACTGCTACGATGAGGGGGAGTTGTCCACTATGTGGTGTAGCTTAGGAACCCGAGAAGGACAAACTGGAAAGGTTTTAAGTCCTCGGTGAGGAAGCGGATGTCAGACTTACGTGTTATGTATGGTACATCAAACGAACTGGAAAATACTGAGGCCTACACATTAAGACTGCAATTTACACGTTTGAGGAAAATTGCTCTCCCTCGTGGATAAACACTGGGCGTGGTAAGCTTAAGTGGAACAGCGAGTTACAGTCAACACAGAAAGAAACTAGAAGGCTCTTTAATAGATCAAGGAAGAAGAATACGGTAGACACCTGGCAGGCATATATAAAGACAGCCAGTGTCTCTATAAAAATCTTATAAAAGAGGTTAAACGTGTTTCTTGGGAAAAGTGGCTCTCAGAGATAAGCACACTGAGTAACACTGCTAGACTGTTTAAGGTATTAGCAGATGGACCGAGGGGAGACCCTACGTTTGTCAAGAAGGCTGATCGTAGCTTTACTGATACCCCGGAGGAAACCCTGCTTATGAGGAACAGTTATCCCGATATTAGACTGGTAGGAGACGGTGCTCAAAACCTCCGCCATACTGTGCTAAGGACAGACTAGCCTTTTAAAGCGCCTGGATTAGAAATTATTTCTCCAGCATTACTACAAAATTGCTTGTAGGAGGATATAGGGATACTGACAGGATTACCCAGGGCCTGTGTTGCCCTAAGTTACACGCCCGGGCAACGGCTCAAAATGAACATTATCTTTATCCCAAAACCGGGGAGGAAAGGTTACACAGAGGTAAAGGACTTCAAACCTATCAGCCTTACATCTTTCTTGTTAAAGACACTGGAAAGGCAGGTGGACCTCTACTTGAAGGAGGGACATCTGAAGCACTGTCGCTTCATCAGGACCTACACGCCCACCAAATTGGTACGTCAGTAAAGACTGCGCTGTTGTCGGTTGTGAACTTTATTGGGATATGTTTTGGGGCTGCTCTTGATGTGTAAGAGGCTTTTAATATTAACTCTAGAATGACCATCAAGAGAGCAGCTATGGATCACAGGATCTCTGATGGAATTATACATTTTATTATGAGTTCCTTGGAAAACCGTATAAGTACTGCATGGATGATCTCGGAGAGCTGCCCGCAGGGTGGAGTGTTACCTCCTCTACTGTGGAGCCTTGTCGTGGATGAACTACTAAGGATGCTCAGTGGAATGGGTGTCAAGGTGGTAGGATATTCGGACGACATAGCTATCCTTGTTAGGTTGTATTTCAAGAGGCCCTCAAAGACCTGCATCAGGAGGCACTCAAGGTAACAGAAGCATGGTTGCAGGGAAAAAGCACTAAGCAATCAAGGAGAGAAATCTGTGGCACTCATCTTCACTAGGCGATATAAGACTAAATCGCTGGAGATGATTGAAATTTGTAATACTAAAATAAGCTACGTTGAGAGCTCTAAATATCTGGGAGTTATTCGGGATAGGAAGCTACTCTGGGGTGTGCATTTGGAGAATAAGTGCAAAAAGCCATAGCTACGTTATGGCAATGCAGAGGAGCGATAGGCATGAGATGGGGTTTGAGTCCACGTCAGATGAACTGGATTTATTCTGCCATTGTGGTGCCGAGGTTAGTCTTTGCCTCAATCGTTTGGTGGGACAGGGCACAGAAAGAAACAAGGAGAAGCACGCCATGTGCGGCTATAAGGGTTACGTTGGGTTTCCCATCCTTAAGTCTTCAAATTAGGATGAAGGCAATGAAAACTGCATACCGGCTAAATTGTACCGGGCTGTGGAAGACAAGTAGCAAACATCATAAACAGCACATTGAGGATTCACTGAAGGAGAACCATAGGAGATTCTCTATGGATAGAACCTCAGGATAAGATACTGTCTCTTTAAAGGGAAAAAGGAAACTACAAAATCCATATTCCAAGAGAGGCATGGACAGAGTGTAGACCCAAACATGGTGAAATCTGGTTCACGTATGGGTCCAAGTTGAAGGAAAGTGTGGGAGCAGGATTTAGTGGACCGAACCACCAAGACAGATTTTGTCATCGCCTGGAAAACTACAACTCTGTTTTCCAGGGAGAGGTGCCAGCGAAAAACTATGTGCTGATGAAATGACAGAGTTGGTAAGAGGGGCAAGACCATCTGGATTTTCTCGGACATTCAGGCAGCTCTGAAGGCTTTAGGTAAGGCCAGTACCAGCTCTAATCTGGTGGCTGAGACTATAGCTTCTCTATCAGAGCTGAGTAATTCGTTCAACCTAACCTAGATTCCAGGATATTCTGGCTGGTTAGGGAATGAGAGAGCTGACGCCTTAGCAAAACAAGGGTGTATAACCCAAGAGTTGCTGAGGGCGTTGGGCATAGCGCCTCAGGAGGGGCACAAGAGGATCACGGCGCATATAGACAGTTTGTGCAGGGAAGAATGGTATGCAACCTTGGGGTGTAACAAATCCAAGGTACTGTAGGGTTGCTCGGGAGACTTGTAGGGCAAAGAACTACTCTCCTTAAGTCGATCTCAACTCAGAGTTACTGTAGAGCTGGTCACAAGCCATGGGAATCTGAGGGGGTTCCAAGAAAAAATTAGAAAATCTAGGTCCCCTGTTTGCAAGAGATGCGACGAAGACCAAGAGGGAAACCCAATCCACGTACTCTGAGTGCCCTGCTTTGGGAGCTGCAAGGAGAAAGTGGTTTGTTTGGCAGGTATGTAAACCAGAGAATATCAGAAGATTTAACATCAGGTGAGTACTTGATTTCTGCAAAGAGGTAGTTAACCAATAAGCTAGTCCTGTGGTAGGAAGAGAGGTACAAAAGCCGCAGCTAAGTGCTCTACACCGATACTTTTCAGTACTCTACTAGCCCTAAGAGTTTTAGTAATAATAATAAATAATACCCTGCAAGCCTAGATTCAAAACTTTCAGATGATCAAACACATCATCTAAGTAAGCAGACTCGCAAAAGCCAAGAAATGTTTAAGAATATCTGTATAAGTGGTATCAAGTAGGAAGATTCTACCCTCATCTTTAACATCAAAAAACTGTTTCAGTATACCACCTCGAGAGAGCCACCTTACTTCGGTATGAAGTTGATCATTCTCACAGCCCAAAAAAAGAAAACTATCTAGACTGCAAAGTTCGAGTTTAATGTATTTAATAATTGGAACTATTTCATTGAGAGTTTTCTATAGCATTTCAAACAATCTGATGCCTACTAAAACTTTTCGATGAATGCAACTGTCATATATAGGCCCAGTGAATGTGTTAAATAAAAATAAATTCATTTCAGTGACAACTTACAGACCTCTAATATATTGCCCGCGGACCCCTAGGGGTCCGTAAACCACTTGATAACCCCTGGAGAAGGCACCTGTAGCGTGTCATCACTTTTTCGATGGCGATGTTACACTCCTTAGCTGCCAACGAACGAAGCCATGTATTTAGTTTCTTCATATTTTTCAAAATATTTTGAGCACTAACATTCCTTTTTGGAAATAAAACGATATAGATCCCAAGCTAGGGCTGAAAGATTAAAATATCTAGGCTAATATCTATAAATATGTAGAGGGCGCCGTGAGCGTGAGTTTGAGGAAGTAAAGCATCTATTGCAATAGAAAATAATATCCATTCATAATTTGAAGAATTTATAAAAATAAATAAATGTTTACTAACATATAAATACAAAGTGTATATTAAATCATTATTACAAGTCAATATTAAAATCATTCATGCTAGATAAACCCGTACAACAATGAAAAATAAATTTAATTTACACTACCATAGTTACGTTAAAACATGTTTCATTATATTTTCTTGAAATAAGAACAAAAAATATGAAACTGAAAAATATTTGGAAACTTTGTAAGTATTTAGTAACTTAATTAACGGAATTCCTACTTATAACACAATACATTCCGATCTTACCGCCTGAGTGTATCAATAAGTACGAACACCCGTGGTGGAAGTGAGGTTCGGTTATTTATGATTGCCGACACTTACAATTGCTTAGGACAGCTTAACTACAGCCTTATGTAGGCCTATATTTCGGATAAATAGAATTCTTTGAATGTTTCCACCTTATTACCGGAAATGTGCATAGTATTTTATTCAATAAAACTAAATAACGTAGTTTGGTATTTTGTTCCCGTTTTTAAAATAAAGTTAAACGGTTTACTCTAGTTTTAGTTTAGTAATTGTAGGCATGTAAATTATTTATTATCTATTAGCAAAAAGCCTTTGTATCAATTCACTTGGGCTATTACACCTTGTCTCCCTTCCCATGTAGAACCGTGTTTCACGCCCTCACAAATGTCTCTTACCACCGAACAATTCCTTCACCACTTACTTCATATGTCTAGGTGGCATATTTATATCAACGATAAATCTATTCCTTTTTTAACTACTCTTTTCCCTTACATTGAAAACAGGCAAAGCAAGAGTAGCCTAAAAATATGTGATAGTGGAATATGTGAAAATATTCCAAACACTTAGTTTAGATTTTAATCCTAAGATAAAAGGTTTCACAGATAATACTCATGAGACATAGATCCTAATTAGATTGCTTCATTGTATTTAGTGTAAACATGTCCCTTGGAACTTCTATCTAGGTATAGGCTTATGAGCGTGCACATAAGCTCATGTAAATTGCCTAGACAATATTGCCTATGAACAAAACGTTTTTTCTTAGAGTATTTAAATATATTTTATATTTTCCTTTAAGTTTAGCTTAAGAAAAAAATTGTGATGAATTTAGAACACCTTTCTACCAATACAAATTTTATCAAGAAAAGTATTTTGCATCATAGCAAATAGTTTAGTTAAATTCGCCATCATTTATGAGACTTTTAGTGTGCTAAAAGTCTTAATAAGAACATGTTTTCTCTCATTTCATGGTTTTCGGCATTGACTTGACGATACCCTTCCCATTCTGTACAAACGTTTTCACTTCCCTACAATTTGTGCTACATCTAGAATATAGTTTTTTTAAGGATTTTTTCCTGTTTCAAACTATTATCATACGGCATTTATCATTTCCCCTTTTCCAAGTATTCTTCTCCTTACATACTACTCGACAAATATTCCTTACATGCAGATCTCTCTATACAAGTTTATACAGATACGCATTTCGTCTTATATTCTGGAAAGAGTGTCTTTGCCTCACAAATTAAAATACATTTCCTTAACATGAACTAGTCTTTCTCTACTTTCATTTCCTGTTTCTTCCTTCTCTCTTTCCCTCTATTTTCCAATTCCTTAACTCTTTCTTTTTCACTCCTCTCACTCCCCAATTCCTAGCTTACTCTCCTCTTTTTACTCTATCTACCCATCTCTCTCATGCCTTCCAATGCCTTCAGTCTATCTTAATTAGATAGTATGGCTGTCACAAAAGCGAAAGTTATATTTGTGCAATATTGTCTGCTGTGCGATGTTTGGAGTAAAATAGCACAATATAATTTACCAATATTTTCAACTCAAAAAAAACGTGTGTGTGTGTGTGTGTGTGTGTGCGAGTGTTAGTTTATGTGTACGTGCTTGTGTGAGTGAGTGTGTGTGTACGCGTGCGTCTGTAAGGGTAATTAGGTAGTTATTTCAAGCTACAAGATGAAATCTGATAAGACATTTACTTTGTTGTAGTTGAAAAATTAGCTAATAGAATTTGACAATTTTGCCTATGAACAAAACGTTTTTTTCCTAAAATATTAAAACATATTTTATATTTTCCTTTAAATATAGCTTAAGAAAAAAACTGTGATGAATTTAGAACACCTTTTTACCAATACAAATTTTATCAAGAAAGGTCTTTGCCTCACAAAACAAAACATATTTTCTTAACATGAACTAGTCTTTCTCTGCGTTCCTTTCCTGTTTCTTCCTTCACTCTTTCCCTCTATTTTCCAACTCATTTACTCTTTCTTTTTCACTCCTCTCACTTCCCAATTCCTAGATTACTCTCCTCTTTATACTCTGTCTACCCATCTCTCTCATGTCTTCCAATGCTTCAGTCTCTCTGTCTGTCTGTCTGTCTCTGTCTCTCTCTCTCTCTCTCTCTCTCTCTCTCTCTCTCTCTCTCTCTCTTATTTTCACTTGAATATCTAATTTTCTTTTTATCTTAATTAGATAATACTATTTGATAATTAGATAATACTAATTTGCTGTCACAAAAGCGAAAGTTATATTTGTGCAATATTGTCTATTTTGCGATGTTTGGAGTAAAATAGCACAATATAATTTACCAATACTTCCAACTCAATAAAAAAAACTCGTGTGTGTGTGTGTGTGTGTGAGTGTTAGTTTATGGTTCCTGCGTGTGTGGGACGGTGTGTATGTGTGTGTGTGTGTGTGTGTGTGTGTGTGTGTGTGTGTGTGTGTGTGTGTGTGTGTGTGTGTGTGTGTGTGTGTGTGTGTGTGAGTGTTAGTTTATGGTTCCTGCGTGTGTGGGACGGTGTGTGTGTGTGTGTGTGTGTGTGTGTGTGTGTGTGTGTGTGTGTGTGTGTGTGTGTGTGTGTGTGTGTGTGTGTGTGTGTGTGTGTGTGTGTGTGTGTGTGTGTGTGTGTGTGTGTGTGTGTGTGTGTGTGTGTGTGTGTGTGTGTGTGTGTGTGTGTGTGTGTGTGTGTGTGTGTGTGTGTGTGTGTGTGTGTGTGTGTGTGTGTGTGTGTGTGTGTGTGTGTGTGAGTGTTAGTTTATGGTTCCTGCGTGTGTGGGACGGTGTGTGTGTGTGTGTGTGTGTGTGTGTGTGTGTGTGTGTGTGTGTGTGTGTGTGTGTGTGTGTGTGTGTGTGTGTGTGTGTGTGTGTGAGTGTTAGTTTATGGTTCCTGCGTGTGTGGGACGGTGTGTGTGTGTGTGTGTGTGTGTGTGTGTGTGTGTGTGTGTGTGTGTGTGTGTGTGTGTGTGTGTGTGTGTGTGTGTGTGTGTGTGTGTGTGTGTGTGTGTGTGTGTGTGTGTGTGTGTGTGTGTGTGTGTGTGTGTGTGTGTGTGTGTGTGTGTGTGTGTGTGTGTGTGTGTGTGTGTGTGTGTGTGTGTGTGTGTGTGTGTGTGTGTGTG